>OY294068.1:53015996-53615996 GCA_958510875.1 Endomychus coccineus | reverse complement strand
TTTGATACCTTCCAAGATTCAACACTGAGCTAAAATGGGCAAGAACGCTGATGAGCATGTACCATAGATTTTGCCTTAACTGTAGAAGCAAATCTTTCTTGGCAAGATCTAGGGCACCGCGAAACCATGAAGGATTTTGTCATACATTTATTTTCATGATATTGGTTTGATACCTTCCAAGATTCAACACTGAGCTAAAATGGGCAAGAACGCTGATGAGCATGTACCATAGATTTTGCCTTAACTGTAGAAGCAAATCTTTTTTGGCAAGATGTAGGGCACCGCGAAACCATGAAGGATGTTGTCATACATTTATTTTCATGATATTGGTTTGATACCTTCCAAGATTCAACACTGAGCTAAAATGGACAAGAACTCCGTTGAGCATGTACCATAGATTTTGCCTTAACTGTAGAAGCAAATCTTTCTTGGCAAGATGTAGGGCACCGCGAAACCATGAAGGATTTTGTCATACATTTATTTTCATGATATTGGTTTGATACCTTCCAAGATTCAACACTGAGCTAAACTGGGCAAGAACTCCGTTGAGCATGTACCATAGATTTTGCCTAAGCTGTAGAAGAAAATCTTTCTTGGCAAGATGTAGGGCACCGCAAAACCTTGAAGGATTTTGACATACATTTATTTTCATGATATTGGTTTGATACCTTCCAAGATCCAACACTGAGCTAAAATGGGCAAGAACTCCATCGAGCATGTACCATAGATTTTGCCTTAACTGGAGAAGCAACTTGGCAACATGTAAACCGCAAAACCATTTTGTTATTCATTTATTTTCATGCTAGTTTCTGTGACATCAGGAAAGTAATTGCGAATGTAGTTTTCAAAATATTTATGTTTAGTTTGCTCAAATATAACTCCTTACTTTTCCACACCTTATTCTAAACGTGACGAAGTGTACATTAGAACGTTTGTTTACAATTCTCAAGTCGGTTAAGAAATCAGAAAGAATTCTAATTATATTAATTGGGTATTACTTACTAAGGTGGGACACATTTTATAATTAAGTCTAGGCGTTTCAAAATCATATTAGAAACGACAAAGACAATTATTTTCTGTGACATTATATGATGAAAAAATAACGAATAATTTCTTTCCATCGAAGCATCAGATCGTCTGTAAAACGAACTGCATAAACAACATAATACATTTCAGAACATTACGAATAATAGAAAGTGGTGAATACATGGAGATAAGCGAGAGTCAATCTTTCAAGAACTTAGCATAACATTAGATAAGTAAATATTTACTATGGAGCTACACAATGTGAGCCGCTAGCTCATATTAGAGTCACTCCGCAGTAAAATTAAGTCAAGTTTTAGGTTTTATGGGATGGAGAAATATTTGATTTTGTGCAATTTATTTTTGTACTAATTGAAAAATGTATAAATTTGCAATCGAAGAGTATATAACAACATAATACCAGGACAGGAAAAATGTTAACATCTGTTTATTAAAAATCATGTTCACAATGTTTTAATTTACGTAACGGAAGTGCATATCATTTATCTTTTTTTATAAGAGTAGTTCATTTCGCAGGACCACTAGAGACGGCATAAATGATATATGTGACCGCTGATCGCTGCAAAATCCGAATGCTATCAACTTTAGAGTAATATTCTCAACAATCCATTCTAACTGTACAGGTGGTGATCGATAGATAAATGCAGATACAAGATAGCAACTCCTCGGGAGATACCTTTGTCGATAAATTTAGTCCTCAACTTTTTTGTAAACACATTAAATCCAGTGTCGTTTTACCCAATAGGCCCACAAGCAATGGCCTAGGGACCAGTTTGAATAATGGCCCGTAAACAATAAAAAAAATATTAAAAATTGAAAAAAAAGTGTTTGTTTGCTTATAATAATTAATTGAAATTATTAATTTATACTAACTTGATTAATTAAAACTCTTGCAAATTCCTACATGCGTCTTTATAATGTTAAAAGTATATTTTAAGAAGAATGCTTAAAGTGATATTCCAATACAGGTCTGAAACCTTTTCCAAGTACCTTATAAATCTTACATCTGGTTCGTTAGTAGATACCAACAAATAACTTCGAACTTCAGTTGTTATGAGACTATAGCAACATGCACTTGTATATTATAAGAATATCACTGAACAGTGGATTCTTGTTACAACAAGTTTTATACTTTAATATTGACGATACAATTTCGATTATTCGTGGTTCTGTTCGTTTCGACGGCGTGGGCTTTTTGATTGAAAATTGTGCGATATGGACGCTTGTGCTATAATTAGTTTTAATAAACCCTTTTTGACATAATAAGTCTTCTGATGATGGTCGTGAGACCGAAACGTACGTAAAGACGAACATTTATAACAGAGTGTTAATGTAACCCATTTCCCGAGAATTTTACCTATAGTGGACTCAACTCCTGATATTGCTCAGTTAACGTTAGTCATCAGATGCATTTTTCCAAGTGGTGACTCGTTGAGAGATTATAGAATTCAATCGAATATATTTTCACACAGGACATTTGGAATCAATAATTGTTGATAAATTTGAATCTTTGGGACTGAATCTTTTTTTTGTAGGTGCCAAAGCTACTCTAATGTTGCGAACATGTGTCTGATATAGTATGTTAGAATGATATTTTAGTAATGAGATCTTTCAATAATGAATTATGAATATTTTGACAAATGAAAAATTACTTTTTTGTGAAATTTATAAGTCTTGTTACAGGGAATATAGTCTATCAACATGTTTGGAATATCGAATTACACTTTCGCTCATGTGGAATATGAGTCATTCCAAATTTGTTATGATTGACAAGACAGTTACCTAGAGTGGAGAACTTTTTCATCCAGACTGAGCATGCCCACTCTGGACCCCCTATAGCTATGGCCCTGTTATCTTCAAGAGCAGAGTCGCCCTTTCACCAGGCGCAGTAATTTCCTCTTCTTCATAGTTTGGTATTTCCTCATCATCGTCCGGAAGAGAGATGAGCAGGTAATATCTTCCAAGATCAACACATCTAGAAATAGGGGAATTTGACTATGAATGTGATAGTTATGTTCATTCAACGTTAGAGTTAACGATTCGATATCCTTTCGCACATTCATCATATCCAACGAAAAACAACTTCAGACTTGGGGTCAAATAGTCAGAATAGTCGAGGAAATGAAGCCGAAAAGGTGAAATAAAAAAGCGGCTTAACCGATCTTAACGCTTTTTTTTAATCGATTCTAAAAGTCATTCAAAAAAATTGTTACCAGTTTGTTTTTCATTCACTTGCATTTTAGCATTTCTACTGAGGAAAATGCATCTTTTTGAATACATTTTCAGGAGCTAAAATTCAATGTGAAAACAAAGTGGCCAAATATCCAGAATTTCTTACTCGGAGGTTTTTGAAGTCGCTGATCACGATTCTGAAGTCGTATTGGAACCACGATGCACATGGGGGCCACGGCATCCTGGTACCCACGTCGTCTCCAGGAAAATCGTGAAAAAATCTTCTGCAACGAAGTAAAACTTATTAGGGATGTTCTCTTGAGATTGCCGGTCAACATCCCTGGAGACGACCTAGGTTATGAGGGTATCCTGACCACCAGGTCACTATTGAGGATCATGGTCACAACCGGCAGCCCATTCTAAAAGATAATTTGACGAATTACCTGGTGACGACGTTAGTACCAGGATGCCCCAGATGCGTTGTAGTTTGAATCTGGCACCGGAATCGTGATCATCGACCCCAGAAACCCCCGAGAGACTATTTTGGTTGCGTCTCTGAGCATATTAAAAAACAGTTTCCGGATATGCCCTAGATAATCGGGGTATACTGACACCACCAGGTGACTATTGAGGGGTATGGTCAAGACCGACAACCTCAATAGAACCTCCCTAACAAGTTTTACTCCATTGCAGAAGATATTTTCACGAATTTTCTGGAGACATTGTGGGTACTAGGATGTCCAGCCACCCATGTGCGTCGTTGCTCCAATCCGACCTCAGAATGTCGCATTTTCTTCTGTGGAAATGATAAAATGTATGTAAACAAGAAGCAAACTGGTAACCTATTTTTTAGATGACTTCTAGAATCGATTTTTTTTAAATGTGTCAAAATCGGTTCTGTCGCTTTTTTATTATTTTTTGAAGTGAAAACTTCTTATGGCGCGTTGGGCACTTTTGTGGGAGAGCATTTTCAGCCGTTCTCGCGACAGATGAGATTTTACACAGATATACTCCGCGTGTATTCTTATAATATATGTATACTATACGCGCTCTTTGCATGGGCATTCGTTCGTGCTCTCGCGACAGACGAGATTACATACCTATATGTATACTCAGAGTGTATAGGTATGCGAGAGCGCTGCTTGCTATACGCAGTCTTTGCATGGGCATTCGTTCGTGCCCTCGCGACAGACGAGATTGAGAGTTTTTTATATTTATTTTATAAATGAATATTAAACGGAAAATTTATTTATTTAAATATTTCATTTGACTTGTGTTGCTGCTATGGTATTGTGTTAAAAAAACAAATCTAAAGTGTAAATAGAATTAATAAAAACATTGTTGTAGTGCTTTTGTATACTATAGTGTTACTATATTTTGTATACATTATTACAACTGCTGCTCGTCATCACGTAAGTAAACTATTATTTTATTTGGTAAATTTTGTTACGTACATGATACGTACATAAACAAATGCAACACGTTATTAAATAAAATTATCTAAAAAAAGAGAAACACGTGGGGTATATATATGTTTACAATAGCGTACAATACTATTAGTATACGCATAGGTATATATCAGCTGTCTCTTTCTTCGGCTAGGGAGACAACTTCCTGTTTTACCAACAGTTACATTACAAGAATACAAGTTTGGCGCTAGCGTTTAAAATTATGGGAAAGCCGGAAAAGTAGGAAACCACAAAAAAATATATATGCTACGATTATAGCTTTCAAAAAATCTACATTTTTATTTTTGATTATAGATTTGTCTTGAAAATGGATGCGGATGATTCAAATGATGCTCGAAAAAGAGAAAGAAAAAACTCGATAGATGACTCCACTTATGAGGATGAAGTAGAAAAAAGAAAACAAAAAAGAAAAGAATATGATAATCGATACAGAGAGAAACACCCACATAAGTCAGACTTGGCGAAACAAGCGAACAAAGATTATTGTAAACGATACAGAGATAAACGAAGAATACGTAAATTGTTCATTTCATACTTTAGTTACCATAGACCTATTGTTTCAGTTTTAGAATTTGATGAAAATCTTGATAATAATGATGAAAATGCTGATAATGATGATGTAAGAGTTGTTGAAATTATGGATGAGAATTGATAAATTTTGTATTTACTATTTACTAATATTTACTCATTTAAATAAAACCACTTCGTTCGAATATAGTTTCTATATTATTATACTTCATGTCTATTCAAAAAGTGCCCACATTGCTTTGATAAACTTGATTTTTTATGAACAATTTCTCATGTCGCGAGCGCACCTAAAAATGCTCACCCAAAAAAGTGCCCAACGCGCCATAAGTTCAAGTTTTCACTTCTGCCTGCACTCCCGGAGTGCGCTGACTTTTTTTTCAATTAGAACCTAACCACTCAATCTAAGTTAGAATATATGGTTCCTATCAGCACGATGATGACAAGCAACTGAATGAATAAATGGAATTCACAGAGGATTCTTGTATTCAAATCTATTGAATTAGTTTTTGTGCAAAAGCATAATAAACTACGTTTGAAATTTGTTTAATTTCTCAAGAGAGCATTTCAGTTTGTTTCAATCGACAATTAACAGGTTGAAAATCGAAATTGGTGTGCACATTATGTACACCAATTACAAATTGTGAAAAACTTTCTTGAAAAATGGTATTACTTGTATTTGTATATATTTGGCTAACGCTGATTTTTCACCATTATTGTAATCTTCGCAGACGAAGTTCGAAGAGTGTATCGCATAAACTTAACCTATTTCTAAAATCGTTGGAAATCATCATACTATTTCTCATCGAATTTTAAGCAGCTTTGACAAAATCAGTCTGTCTGTCTGTCTGGATGTATTTCACGAAATGCTTGTCTACACGATAACTCAAAACCGATAGGTCTTATCATACTGAAATTTAGAAAAAAATTGTTTGCTGTTTGGTGACAAAACCCTATTGTTTTTTATGGAAATCGAATAATAAACACACCCTTTTCTAAAGAGTTGAAAATTTAAAAAATCGTCAACTACGAAAGTTTATATTCAATCGATTCAAAACATTTACATAGATTTAGGTTGATTTAAGATAGTTTTCACCCTAATTTCAACAAAATCGTTCAACAACAACAAAAACAATTATTGAAGTAATCTTAATTTTACACCATACTTTAAGGGCTTATAAAAAAAGGTGAAATAGCTTAGGGGTTAGGACAGTTCGATCCCACTTAGTAAGTTCGGGTTCGATTCCCAGAAATGAAAATTTTTGTTCGTACATTTTTTTAAACACATTATTGATTTGAATATTATTTAGTTGTGTTACCAATTGATTATAAAATAGCTCCATTTAATAATCTTGTTCATTCTGAGCTAGCGAAATAATAAGAACGAAGTTGAAAAACTTCAGCAAATAGCGTTGGACAATGATAAGGTCAAAATATTTCATCAACCATTTGATTCCTAAGCACAATAGGAAAATGCAACACAACCAATTAATCTAATTAGAGCCCACACCATCATATAGTTTAATAAAAATTGAAAGCTTCACTTATCATCCTTTTGTAATTAATACATTCCATAACTCGTTTTCTGAATTTCCAATATAACCCGTTTATAGATAAGAACAAGCTGAAAAACCGTTTAGGCAACACCTTTTGATGAGGTTTCCGAATTCGAAAAATTCGGTATAAAGGAAAATTAGATAAGTGTTACTCTTCGCAAATCATTTGATTTGGTTACTGATTTTTATATAATTGTTTCACATTCTATAAGATCCTCTTCGCATTTGTGTGAATATGATGAAATAAATTATTTATTTCATTATTTATTTATTTCACAAGAACAAAGAGGTTACAATCACTTATAAACTAATTACATTGTCTAGAGTTATATAAAAGCAGTCCAATAATTAATGAAAACAAACCGTATATAGTTAAAGAAAAAACAAAAAAGTAAGAAAAATCAAATACTCAATTAAAACAACAAAAATAAAACTAATCTACAACCCTACTGCTGGCCTACAATCACCCCACCACTTCCTCGGCCATCGGTACCCACAAGTCCACCCAGATCTGTCTGTCACTATCTAGAGCACTCGCCAACTATACACAAATTATTAATCTTTTTTAAGAAAATGTACGAAAACAAATTTTCCGTTTCTAGGAATCGAATCCGAATGTACTTAGTATAAGCCTGTTATCCTAGTCCCTAGACCACACGGCCCTTGTTTATAAACTATTGAAAAACGGTGTAAAGGATACCGCACACTTTAGTAGGGAAAGTGGCCCCCTGTCGAATTGGCTGAATTTTTGATATGTTATAGTCCAAGTCATTCCGAACAAAAAGTTCAATGGGCAGAACTTTTTCTATAGGCTGGTTTTGGCGCTAGAGGCCAATGAAAGCTTTCATTTGTTCTTCATTGTTAAACAACACGAAACGTTATCCTGGATAATAATCACTTTTCTGAATAATCAAGATCTAAACAGTCATTAATATGAGATAATATTAGAAGTATTGTTCATTGATGTCACTATAGGTGATCAATTATACAGTGTGTTCCAGCTACTTACAATTTTTAAAGTGCAATAATTCGAAAATGGTTACAAATCGTCTTAGGGATCTACAATGAAAAAATGTTTATGAATCCTATTCTACACCGTATTCTACATCACATAGTCGGAAAATATAAGGAGTGTTCCTTTTAAAAGAAATCGAAAGTTATATTCGAAAAGTTCCGTACCTACTGAAAAATATTGTTCGACCATCCTGAATAATTTTAGGCCATGAAAAAGAATGAGAAATATTACAAGTCTGTCTATAAAATGGCCTTAAAAAGATTTTCTTTCTAAATCTATCATCTCAACGTCAGGGATTTTCAAGGTATGCATCTGCAAATGGACTACCTAGTTTCGACCAAAAAGTCGTAACGTCCAAGTGATTCAGAGACAATCAATAATAGTAGGTGTAGTGGTGAATGGAGGTTATGTAGATGTTTGAAAAATTCACTAATATATATCATTATCATTATTTTTATCATTATTATTAATGATATTTCTTTTTAAAATAATGCACTCCACCTTCCAACCCGATTTTTTTCGTATCGCCCTGTAAATGCAAAACATTCTTGTGCTAGATTCTGTTGTCTAGTTAACTTTCGTTTTCAATTCGATATCACAATAGAACAACTCTAGAAATCGAAAGACACACTATTACCCCACCCTGTATAAAAATATAGTCCAGATTTCTTTTAAAAATTGTTTCTTCATTCTCGAACTTGAAGGGTACCTACTGGATAATATGAAAACATTGCATCCCTTTACTACAGAAAAACACATTTTTCTGTGGATGGCTTTGGAAATGATGTCAAATCAAAGTTTCTAGCAAGGTTTTGTTTGTTTGTTACTTCATGTCAATATAATAGTATCTCATATTAATGACTGTTTAGATCTTGATTATTCAGAAAAGTGATTATTATCCAGGATAACGTTTCGTGTTGTTTAACAATGAAGAACAAATGAAAGTTTTCATTGGCCTCTAGCGCCAAAACCAGCCTATAGAAAAAGTTCTGCCCATTGAACTTTTTGTTCGGAATGACTTGGACTATAACATATCAGGAATTCAGCCAATTCGACAGGGGGCCACTTTCCCTACTAAAGTGTGCGGTATCCTTTAAGTCTACTTCAATAATTGTTTTCGTTGTTGTTGTTGAACGATTTTGTTCAAATTTGGATGAAATCTGTGTTGAATTAGCCTAAATTTATTGCAAAAGTTTGGGAGCTATCATTTTTTCAAATTTTCAATCCTTTAGGAAAGGGTGGGCTTATTACATCATTTCCCTAGAGAACAATAGGGTTCGCCACCGAACAGCAAACGATTTTTTGTCAAAATCTGGATATATTAGAGGACCTTTCGTTTTAGACTTATCGTGTAGACAAGTCTCTCGTGACATACATTCAGAGACAGAGAGTCGAATTGTTTCGTTTTTTGTTGCTTAAATTCCAATGAAAAAATAGCTTGAGTAAATCCAATACTCTTTCAGACTTTGTCGCGAAAAGTATAATAATGGTGAAAAATCAGCGTTGGCCGCACATATTTTAAATAAAGGTCACACCATAATAATAATAATAATAATAACGATTTCGACAATCCTTCAAAATAGACTTTTGATTCAGCGATGGCCTCATCGTTGGAGACAAATCTCTTTCCGCCGAGCCATTTCTTCAAGTTTGGAAATAGATAAAAATCGCAAGAGGCCAAAAATGGAGAATATGGTGAATGATGAACCAATTCGTAGCGCAATTCATGCAATTTTGCCATTGCGACTGTGGAACTGTGCGCCAAGGGGATGATGTTTACATAAATGTTCAAAGTTGCTCGCTTCCGATGGATGTCAAAACAATCTGTTCTATTTTTCAGGCACTTTTCACCTTGCCTCGTATACACTTCTAATTTCAAACAGTATTTTGATTTCTAATTTAGTTTACTCTGATAATGACTACTTGATAACTGAAAGGTTCTAAGTACGAGTATTTTCAGTGGATAAGGGTGATTGTTTCTTATTTATAGGGTAAAAGAACATTGCTAACAAAATTGGGGTCCTCAGCATCATTGCGTAGAAGCCAGCGGCAACAAACTGAACGTGCTTGATGATCAGGTGGATTTAGGTCCTGCATTCGTTCTACAACTGCTGGTCACGAAGCATTTCACAAACTGGAGGAGCACTAATTGCTACATCGGCTGATACTCTTTGCAGCCTCGTCCCCGCATTCTGGTATACTCGTTCCAAAATCTCCTCCCCTTGCTCTCCTGAAACAAAGGGACCGTTTCCCAAATACGAACTGAAGATATCTAGCGGTTGGGATGAGCGTCAATATAAAGACGTAGTGGCATTCCCATTAGCACGATAATACATGAAATGCATGTTATCTTCTAATTCCATGTTAGAGAAAACAAGAATAGCGAAAATTCAGAAAATTATGCACTAATCACTAAATGTCAACTACAAACTTTATGACAGAACTTTTGTTGACTACTATACGGAGATTCAAGTTTTTTTGAATGAATAAGATAATATTAGGTTATCAACATTTGCAAAAGAACGTGAGATTGGAAGCATTGAACTTGACGATAAAATGATCAATGAAATCACTTTTATAGGAAAGATATCCAGTTTGAATAATATTGTACAAAATAATTGATTTAGTTAGTCATTTTGTCGCACGGCGATAGGTACTATAATTAATACGGATTAGAGTCACAGCTACATTATATCTTTTGAATAAAGGAATCGATATCCGATAACACATCGGGTACTCACTCGTAATTACTTGGGATAGGTAAGAATAAGCAATAACTGCTGCAGAGCCGCTGGTACGACAAGTAACATATCAAGGTCTTGTAAATTACAGAGGATTCAGAAATGCCCGTTATAAGAATAACTTTCAAACCGGTCGCTTTGGCACTTGGTCTGTTGGTCACTAGTGCTACAGCGGTTCTTTGCCGATTATGTCAGTACCGGACAAAATACCTTACTTGGTTGAATGAGGCATTCCAGAAACAAGGATGCTCGCGTACAATAGGAAATGAAAAATACGTAACATGATAGGTCAATGAATAGCATAAAAATATAATTACTTACAGAATGAAAGTTTAACTACTTAATTCTTGCACACTTATGGAAAAAATTTGTCTTTCCAGCGAGATAGGCTAAACTTGAGCAGAGCGGATTGTCGTGAAGAATATGGAGGTTAAATTAGAGAATGTTCTAAAGATAAGTTTATTATTATTCAGAATTTTATATATTTTTTTTGCTATTTTTGATCTGTATGGAAACGAACTTAGAATTTCCCCATGCCTGTCGTAAAAGGCGACTAAAAGGATAACAATATGTGGTAGATGTTATCCTCATCGCCCGGTGAAACACCACCACCTCGACAAAGATGCTGTGAAGTGAGCAACCCCATGTTTCAGTGTTTGGTCGATGCTGCTGGTCTCATCCTCATACCCATTTCCTGTCACCCTACCCAAGCCGACATTTTATCCATCCTAGGTTTATTCTGAAAATTCTAATGATGAAACCTCCTAGAGTAAAATACTTCGGAAGAAAAGTACCTCCCGATTCAGCTTTTCGTGCGAGGGGTGCTGGAGAAAATTCAACATTGAAAATATAAACTTGAAGATAGACCTCTGTAATACCCGAGGTCTTAGCAAAAACATAAACGATGTTCGTTACCACCTGCAAGACAAATCAGACATACTGGCCCTAACTGAGACGCAGGTTAATCTATCCACCAACACGACCTATATGCTCTGACCTGGCTACGAGCTCCACACTCCATTCAGACTCAGATGTATCTGTCTCTATTTTAGAAATGATCTCTCATGCCACCGAGACGAGAATCTAGAACCACAAGAATTCGATATAATGTGGTTCAAGCTTGTTAATCACAAACATAGTGCTCATAGTGAACTCTTTTAGTTTTTTTTTTCTGAAACTTGACCTCGTTCAACAGAACTATTCAGCAGCTGAAATTATCACCGCTTGGCTCAAGTTCTCAAACAAGACGGATGACACAGGGCGACAGGCTGAGGCCTTCGCCTTTACCTATGGTCTCGAGCAGTTAATTAATGAACCAACACGGATCCCTGATAACAACAATCATTATACCAATACGCTTGAGTTATTCCTCACTAACAATCCAGTTCCCTATGAAGTAAAGTTCCGTGCACCATTGGGAAACTCTGACCATTCACTCATTACTGCGACTTATTCCTATATCACTTCACGAACCAATCCAACACCTCCATACACAATTTGGCATTACAACTCAGCTGACGGAACGGGAGTTTCCTTGGAGGAGCGAATGTTTTGAATCTGATGACCCAAGGCCACAGAGGTCTCGGATATTATGAGGCTAGGAATGGAAACTCACGTACCTCATACCAACAAACCACTATCATCTGGTGAGCGATGGTTCAATAAAATATGTTCTAGGGTCGTCGCTTCCAGACAAATAGCATACTGTCGTTGGCGCGGAAATTCATGTCTGGAAACCAGAACAAAATATATTGAAGCCAGAAATACGTGCAATGTAACAATAAACTTTTCATATAATGCCAGTTTTGGACTTCCGCCAAAGTAATTGGTAGGAATTTCACTTCCAGTTCATTCCCTCCTCTAACCAAAGATAATGGCACACTGGCTACTACTCCACAAGAAAAAGGTCCTTTTTGCTGGAACGTTTGCAGCAAATTCAACTTTGGATCCACAGGGGAAAGACCCTCCTAATATTGCTGCCATCGATAGCCATTGCCTGAAATAGCCTTTCGTCAGCGAACAATAGGTACATTCTGCTTGATATCAATACAAAAAAGTCTGTGTGCGCCTGAATTAACACCAGTTTTCTGCAGGCTGTTTACCCTTTCATACAAACTTGGAATGTTTCCTTTCAGCTGGAAGACAGCTAGAGTACAACCAATTCCAAAAAAAGGAAAGAAAACCCTTCCTAATAATCATAGACCCATTGCGCTATTATCTGTGATCTCTAAAGTGATGGAGAAAGCTATCAACATCGAGCTCATCAAATACCTAGAGAGCTATAAAATTGTGAATGACCGGCAATAGGACTTTCGTCAGAGAGATCTGCTTGCCTACGTAACACATGTATGACACAAATCTATAGAAAAATATGGGGAAACTTTAGCTGTAGCATTGGATATCTCCAAATCATTTGCCTGGATCTGGCACCAAAGCGTTCTTGGGAAACTTCCGTCATATATGGTTTATCTCCTCAACTTTGTCGCTTGCTATAGTGTTTTCTATCAGATAGATAACTCCACGTGATGGTTGACAGAATATCTTCCGATACAATGGCTGTCAACGCTGGTGTTCCACGGGGATCTGTCTTGGCACCAACTTTGTTTCTGCTAGAAGTGACCACCTGTCTCGTCCAGAGCTTTGCAGATGATGGTACACTTCATATCGCTTCCTCATCTAGAGCCTTTATGCCATCAAATAAATCCAGAGGAGCGAGACAGGGATCTAGTAAAGATTTTGAAATGGGGATCTGATAATGTAGTAGAATTTAATGCAACCAAACTCAAGCTTGCGTCTTCTCCAGGAAGGCGGATCTCACATTCCTGTTTACCTAGTGAGTTCTTTCCCTATTTCTATAACCTCCAAACCTTCAAGAAAAATACGAATGCCTATCTCCTCTCCCTACATTCCACTGCTGGCTCACACGATGTTCTTCGAAACTCTATCAATGAATTTTTGAATTTTGAGGAGTGGAGTGATTTGCTAGTCTAGTATATATCTTGTTTATTTAATCTTTTATGTTTTATTTATGTAACGTTGTAATTTTTCAATTAATTGTTTTATTTATATTTACCTTATATTTACATTGTATTGACTGACTATTATGCCAAATGTGAATGCAGCAATGTGGTCAATAAACTTTCTTTCTTTCTCTCTTTCTTTCTTTCTTTCTTTCTTTCTCTCGCGTAGTCAAAGTATAAAAAATGCACGGAAGTTGTTCTTTTCAGAAATATTTCTATTTCAATTGAATTGCTGATTGTATTATAGTACTTATTTTTTGAGCTTGCATTAATTTTGTTATATTTAATATAACAAAATTTTAATGCCAAAATAAAAAATACCAATTTTAATATAATATATTAAAATTGGTATTTTTTATTTTCCTCACTATACGTAGTAGAAGGAAACTAAACAGACACAAAAAATGTCCCAATTTTTGCAAAAATATTCGTTTTCAGCCTTCTTGAATAAATCTAGACTATTTTTGAGATGGTATCTGTGAGTGTATATATGTATATGTCCGTAAACTACTGTGGAGACGATTGCGCTGTTCCTATTGGTCGGACGGATTTAAAATTTAATAATTTAAGATTTAACAAAGTCACACTCAAGTCACCGAAGTCACATAGTTATATTGATTTAATTACTCTGTGATATCATAAATGTAAAATTGATTGTGTGTCATTCTGACAGTGCACCTGAAATCAAAATATAATAATACACTAGAATACTTGCTAATACAGCATGGTCTTAATGTGAAATATTTTGGTAACATTACAGCTCTTGAACGCAGGTTAGCAAACTTAACAAGCATTATACGCTAAAGCTACTCCACATGCTGGCCGTTTCGACACCATAATGCGTATGGCTGTCTATGTGGGCCAGAAACACTGTGGAAACTGCACAATTTAGTGGAAAACAATGTAGAATCCTCTTATAAGACTTGTCGCAACTGCGCAACAGATGGGGGTATAGTGATATGTGAGAGGCTAATTAATTGAGATGTATATAACTGAAGGAGGAAGAATTCAAATACTAACAATTGTTGGATACGTTGACATGAAACCACTTACACTGAAGTTTGTAGAATACTTAATGAAATACCTATAAATGAAAAAACATTACTAAGTCAACAGTTCCAACAACGATGAGTAACGTTAAAAATGGTCTAAAATAATGAAGACAGAGAACAAAAAACTGATGACGAAAATTAGCTGAATAGTAAGGTTTCCGTGCAACAATTAGCTTTAAACCATAAGGTGTAGATGCTCAGTACCGTAAAACGGTGGTGTCTTGATACATTATTCAAATTCAAAAGGTTATATCTCAGGAAATGCACGAATAAAAATTATTGTTAATACTTCAACAGTTGAGTCCCTCTATGGCCTCTAGTTGAACACAAGGACATGTTCCAGAAATTATCAGTTTTAAGTTTTAAAAAATATGGCTGTATCAAGTCGCCCGGTAGACCGGTGTGAC
This sequence comes from Endomychus coccineus, assembly GCA_958510875.1. Taxonomy (NCBI): domain Eukaryota; kingdom Metazoa; phylum Arthropoda; class Insecta; order Coleoptera; family Endomychidae; genus Endomychus; species Endomychus coccineus. Next base: position 53,600,995 of record OY294068.1, on the reverse strand, counting down.
TTGATACAATAAGGTATCAAGTGTGTATGTGTATATCAAGTTAAAGTCTCCTAGATTTGACTTGATATAAAAGTTTGTGTTTTTAAAAAATAAACACAAAACTTTGACTTTAATAACGTCATTTTCCAGAGGTTACAAAACAATATCTAGTATTTTTTAATTAAAACGAAAAATAAAATATATTTTAATTTTTAAAATACAGAATAAAAAACATTTTAAAAGATCTGACCAGTCTTTTTTCAGTAAATATTATAACTGAATTTCAATAGACCTCGACGCAATTCCTTTGGTTTAGGAAGACGGAATTTCACCTCGTGTGTATAAATGAAACTTTGGTCTTCCACGTCGGGCCAATAAAATGTGTCCTTGGAGTTTTGTAATCGTCTTAAAAGCTTCATGTCTACGGCCCTATGTTGATTTTTTGAATCACTTGAGATAGACAACACGTTAGCTACAAATATTTTTTTCTGTAATCGCTCAAGAATGCCTACTTTCTCGGAGCAAATTCAGACCCCAAAATACGCTAATCTAGTATTTTAGTCCGTTGCTAAGCAACGAACTTTCCCAGACCGAAAACGACCTAGGCTGTCAAAATTGGTCCCCACCGGTTTTTTATATTCATTTTAGACAGTAAATAAATACACACATAAATACAAACAACCAACTCACATTAAGAACATTTATTGAATATATTATTACACATATGGAACGTTTTTTAAAACTATTTTTGTATATTTATAGTTATGTTGCAGTTTGTACAATTATTTAACTTATGATAATGTTGAATCATTTCAGAAAAAATAGTATGTGTACCTTGTAGTAAAACCACATTCCCAGACTTTAATGCTTGTTGTCCGGGAATGTATTGCTTTTACTACTAGATACACAATGTACTATTCTGACTGTATTTCCTTTACTGGCAACGGATGTCATCTCAATTTCAAGGACATCCCCCATCCAAAATTTTGTCGTCTCTTTAGAATTGGTATACTGAGCCTCAACAGTGATTTCTTCTGAAGGTGTCGTTGATTCCGTTTCCATTTCGTCTTCGACAATAACTTCCTTTTCGGCAATAACTTCCTCTTCGGCATTCACACCCTCCATCTGAGTAGTCTACGTAATTGTCACTAATATTCCCTTCCGAATCAGAAATAATATGCTTCTTTTTGTGTGCCAGAAGTTGTTCTTCTCTTTGACGTGCGGAATAAAATAATGCACTCAATTATGTGCGAATTTTTTTCTGTGTTTATCTTGGTGGTGGTGCGAACGTGCCCTTGTGCCCTTTAGTACCAGCCGCCAATTTACATCCCGATTGGGCTGAAATAGTCGCTTTTACATCGTTTGTTCACGTATTCTAACATATTGGCATATCATCACAATAATAAAATTATTATTTTCATTAAGTATAGAAGATTATTATTATTTTAAACAATGCTAAAAACCTATCGTTTCTTCTTAGAGGAATTGGCTATGACGTATTATAAAAGGACAAGTGAACGAAAATTGTTCTCCACCGAGGAAAATCTCCAAGAAATTCGTGAGAAGATCGAAAATGGTCAGAGTAAAAGAAGTGTGGCTAAGGAATGTAACATCCCAGAATGTACCCTTCGTAAAAGACTTAAGGCTGGCACAATATCTTCATCGCTAGGTCGTTTCAACAATACTTTTCCATCAGAAATGGAAACTCAACTAGCTAATTTCCTCAAAGATATGGATGCTAGATTCTATGGGATTACTTTAAGAGACCTTAGATTACTAGCCTTTGAATTTTCTGAAGCTAACCATATTTCGCATAGATTTGATACAGAAAAAAAGATAGCCGGAAAAACCTGGGCTAGAGATTTTCGCAAACGTCAAAATTTGTCTGTAAGACAACCAGAAAAGTGTTCGGAAGAATGATGAAATTCAATAGAACACAGGTTGAAAAGTTTTATGCCAACTTACGATCACTCTACAAAAAATACAACTTTCCACCTCATCGTATATTCAATGTGGACGAGACAGGGCTATCGACGGTGCCTAATAAAGTACCTGAAGTTGTGGCTTCTAGAGGCAAAAAATTAAATGGAAAAGCCGCCAGTGGTGGAATAGGAGAGCTTTACACAGCTGTATGTTGCATGAGCAGTGCCGGTGCATATGTGCCACCAGCTATTATCTTCAAGAGGAAAAGAATGAATGAAGAACTTTTCAAAGATACGCCTTTCGGAACCCTGCGACAAATATCGAATTCAGGTTTCATAAATTCAGATCTGTTACTGGAATGGATGACACATTTTGAAAATCACACTAATCCATCAAAAGGAAACCCAGTATTACTCATCTTCGATAGTCACGTTTCCCATAGAACTTTGAAAGTTATTAATTATTGCAGGGAAAATGGTTTTGACTATACCACCTCATTCAAGTCACAAAATTCAGCCACTTGACAGAGGATACTTTGGTTCACTTAAATCTGCTTACAGTCACTTTTGTGATGAGTGGATGGTAAGTAACCCGAAGAAGGTCATCACTCAAAAAAATGTGGGAGAAATATTTACATAGGCCTATGATAAAGTATCAAATGTTGAAAAGGCAGTCAATGCCTTTAAATCGACTGGAATTTGGCCTTTGAATTCAGATATTTTCAATGACGGAGACTTCGCGCCATCACTAGTGACAGAAAGCAACTAATACAAGAAATCCACCAAGATGATAACATTATATTAGAAGTTTACGACTTTGAAAACCCAGACGAACCTAGTACTAGCACAACGAAGACAAGAGCTGAGATAGAGATTGAGCAAAATTGCGAACCAATCATCCTGACAACAATCGACCAGAATCGATTGACGACACCAAAGACAAAAAACAAGTTAAGTGGGCACTCTTGCAGCTTTCTCCCCTACGTATTTTCACGGCATCACTTTCTATCAAGTACCCCTATAGTTCATGTATTTTATAAAATTGCGAATAAAATTCCACCATGTGGATGAAATGTCATATTAGATATATAGGGTGTTTCAGAAAGACCTCCCGTGAATGCAAGGGACGGTAGATTTTACAAAAACAATCAGATTCTTCATATATACTATGGTCCTATCTTTTTTCGTTTCGGAGATACGAGTTTAATTTTTTTTAAACGAAATTTTCTTGTAGTTACAGATATTTCTCTGAAATCTTATACTCGGGGGTGCGCCGAATAAGATGGTTTAGTTACTTTCAGATTATGCGGTAGAGGGCACTGGGTGCGCGACTTTTCGGCGATTCTTCAAGCCATAACTTTTTTGAGAATAATTTTTTTGTTTTCTTTGCACATTTTTCTGGTTTAAAATTTTATTTCAAACCAATAATGTACTCTTGTTGAGGGTCTCAATCTCACTGTTTTTGAGAAAAACGTGTTTAAATGAACATAACAAAAACTCGTTAACAAATTCACCTATATAAAAGTCATCACAGTTTATAAGATGATTTGCCCAGACTGTGATGATTTTTATATATGTATAACTTGTCGGAATTTCAAATTAAGATACGAAGAACATTTTCGCTCGTTTGGACTCAACAAAACTGACTCAACCTTCCCTAATCATTTTTTACAAACTGGTCATAATTTCCCTAATTTAGATAGCCTAAGCATTTTACATAACCAAACCAGAGGTTTTAAATTGAATACATTAGAATCAATAGACATTTATAAAGGTGTCAAAAACTCTAATAAAAATATCCTCAATGATCAGCTAGACCTATATCAAAGTGATCCTTTCATGTGTCTTTCAAAACGCTCTTAAAATAATTCTTAGAATATTAAATTATAATCACACTAATTCACAAATTGTTACCTTGTTTAATATGTAATACTGCACTGTCTTTCAAACCGCTCTTTAAATAATTCTTAGAATATTAAATTATAATCACACTAATTCGTAAATTGTTGCTACGTTCACTATGTAATACTGTACTTTCCTAGGATCTACCTGTTTTTGGAATTTCCGTTGATCCCTTAATCTCAACCCTACTTTACTCTACTCTATTTATACTTGAACTGTTTCATTGATTTCATCATAATTTTCTAATCGTTTGATAATGGCACTTCGGTATTGAAATTATAGTTACGTTTTCACGATATTATTAATAAAAGTGGTATAAAAACAAAGTAGTTATTGTTTCATATAATCAATTAGCTATTGATTGCAAAGATACTGATTCTATCTCTTCCAAAGTTATTGTTCAAGATTTTAATTTTGATGATTTAATAACTGGTTCCAATAATTCAAATTTGTAAAAATATTTTTGACATTCTGCAAACAACTGGTTTCAATTTAAGAAAATGGGCCTCAAACAAGCCATACATTTTAAAATATTTATATAAATATGATGATTATCTTGCTGTTTTGAATTTGAGGAATAATGATGCAGTAAAAACGTTAGGAATTCAACAGATTCCGCAAACATTATGAATCGAAAGGTTTTTAACTAGGTACATGATTTAGTGATGGTTCTCAAAATGCATATTCCGCAATAATATATCTCAATTCAATCAACTATAATGAAATTAAGGTGCAATTATTTTGTGCTAAATCAAGGGTAGAACCACTCAAAATTTTAACTATACCCAAACTTGAACTTTGTGGAGCATTATTGCTTGCTCGGCATGCTCGGTTAATGAAAAATATTTTTGAATTTGTAGAAAACACTTCTAAAACGTATTTTTGGTGTGACTCACAAATCGTTTTGCATTGGAATTTGGAATCACATGCCTTACAAGTTTTTGTTGGAAATAGCATATCTGAAATTCAATAAATAACAAAAATATCTGATTGGAATTATGTTCACACCAAAAATAATCCTGCAGATTTAGCATGTAGAGAAATTAGTTCACGCAACTGTGTGGTTGAATGATCCAACATTCTTATATGAAGAGCATCTAACTATTAATTCATTCGAATTTTTCCATAACATAGAAATTCCAGAACTAAGAAAAAAGTCCAGACATTATGTTCTCAACAAACACAGTCTAAATATTTTTAATAGATTATCACTCTCAAACTCGAGTTTTAGCGTATTGTTTACTATTTATAGAAAACATAAAATTCAAAAAAGAGTCGAATGAATGATCTTTTGATGTATTAGTTTGGTTAGACCAAAAAAAATGTTTTTCAAAAGAATTTCATCTTCTAAGAGTTTAAAAACAAAGAATCGGTTAAAATTTCCTTTTTCAGGAAAACATGGATTATTGAGAGTCGGTGGGCGTCTCAAATATTAAAATTTTTCTTATAATAAGAAACATCCTTTATTACTTCCCGGAAAATGTCAACTGTCTCGCCTCATTTTTAAGTACGAGCATTTAAAATTGCAACATGTAGGTCCTCAATTATTATTATCAATATATAATAAAGATTCTTGACCCAGGTATGAATATTAATAAATTCTCGTGAAATAGGTCACATTAACACTTATGCTTTATATGTTCTCGTCTTTACGTACGTTTCAGTCTCACGACCATCATCAGAAAACGTATTATGTCTAAAATCGGATTACTTACAAAATCTATCAATAATGTAATAGGAAAAAATTAATTTTATGTGAAAGACTCATGGAATTTTAATGAATTTATAAAAAATCAATCCGTACCCGTAAATCATCAACTAATTTCCTTGGATGTTGTTTTTTTATTTACAAATATACCAGTCGTTTTGGCATTGAGTAGCATCAAAAAACGTTGGCCAGAGATTGAAAACCACACATCTCTAGATCAATCGGAGTTTATAAATGCAGTACAGTTTTGTTTAGAGTGCACTTATTTTCAATACGGTGAGCAATTTTTTGGACAAATTTTCGGCACAGCAATGGGATCCCCTATTTCAGCTACTATTGCTTACCTTGTTATGGAATGCTTAGAGGAATCTGTTATAAATTCATTAGATTTTCAACCCATATTTTTCAAACGGTATGTAGACGATTGCCTTATGTGTGTTCCCAATGATAAAATTCAGTACGTGATTAATAAATTTAACAATTTCCACTGTAAACTTCAATTTACTTGTGAAATTGAAGTGAACAAAAACATAAATTTCCTAGATATGAACATTAGGCATGTTGCAGATGGAAAAATAAAAACTTCGTGGTTCACTAAAGAAGTTTGGTCTCAACGTTATCTTCATTTCAATTCCGTTGCAACAACATGTTATAAAAAAAGTGTTATGAACAGCCTCACAGATCGGGCTGTTAAATTGTCCCACGCGGAGGACCGTCCCAAAAATTGAAAAATTGTTCGTAATACACTGGAAATGAACATTTTTCAATCCTATCATTAAAGAAAGAATAAACAAAATATATAATGGATCTTCATATATAAATAACATAAAAGGTAATACAGACAATTTTATAACATTACCTTACATTCCAGAGACCTCAGAGAAAATTAAGAAATGTTTGAAAAAGTATGATATAAATGTCGCGCATAAACCTACTTACTGTGTTGGAAAATATTTCTCAAATCTAAAACCTTTAATACCTAAAGATAAACAAACCCCCACAGTATACAAATTAAATTGTTTTTCAATCCTATCATTAAAGAAAGAATAAACAAAATATATAATGGATCTTCATATATAAATAACATAAAAGGTAATACAGACAATTTTATAACATTACCTTACATTCCAGAGACCTCAGAGAAAATTAAGAAATGTTTGAAAAAGTATGATATAAATGTCGCGCATAAACCTACTTACTGTGTTGGAAAATATTTCTCAAATCTAAAACCTTTAATACCTAAAGATAAACAAACCCCCACAGTATACAAATTAAATTGTTTAGATAGCGATGGGACTTATACTGGACTCTCTAAACAATATTTACAAAAAAGAATGTATGGCCATAAGTATAGCACAATAAACAAAAACTTAGAAAATTCCACAGCCCTTGCTAAACACTGCTTTGATTATAACCATCAATTCGATTACAATAATATTAATATTTTAACTAAGGAAACCAATTATTATAAAAGATCTATTCTGGAGATGATTCACATAAAACGTGACTCCAAATCTGTAAGTCATAGGACAGATATTCAGAGACTAAGTCAGATTTATACTAACTTAATTAAATAAAAACTCTTGCAAATTCCTACATGCGTCTTTATAATATTAAAAGTATATTTTAGGTAGAATGTCAAGTATATCCAATAACTGACAAAACTTTTTCTATTAGCTCGTAAATCTAACATCTTTTGGTTTGAAAGTGAATAATTGAACTTAATGTTCCCGTTTCTAGTCGTTCATAGACTTTGATGACTTGAACACGCATTTATTAAAAATACTGCTTAACAGTGGATTCTTGATATATTATACTTATAACATTGAGGTGTTAGTGTTTCGATTATTCGTGTTTCTGTTCGTTTTGGCGACGTGGGCATTTTAATTCAAGTTGATGCGATAAGGACGCTTTGTGTTATACAATTAGTTTTAAGTAATCCAGTTTTAGAAATAATAATAATTCTGATGATGGTCGTGAGACCGAAACGTAAGTCAAGCCGAGAAAATATTAAGCATAAGTGTTAATGTGACTTATTTCTCGAGAATTTATTAATATTATTATCAATAATTACACAAACTTATTGGTCTATTTCTGGCATGAATTTAGTTAAATCAGTAGTCAAAAAAAAGTTTATTTGTTTTAGCACTAAAGCTATTCATTTAGAATTACCACGGAGGCTTTTCTCACTGCACTTAGAAGATTTTCTTCTAAAAGAGGAATACCATCTCATGTCAATTTTGACAATGCTACATATTTTGTTGGCGCTCAAACTGAATTAAAAACTTTTTATGAATCCTTGTCAAATTCAACTGATAAAATTGAAAGATAACTTTCAAAGCAAACTATATTAGTACGAATTGGTATTTTATGTCATCCCATCCAAATGATTACCTACCTTTAACCCCAGACCATTTTTTTAATCGAAAGAACTTTCACAACTCTACCTGATCCAGAATTTTCTGAGAAAATTAAGATCAATCGACTATTACGATTTCAACTACTCCAGCAAATTAATCAAAGTTTTTGGAAATTTAGGTCAAAAGATTATATTGCATCGCTACAAGAACGAAAGAGATTGCAAACTCACGAACAAAACTCAATTGTTGGAACTATGGTATTGATTAAGAATGATAATCTCCCTCCATATAAATGGATAATTGGACGAATATAAGAAGTTCACGCTGATCAAGATGGCATTGTTCGAGTTACAGTGAAAATTCCGATATTTAGGCTTATTGAAACCTGCCACTAAAAAAAATTGTCCATTGCCATTCCGACAAGGTGGGTATGGAGAAATGAAAAGTGACATCTCTGAACCTTCTATAAATTTTATTTGAGGAATACAACACATACTATAGAAACGAGAATAAAAAAAAGAAAAAAACGACAGTTTATGAAACAACTTAACTTATATTTCAATTATTCAATTGAGTATAATTCATGTTTTTTTTATATTGTTTATAATAATTAAGGTCACAAAAATTTTTGCATTAAAATTTTGAAGAAACCAATAATTACAGCCCATTCTATCGGAAACAATCACCATTATCCACTAAAAATACTACTAAATACTGAGAACCTTTCATCTACCACAAGAATCCTTCATCACATTAAACTAATTGATAATCAAAATATGCCTGTTTAAATACTATTTGGAAATAGTAGTGTGAATAAGGGATTACCTACCCTCAGTTGGAGATTAATCTGAATTGAATACATTGTTTTCGCTTATACATTTTCATCTCTTCTAAATAACTGAGTACTTTAATATGTAGTATGTATAAATTTTACTGTACAAAACTGGACTACAATTGCTTTGAGAGAAAATTTTAATATCAAAAGTAGAAGTTTTTCAATTGAACGCCTTAGACCGGAGAATTTAATATTTATAAAGGACAAGAAAAAAAATATATATAGGTATATACTATTATATATTAATATATATGTTTTGCACTGTGTATTTATATCTATGCTCTGTTTATGTGCTATGATAGAAAACATTCAATGAGATTTTATTTCACAAGTATTGAAGAGGCCAATATTTATATATATATCAGTACATTATCATGATAGTGTTTCGAAATAAACGATTATCAAAAAATTACAAAATAATAACATCGTTGATAAATCAATTCAATTAGATTTATCGTATATGTACCTATTGATAAGAAGATTGAAATCTTAAGGTACTGGACATTTTTGCTTTGTTCGATTAGTTGATTTCACGATGAGTAAGGTGAATACGAATAAATTTTCTTTGAATTCTATTATGTTACAGCGTGTAAGTTCCCGTAATATACCTGGCAAGCATGTTATAAAGACGAGGTAACTCACATTTTAAAATAAAATATAATTCTCACATTCAAACCTGATGAATATTTCTGTTATCATAATTTGAATAAATAGGACACTCTCACTATGTTCCGCTTGCCAGATTGTTATTAAGTACTTTATATTTGAGGTAATAATTCTGCACATTGTCTCAATAAACTGAATTGTTCCTAGTGAGAAATATTAATTTAAAGATATAAAAAAATTGTGATCTTTTTTTAAAATAATTTAGCCTAAACGTTCATAATGTATTCAACTGTTATGATATAATTAGGTTAATCTAATGAAACATTTAGGCACTATTGTTTAACTCTTAAAATTAATGTAAGTAGTCGAATGTAAATTAAGTATGACGTGTTTAAAAATGAAACTATTTAATAGTATCTATGCATTATTGTTTTATAACCGGAACAAATGTATAATAGGTCTACGGCTTTCTATATTACATGTAATTTTGAATGTTCTGTTCACTGTACGTATGTGACAACCCGACTAATTCCGATTCTAATAATTTTTTAAATGTTGGTGTCATTATGTATGAAAACTGTAACACTGGGTTTATTTTCTTCGTACAACCCGAGGGGTGAATATCTGCCCAAAAATTGTGTACACCATAAATTATTTTTGGCAAATAAAACTTTAAAAAATTAAATCATGTTAACTCAACATTAACTCCCTGTAAATCCTCAACAAATCCTTATAAACTACCATAAATTACTATAAATTATCAAAAATCATTGGATGTATAAAGAATTAACCCCTCGTATTTACCCTATAAATTGTAAATATTTACTTGGAAATTTAACTAATAGTTGTCGGAGGAGTAAAAATGTCATATTTGTATAATAACGCCTACAAGAGATATAGGATACATACCTTGCTCAAAAACGGCTCCTAAACTATACAGCTTGTCGTACGACAAGTTGTATAACCAGAGTAGATACCAATGTTCCGTCGTTCGAATCTACCCTGGTTGTAAAACTTGTAGTACGATAAGTTCATGGAGCTTTTAGTTGTTCTGAGAACTTATTTGTGTTTGTTTGTACTTTAGAGTAGAGAATAGAGTAAAATTTGGATGTTTTTGGTTGTAGCTCCAAGCGCTGATTGATAGAGTTACTTTCAATCAACTCTGTTATTATAGCTGCTCTCGTGTGGTATACGTAGCAAGTCAGAGTACTTAATACGTTTAATTGGCAAAAGAATAACGCAAACATAAAATTTTAATTATTCACAAAATTGCTACTGAAAAAGATTGGGGCGTAGCTCACAAAGTTAGTATAGTACAAAAATATACAATTAAAACAACCAATTATATGCAAGGATGAGAAATGTTCATAATGAACCGAACTCAGTTTGGCCCAGTTATCACAAAAATGAAGCTTTATGGCAATAGTTTCCAGAAGCTCACATAGGTACTCTGTTAATTATATCTTAAAGTGTTCGCATACATAAATTAAATAGGGTATATGAGTCACGTCTCGGAATAATGAGTTCAGGTGTACAGCATACCATAGAAATACTAATTTGGTCCCTTCTGCGTAAAATAAAAATAACGTATTCCTTGGATCCATTGTTTGTTTTCACAATTTTTACAAGTAAGGTTTAAATTGGAGTGTAAAGATCTTTTGCTTTTAACAATAATGCCACATACAAACCTAATGACAATAAAATTACCTCGGCATAACAACACCAAAAACAAATGAATATCGAGCAAAATATAATTTGATTCGCCATATACCGGTGTGTCGCGTACTGACATACTGGCCTAATAGCTGATTTAAATCTCCGATAAATCGTGAATCATCAAAAAATCGTCGTAAATTCTCTAAAAATCATAAGAAATTTCTTAAATCCTCGTAAATCCATCATCGTTATTTCATAGTAGATCACCGTAATTCTTACTGTTTGTATACTATAAATCACCACAAATTTACCCCTTGGTACAACAAACAATTTTTATGAATCCTACTGTTACTACCCTCGCTGTACGTATTATATAGTGTAAGTGAAGTATTGTGATAGAGGCAAAAAATGTTTTCCAGATTTTGGCGGATATATCCGTTTTGAGCATTTCTGAATCGATCTAGACCATTTTTGACATAATGGTGTGTCTGTATGTGTGTATGTGTGTGTGTGTGTGTTTGTGTGGGTGTGTGTATGTGATTACTTTGTGGTAAATTTTGAAAGTTCATATAGTGTGAATAATTTTAATAGTCAGCAGATGTCAGTATAAAACATAGAGTTGTGAAATACTTTATGTAGACCATTTGGATAAAATTTCAATGTAACATAGAGTTTAATTAAACTTCTTCCATTAGCGGTTTCTAAATCGTTTCCAATATATTTTTTCGATTAATCACAGCTTTTTTTATTTTCTACACTATGTATCCAGTATATATCATACAAAGGAAATAAATTCTACTAAATTGAATTCCCAAAAGACAATCAAATTACAAAAGTACTCTAAATTTGCAGGTAACTAACTTAGTTCAAGACCAAATCGTGATTTCATAAAAGTCTACGATGTCGACGTCTACATGTTATAAAATTCAAATAGGTAAATAAGAAATATTTGTCCGTAGTTTCTAATCGTTAGATCTTCCAACTCCCATTTAATGTAGGCCAGATTTGATACGTGATATTTCCTCCAAGAAGACTAAAGAATAATGATAATAAAATCGAGGTGACGAGAATTGAAAAACCAAAATTCAAACTTCGTATCACTCGAACTTGATCGGATTGTGAACATCCAAGTAGCGGCAACTTGTAATGGCATTCAAATCATGGATCGCATGGAAAGTTCGTTCGTTCTTCTTATTTTTATTCCAATAATCTGTAATAACATCAATATTCCCATTTGGTTTATATACTCCCTACATTCCTTATTTTTACACATCCCTTTAAGACACTCTTCCTGTCAATACCTTATGTTCTTGCGGCTATCTCAACTTCATATCCTCTCTGAAAATATCAAAATCTCGTACCCAATGTTTTTATCAACGAAAACTTACCGAATACACACAATATTCCAAAAATCTGAACAACCTAAATCGTGAGACACGTTACTACCTTCCCATTATTTGAGAACCTCTTTTCCAGAATTTCTTTCCATTCGTGGTCACTTAACGATATGTATCAGAAACCATATGGAACAGGGAACTGCGAAAATTTTTTCAGTCTATATTTCTGTAGATTCTACTCTGAGAATGCCACATGTAATAGTTGACGAAACATCGCCATATAATCGTGCTCCTGTAAATTCGAAATTCAGCCGAAAATCATTATTGTTTATGTAACGAAACATGAGAAATTACAAAACTTTTTGTATATGTTGACTTGTTCAATTTCCTAAACTTATTCCTGAGGCATGATAATGAAACGAAATGAATAAGACATTTAAAATGATAAACGCCATTGTATCTACTTTTGACACAGCTTGACTCTCGGTTGAGTAAATGAATACTTTAAGCTAAATGTAAGTCTTGTGGCCAAATAATCTTTTGCAAATAGTTATTCTAAATTTGTTAATAAACACCATGGAATTTTTTAGGAATCGAAGCGGACCTGGCCTAGAAGACTTGATAATTTGTGGCATTTGTCAACAAAAGATAAACGATCCACGTATGCTGGAATGCCAACATACGTTCTGCCTTGAATGCCTGAAAACCCACTACACAACAGGCAGCATGACGATGATATCAGATCCAAGTAGTACAGAGATTGATTTAACTTTCGACAATCATTGTGAAATTTTAAAATGCCCAAATTGTCAAAAAAAAACCGAGCTCGATCGAGGATATGATAGTATTCCTAATTTACGCACCAACATGCATGTTGAGTCTCTACTTGAATTTTTGGAAGAAAATGATACTCCTTTGGTAGGCGCTTCTGAATTCAGATGTGTAAAGTGTCAAACGGTGATGCCTACAGCAGAGCAAAACTGTCAACATTGTCTGCAAGTAAGTAGAAATTCATCATGATCTCAAGTAGATGATCTGAACTCTACGTAATATTTCGAACATGCTATCTTTTAGTCTCACGCCTCAAGTTGTGCAAAAATTTGCTGTTTTATATGTACAGTATTTTCATATTCTTGAACTCCCCAAGATTGGCCATTGTCACTTGTCAGTCATAAACGGGTAATTTCAGAACATCTGGCGTCATCACAGAACAACTAAGGGCCATCCTCTGAGGTTTCATCCCCAGTTAGTGATTTGAGATGTGACGGCTTATGTCTGATGAGTTGTGATGGCTTGATTACACGCACCGAATACCAGTGGTGGGAAACGAGAGGCTATTAGGCTATTAATAATATATAATCAATTACAAAAACAAATTCAACTGATTGAGGAAGGGAACAAGATTTTCGCGACCATGTTGCCAAATAACAAAAGTGTCGTCGACGTATCTAAACCAATATTTCGGAATGAGAACAGATATAATAGCATCTCGCTCAAAAGTTTCCAACATGGTCGAGAAAATCTTGTTCCCTTCCTCAATCATTTAAATTCATTAAATCCCAATATCCTTTTCTCCATGGAAGTGAAATCGAAAGGTTCACTCCCGTTCCTAGATGTATTAGTTAGTCGACAGACTGACGGTACTTTGGGACATTCTGTGTATCCCACTCACACCGATAGATACCTCAATGGTCTTTCTCACCACCACCCTGCCTAAAAGTAACATGTCATAAACTCCTTGGTCCACAGAGCTGTCAACTTAACCCAACCCCAATCCTCAAAATCAGAATTAAAACGTCTTTCATATGTCTTATTATCAAATAATTTCTCCCATTATAACATTCAAAAAGCCATAAAAAAATACACTTCGCCTGGAATTTCAAGTCAACCTAAGCCACAAACCTCCCGCCTGCGTTATCCACTGCTTATCTTCCATATATTGAAAATATAACAGATCGAATATTAAGAGGGTCAGACTGACGGTACTTTGGGACATTCTGTGTATCCCACTCACACCGATAGATACCTCAATGGTCTTTCTCACCACCACCCTGCCTAAAAGTAACATGTCATAAACTCCTTGGTCCACAGAGCTGTCAACTTAACCCAACCCCAATCCTCAAAATCAGAATTAAAACGTCTTTCATATGTCTTATTATCAAATAATTTCTCCCATTATAACATTCAAAAAGCCATAAAAAAATACACTTCGCCTGGAATTTCAAGTCAACCTAAGCCACAAACCTCCCGCCTGCGTTATCCACTGCTTATCTTCCATATATTGAAAATATAACAGATCGAATATTAAGAGGGTCCTTCCCTTGTGGATCCAAAGTGGATTTTGCTGCAAGCATTCCAGAAAAAAGGTTGGCTTTTTCTTGTGGTGTAGTAGCCAGTATGACATCATCTTTCGTTAGGGAAGGGAATGAAATGGAAGGGAAATTTCTACCAATTGTTTGTTTAGCTAGTTTTATTATGATAAAAACCACAGGTTTTTGATAGTTGAAGCCAGGTTGGTTGCTAAAGGTCTTGAACTATATTTTCTATTTGTCCAAAAGTTATCAAATTTGAATATGATGGAAGTTTGAAACTCTCCACTTCATGGCCATTATATGATATCTCAATTATTACCTCACGTGTTTGCGGGATCTTCAGAAATACAGTTGAGTAATTCAAAATCTCAACATTGTGGGCATCAGGGCATGATGGCTATACTATTCCCTGAACACACTTCGCCAAATGAGGGGACTTCAGTCGTGCTGGCAGAATATCCATCCCTCAGTGGATTCACCTTTTTTACTGCACAAACTTTTCCAATTACTTGCTCCAGGGTGAGGATATAATAATTACAGTTTTCGCGCTATTATATTAATCGTTTAGTTTTTTGGTGACGTTGACTGATTTGGCTACGACTTAATGTAAATCCATAATATAGCTGGGGAAAAGTTCAAAAAATAACTTATTAAAGCTTTGATATATTCATTTGCACACTCTGTGTGTTGGAAATACCGGGATATCAAAAATTATCTTGGTCGAGGGTGGTTGTGGAATCTAAAACGTGTGTCTTACTTTACGTTTGAAATAATTATGTCACTGTCACACTGACATCATCAATAACCTACAAATTTCATACCTATTTATTTCAGTTATAAAACAATAATGAACTACAAATTATGAAATAATTATGTGAACTTTGAACCTTTTCAGAGGTCGTGATAGCCACAATCCGGGTCAAAAACTTTTTTGAAATAGTTCATTTTCGGTAAATCGAATGACGTTCACGTGAGAAGCCCGTAGCACGCGAGTTAGAAAAGTGCAAACTGGTTGTACCTAATAATACGGCTTTACGACGACTTTTCGCTTGCCGTTTTCGCCCCATGTAGTTAGATTTAGTATCGGACCGTTCCCGACGGCCCTTCTTTTTTCGATAAATGTCCATTAAATAGGAAAATTTAATTAAAACAGTTTGAGCTATTCTCAGATCTCAGCTACGTGCGTCTAACGTGCGACGTACCAAAGGGAATTTTCTCGCGACTAAAATATACACGAAGCGGGTAAAAGCTAGCGGCACATAGCCAAAAACACTTTATTACAACTGGCGCCAGTCGCACGGGGCAAGAAACGGCCCCAAATTAACAAGACCGAGGTAAAATGTATAAACTCTACCTTACGCGCAGCGAGCTCCTCGAGGCATATGTCAAAATGATTTCGTTCGTAGCTAATTACATAGGACGTCTGGGGTTCATGCAATTATGTTTTTAGATAATTCGAACCTTCTAATTTCGATAGGCCACGTGAAAATCCTGGAGTCCAAAGTGCTAAAGACTTCTGAGTGTTACAATATTCGTATAAAATTGCGAAATTTCGCACTTTTAGAAACTTCAAATTAATTATGACATAATTATTTGAAACGTAAAGTATGACACACGTTTTAGATTCCACAACCACCCTTGACCAAGATAATTTTTGATATCCCGCTACTTCTGACGTTACTATGCAACGAAACATGTTAAGTGAAAAGGTTTATCAAAGTTTAATGAGTGTAATTTTGTTAAAAAAAATTTTAAAAACCTCTCAATGCCTCAATGCCTCAAAGTTTTGTTCAAAGTCTTGTCTCGTAGAGGCTCATTTAGCGTTGTTGGTTGGTTGATCAAACCAATGTGAACACCACTCCTACATGAGGGTTATCATCACACATTTGTAAGATGGGATATTCCCAGCCTCATATCTTACCCTACCATATATTTCACCAAATAAATTATGTTATGAAAACAAAACTAATTCATCAAATAGCAATTTTTACCTGATTGTACATTATACATAATATAGCGTATAAAACAATTACCGTCTAACTTTAAAAACAAAGTACAGTCACATCTGAAACACAATTTCAAAATAACGTCATATTTCATACTTTTTGACGGAAGCATCACGTTATTCACGAATCCCTACCGTTCCAAGGAGCCTGTTTTGTTGCTATTTTTCCAAGAAAGGCTTCCCTTAAAATGTAATTTATTGGGAACTCTGATGAGCAATCATATTTCGTGAATAAAGTTCCCACAGTCTTGAATCGGACGCTATGAACAGTCTTTCGGAAGATTTAGGGGTTCCCTAATAATTTGAAATTTTTTAACTAGTTCTTTAACATTATCCAGGATTTCTGTAATGTATGTTGGGGAGTCCATGTAGCAGAACTGGAATCTAGCTTAGAAAATTTAACTAAGCAACTAAGCGGTTGTAGTGTGGATCTTGAATATCACATGGAACAGTTTAATGATAGATTGGATCATTTGAATACCTCCATTAAAGAAGCCAGTAGATCGAAAATAGATGCAATCAAAAAACTCGAGACTGAGACGATCAAAGAGCTACAACAATTAAAGAATAAGCGAGAATTAGAAGTTGAGGCTATGAATAGAAAACTAGAACAATTGATAATCAGATTATCCGATAAACCTTTGGGTTTGTCTAACAATCTTACGCATAAGGTGAGTAAATTAGATTATTTCCATCTATGTATGTGGTGAAAACAATTTACATTTGACGAATTAAATTTCAGAAAACGCAGGTGATGTGCTATACCTACATATCATGTATTTAAATCTTTATTATTCCAAGTGCGAGAGAAAAAAATTATTATAAATATAGCTGCGATGTGGCATGTAGATTTTCAATATTTTACAAAATAACGATATTGTTTTTATTAACCCAAACCTAATTTCCATATAAGCTGTCCAGCGTACAAGGGCAGCGCCAAAAATTCCGGTCTGACATAGATACAGCTATCACAGCGGATCAAAATCTTGATAACATAAATTGAAGTCTTGACTCTTGAAAAGCCTTGGAAAAAACAAAAATTGATATTACGTCAATTAGTTTGCTTAGGATGGTGGAAGAAATAGCACAGATGTCGACCTATGAGATACAAGCATTCGCCAAATCATCCACGAAGATTTGAGCATAAATAAATTTAGTGGAAGGTGGGTTCCCGAACAAGAAGTTCAACGCCAGCGTTTTGTTGGATGTGCTTGGTCCTTTTTGGTTCTCTATTACGATCCTTTGTTCAGAAGGTAGGTGAATAGGAGAAGAACCACCAAGAAGGTTTATGAGTGACTCTTAAGACAAATTCTTACCTCTGACTCATGTAGTAACATGTGCTTATAGCGGCGACCGAATTAACTGTTGATATACCGAATTCAATGTTCAATTTGCAAAGGCGGTTGTGACCGAGGTAGTTGAGATTCCGGTAATGGATTTCTTAGCCGATCTCTAAACTCCAAGCGGCAAGGACAGTTTTTTTTTAATTTTTAAATATTTTTGGTAATGCTGTTAGTGAGTTATTTGAAATGTGATTTATTGATTGATGTACCTTCTTTGTTCTTTGTATTTAATTTTCGGGGCCCTTTGATCCTCGGGCTCTCGTGAAAGTTTAGGGCCTGTCAAAAAAAGATGATAGATACGATCTTTTGGTATTTTATGAAGGAATTCTACCCCGCTTTTATTTCATAGTCAAGCCGGGAATATTGACGCTGCCCCCGTATGTTACACTTTTGAATAATTAATTTGTCAACCAATATGAGTAAATACTGAAAACGGGCCGGCAGTCACGATACATAGCTTTCATAAATTTCAACTTGAATTAAAAAACAAATATAAAAAAATTGGAGAACCTATTTCATGCAAAAATTCCCCCTCAGAATCGTTTCTACTCACAAAATCTGATAATAAGTATGATTTACAGGACCAGAAATATTTGATTCTGCACAAGGAAACGTCAAATTTATTAGAAGAAGTATCGCATATGGGAGAAGGTGGAATTTCTTTCGATGCTGAATCTTTCAAATTGAATCAGAGCGTTGAAGGGATTTATAACGAAATTGAACTCGACATTCAGGAAGGAGAGAACAGAATAAAAAATAAATACAAGAAAAAAGATTCTACTCTACCACGTTTAATTTGGAAGAAATGTCCAAGACCAGCACATATTAACAGTCCATTTTGGGATTTGACTAAACTTTACATAGCTACCACTGACAATCGCAGCGTTTTGATATTAAGTATTGATAAACTCAAACTGCTCGGTAAGCTCACACACACTGATATGCTCTACCCCCAAAGTGTAGCCTTTTCCAGGAGTTTAGAAGAAATTTACGTTTCTGATAAATGGAAACACTGTATTCACGTTTTTTCTAGAAGTGGAGAGTATCTACGTGCATTTGGTTCCAAAGGTATGGGGAAGGGGAATCTTAAACATCCCCATGGAATAGCCTTAGGCATTAATGAAGAATTGATAGTGTGTGATTCTGGAAATGACAGGGTCGTTATTTTCGATGTTGAAACGGGGAATCAAATATCACAAATTGGTGATACGGTTTTGAATATGCCCTTGGATGTTGCTGTCAGAGGGGACAATATTATCGTTCTTGATTCGGGGAATCACAGAATTAAAACGTACAATCTGAAGGGAGAATTACTTGGCGAATTCGGTTCGTTTGGCCAAAATAAAGGACAATTCAAATCAGCCGAGGTATTTACGGTTGATTCATCAGGATTCATCCTAGTGGGTGACTCTGGAAATGCCAGGATTCAAGTGTTTTCTCCAGACGGTACTCTGCTCAAAATATTTGGCGGAAAACATAATAGTTTTCAATGGGTATCTGGTATTTATGTTTCCAATGAAATGGACATTATAGTAACTGACAGTAGGGCACATTCTTTGAGGATATTTTAAAAGTAATTCAACTTACATTCATATATTATGTTACTATCATTCCTATTAAATTAATTAACTGAACTAGGTAATTTTATTTACGAATTCAAAAATATAAGGAAACAAGGGGAAGCCATCAAATTGGAGAACTACAAAAACTTCAATTTTATAATAGTGGAAAATCATGTTGAACTTGATTTCTATGTTGTGATGAATGTATTGGAATCTGGGTAACTTGAAGAGATAGAAGAACAGTTACTTCAGGATAATTTCAAACAATTTTGCTAATTACTAACTTAAAAACATTCGTACAATAAATCCAGCTTTTTGGATTTCTGAAATAAGTGTAAACAATTCTAAATTCAAAAATCAGACAAGAAGAAATTACAGTTAAAATTACAAGATGTAATTGTATTGTATTGTTAAAATCGGAAGGTAATAGTGTGGGTTCATATTCGGAAGTTCTAGTTTGAAAAAAACATTGAATTATAGATAGAAACCACATGGAAACGTTCCATATATCTCATAATATACAGCTTGAATCAAATCGACCGAGGTATTGAAAGTTAATAAGTGCGATAAAGAATCGACGCAGATGAGGATAGCGTTATCCCCTACCTGTAACAGAATGGGGTTGATGCGTGATTTATAATGCACATGAGAGTACCCCTCAAGTCTCTTAACTTCCGACAGAAACCAGTATGTCCCGATTACTCCCGATATCTTCTTAGATTCTTACACTAACTAACATCTGCTAACAATTCGCGATGTCTAGAATTTTCAAATCGATGTACACCCTGACGTCTCCCGCGAGTTACTAACTGACAGTTGTGATGACATTTCTTTTAAAAATGGTGCTAGAACTAGGTGAAAAGATCAAAATAATAGAATGGTATTATGGTGGCAATTCATGTCATTAAATTGTGAATAATTTATTTATTATTGTTTGGCTAAATCAGATTGAAAAGTCTATGTCTATGAAAAAGAGAATAGAATTTCTTTTTCCAATAATGTACTGCAACAAATTAATACGAAAGTCTAACATAATCAGAGTTTGTAACTTTGCAAATACGAGAAGCCACTCAAATCGACACACTCGTTATGATAAAAAATTCCACTTGGAACTTTTGGTATCCTCTATAAGTGAGAACAATATATATATAGTCGTTTATTCCCTTGGATTACCCTAAGATGGCGGAGTTTGATATGCTATCAATGAAATAATAACGAAACATAATATAACCATTCAAATTAATGAACCAGAACATTTTCGACAACAAGAAATTAAGTCTAAGTTAAATGTCTATCTGCATTCAAAATATTCTTCCCTAGTAAACATAATAAGACCTGTACAACTGAAAAGCTTTAGAAATAATGCTATTTTCACAGGTGACCAAGGCTAATATGGCATGAAGGGAGAAACGATTCCTCCTTCACGCAGCGGAAAACATTGGAATCAACAAAAACGGACCGATTGAAAAAAGATTCTTCATTCATCTATCATTAGGGTTTTCGAAATATTTCAAGTTCCAATTTGAAACATACCAAACATTGAAAAATTATACTTTTCTACATTGAAAATAGGTGATGAAATTGACTCTGATAGTGATGTCGTCACATTCCCCACCACCCACTGTGATAAAAGAATTTCAGTAAATTTGAAATCTCTAAGATTGACCTTTATTGCAATAGGAAATAAGGGTTTGAATACGCTCATTTTTTCCTAATTAAATATTATTTAATTTCTCTTTTATAACAAATATTTCAGATATTCCAATGCGAAGATAATATACTTCGAACATCTGGGAATGTGAGGAGATAGGTTAGCTCCATTATTTTTCACAAATTGAAATTAAATATGAATTATAAAGTGAAACTTAAAAATTTTTATGTCAAAGTAAGACCAAATTTATCAGCTCTGAGATTACAATAATCAAAGTTTTCGAAGAAATATCTGTTTAGAGTTACATACTAATCAATGTATCTATATTTTCCGTAATATAGGTAATACTTATGACCCCTACGTACATAGAAATAAAGTCCAATTTGACGAAAGCTTAAGATACGAATTTGAATCTACAACAGTGAAAGGTGGGGTTGTGATGTCAATAATACAGATGCAGTTTTATTTAATGTATAATGTATTTTTTGGAATAAGTGTTCAAATACCAGTACAAGAGCGGTCCATTTGAAAAAAAATGTTATTGCAAAATTTAATGTTTCTTGATTTTAACATTTTAATTCGACAAAAATATACCGTATTTCTAAATTGACTTAAAACTGTATGAAATGCATTGTCAGCGGAATGTTAATTTCTTCATAACTGGGGCGAGATGTAGGTACCAAGGTCATCGGAAATGGAAGACGTATTTCGGTAGTCTGTAGGTATCAACTATTTCATACGTCCTGGCATTATAACATGTTGATAAATAAGTTAATAAATCTATTTACATATCCAGACTATTATTGTTAAGAACATTCACTTAATAGAATTTACCTATAGCAGTTACGGTACGATATTGCAGTGCTCCTGTCCACATTAGACCAGGATATAGTTCTTTCCATAAAACAACTATTCGGATTCGACCCCACATTACCATAGAGATCATATAACATAGAGGTGTAAAGCGGGACGTAATGGCACGCAGGGTTCGAATGAAATTTTCTCTATTAGCGGTCTCCACTCTTCTCGCTTTTATGTAAGAGCACGCCGTCATCAATGTAAGCTGATGGAGGAGAGTGTGAGGGGAGGGTCCGCTAAGAAATTTGAACATGTCACGCACCGCTTATATACTGTTATGATTTCATTTCCTTAACAATAAAAATGATAAAAATTAGAACTTACCGAACATTGAAAATCAGAAAAGATTAATAAAAAGATATTATATGGAATTAAAAACAATATTAAAAGTTAAATAATAGTTAGTATAATATAATAAACAATGAAAATCATAATAAACAACAATGTAATTAGAATTAGAAGTGTAAAACAAGAACTTCAGTGAAAGTGAATAAACGTACAGTGTTACGAAGGCAGAAATCATAAATAAAATGATTACAAAAACTATCAAGAGATAGCACAAACTATTGAAAAATGTTATAGAAATAAGTTACGATTAGTAAATTTGAGTTATATAATGTTAAAGAAATGTTATTGATATATTATATTATGTATTAGTTTTTAAGAATGACAACTGTCAAATTTATAATAATTATTGGAATAATCATATTAATGATAACCTAATCATAGGTTATCTTGTACCAAAGTGTGTGGAAAAATGTAGGCAATATTAATTTGAAAAGAAGGAATCATCATCATTTAAAATAAGTTGAAAATCTCCAATAATTCAAAATTTATAGAATACTAAATTCTGATTGGTCGAGACGGATTATAAACGTCAGACGGGTAACAATGTAAAACTTATGTCAGTTTGCAACAATCATCAAAGCATTCTTGATAGGTAAAGAAAGCACCTCATAGGTGGATTATGACATCAAGTAGCGTCAGTTTTGAAGGCCTATAAAAGGAATCTGAAGACAAGCCAAGTCAGTTAGCAATCAACATCTGAAGAGTCAAGGTACTCCTGTAACTCATAACAATTTCCATAACCTTAGTTTATTGGATAAACATCGGTGAACCCAAGTGTTCCAATCTTCGAGAAGTTCAAAGTAACCGAAGTTAATAAATAATTTCAACAAGTCAAGTAGTGTTCCAAGTCTACGAACAAAGTTTAAAGGTTATGATAACCTACAATTCATAAGTAACCTCGAACGATAGCCAGCCTTCGATAAAATTCCAATCCATCATTGAAGCGTTTTGTATCTTTAATAAAAAGAATAAAACTAAGTTAACAATTTTCAACAGTTCCTGATTTCAAAAGAAGTAACAAAAATAGTTTACCTTTTTATTGTGTATAGCAGAGAAATTGTGTACGGTTAAAGTGAATTATCAGATTAATAAGAAGATCAAGCCAATAGAACATTGCCTACATTTTAAAAACACATTCTTGGATATAAACTAAACGTAAGTTTATTTATTATTTCTCCATTGTATTATTATCTGTCTGTAAATCTGAAAGAAAGATTGTAGATTATAACTTTGTAAACAAAGATAAATAGTAAATAATTTTGAGGTTAGATTATAGTTCTATTTGAACATAACATTATTAAAATTTGATACCCGAGATAAATGAGAATCATAGAAATTTAACTATTAAAAGTTTTAACATCCAAACAACATTGTGTTTAATTCCATATGAAAATAAAAAGGTAAAAAGTTTATTATTCAATAAAAAATAAAAAACAGTAAAGAGTTTATATAACAATACCTTAAACACAGGCTTTACTCCTCTATCTAATATATGATCTCTATGCACATTACTGGATGTCTAGTCCAGCGTGTTTCCCAATTACACCACTTTGGTCTCGTGAGAGTCCTATATTTTTGTAAATATAAACCACGGTCGTACATACGGGTCTGGGGACTCGTATGTTTGACATGGGTCTCTTACGCGTCGCCAAACTCGTAGTCCCTCGCTCAGCCACTAGCTAGTGCTTGGATCGACGTGGTAAAACGATTTCTTTCCGGAATCGCAAGCAGTGTTACTAAGTATTCTGATTTGAGAGAGGAATAAAACTGTTACTCTTGTCAAAATGTATTACTCACCTTAAAAATAACTTCCCCTTTTTCGTTATACATGCTCGCACACATAAAACGATTTCTATTCGGAATCGCAAGCATCCACTTTTTTCGCATTTCCGCATCTTTCGGCACTTTAAAAACTGAAGTTTCTTGCTTTACACTTTTGTACCCCGTTTTGCATTTCGGCACAATGCACGGTTTCGTAATTTGTTTATGAAAACGCAGGTATTCCTTGTGTTTACAAGTCAACTGACAGTCGTCAGCGAATACTCGTAGACTACTGCGTCACCCGTGACGTCTTTTGGTACTACGCGACAGTCGACGCTTCTCACATAGGAAACAGCCCCGAGTTTCCAGACCTGTATGTACGACCGTGATATTAACCTCTGAAAAGATAGTAGATCATTGATGAACACAATGCGATTCGATGCTCCGCCATAGATCAACTATTCAAGCACATTCATCTAAAGTTCAATCGTTTTGAATTGGAGAGTGTAGGTATGAGTATTACTATGATCAAAGAGTTCTATATATAGAATAGACTACTACGCCTTTCACTGGTAAGTTGATGGACATTCTGTCCTTCTCGCACATGTACTGCGCTCTCATGTTACTTACTGATGTTACTACGATGAGTGGTACTCAACTTAATAAGAGAAGTAAGTAGAAGGGGAGACCGTGCGAGTGAGAGCGCACT
Organism: Endomychus coccineus; assembly: GCA_958510875.1. Classification (NCBI taxonomy): domain Eukaryota; kingdom Metazoa; phylum Arthropoda; class Insecta; order Coleoptera; family Endomychidae; genus Endomychus; species Endomychus coccineus. Next base: position 53,576,141 of record OY294068.1, on the reverse strand, counting down.
ACATGTACCAGCGCTTTCCTATGCTTAACACACTACTTGTCTACTCTATATATAGAACTCTTTGACTATGATTGGCAATTCCTCTGACAGTACTCGTTCAATGGCAGCATCCCTGTTCTTATATATTTCAATAGAACTAACTGAGAATGTTCTGGGTAAGGATAAGCAAGCTTTAGGTTTCTTTGCCTAATTCGCCACAATTTCATCAGAGAAACATTAAGAGATTTACAATTAAATTTTCTGAATGTTGCAGATAACTTAAATAATATAACATAGAATTATAAAGATGAATACACGTAAAACATCATTATCTAAGTTATCTTCATAATTCAGAAAATTTAATTCTACATCCCATAATGTACTTACACGAAATTGTGGTCAATTAGGCAAATAGACCTTAAACTTAACCAGAACATTTCTCAGTCAGTTCTATTGAAATATATAAGAGAAGGGATGCTGCCATTGAATGAGTACTCTCAGAGGAATTGCCAATCATAGTAATATCTACACTCCTGAATTCAAAACGATTGAAATTTAGATGAATGTGCGTGAATGATCTTTGGCGGAGCATCGAATCGCATTGTGTTAATCAATGATCTACTATCCGTTCAGAGGTTAATATTTACAAAAATGTAAGACTGATGGAACCAAAGTGGTGGAATTGGTAAACACGTTGGACTAGACATCTAGGTGTGTGGGTTCGAATCCCGGCTATGATTCAATTTTTTACGTTTATTCATCTTTATGTCAGTTCTCTGAAGGATAGAAGATAATAGTTCTCGCGCCCTTTTTGTTGCTATCTTTATTATTTTTGATAAATTTAGATTAAAGATAAATTATCTGATGAAAAATGTTGTGCTTACAAGTTGACATGTGAGTCTTGCCTTACGATATACATTGGTCAGACAGGAAGAACCTTCTAAAAAAGAATCAAAGAACATTAAGTAGTTTCATTGACAATGAATCAAACAAACTTTCAATAACTTAAACCTAATATTCTCAAATATATGTAAAAACTAGAAATATTAATCCATCAAAAATTTTACGAAATAACTTGCAATGATGCAGGCTGAACGTTGAATAGGTATATCAACTATTGATGGGCTCACCGCTAGTGGCGCTAGCCAATCACAGTCCGGTGAACAACTAGGTTGCGAAATGTAAACATGCAATCAGCATCAAAGAGTTCTATATATAGAGTAGACAAGTAGTGTGTTAAGCATAGTAAAGCGCTGGTAAGTAGTTGGACATTCTGTCGGACATTCAGTCCTTCTCGCACATGTAGTGCGCTCTCACTCTCACGGTCTGCCCTTCTAGCGCAGTATGTCCATCAACTTTACCAGTGAAAGGCTTAGTAGTCTACTATATATATAGAACTTTTTGATCAGCATACCTACGACTACGACTATAAATACAAACTCGGCAACTGAGCGCTATTATCGGTCACAAATACGCCAAATATCTGCCAATATCGCGCTAGAATAACTGTTAAAATACGATGTCTTGTTTTAAAGAGCAGCAATGGTAAAATGAGAGTTGTACCTGAATACAAACATGTAAATTATGCTAATACAATTATTAGTGATAGTATTCTGAGAGTATACTACACAACAAGGTCTAGTAGACAAGTAGTGTGTTAAGCATAGGGAACCGCTGGTAACCAGTCGGACATTCTGTCCTTCTCGCACATGTCGTACGCTCGTAGTGCGCTCTCCACATGTGTGCGAGAAGGACAGAATGTCCGATAAATTACCCGTGAAAGGCTTAGTTGTCTACTCTATGTATAGACCTCGTTGATACTACAGACGTTAATAGATGTTACTTGCCGTTCGTAGTATAGAATATTGCTTCTTTGCATTGAACTACACGTTTCTTTATTCTTTAGATTAAGAGTTGAGTATTCATAGAGTACAGGTTCAGCTCTACTTATTTTATGGTCCCGTCCTGCTGTAAGAACATTTGTCTATGCTAGTGTCATTTAGCTGTTGCTCTTTGATGACTGGTTGCTAACATTTTCTTGGGTTAGTTGTCCTGAAATCAGAAGATAAATGTCAGTTTATGGGCCGGTATAAAATTATCTAAGTTTTAGAACAAGTCTACTCACCTCAGATCAATACATTAAAGGTAAAGTTTTGAAAATCAATTTAAATATCAAAACAATTATGTTGTCCAAGGTGCATGGTTGAGCCTTGAGCGCCAAATGACAGTTTTCCATTTTTTCTCGTTTGACATGTAGTCCCTTGCTTTTATCCCATTTTGGCTGATAAAAGCATATTACCCTCGAAAAATTTCCAGACAACCCATTTTGATTTCAACCGCACAAAAATTGTAGTTAATACTATATTATTTTTAGAAGCGACGCGTTGGGAAAGTCATTGTAACGGCACCTTTTTCGGATCTAACAACCGGTATGTAATTTATGTACTAAGGAAATTATGTCTGATAAAATAATGTAGACAAAAGTAATATTCATCAAGCTATTACAATTCTGACTGTATCCATCCTTCCTGTACAGCAATTTGATAGTATCCATTGCTACTTTGTAATATTATTTACTCACATTCGAAGCTCTCAATTTCCTCAAAAGGGTTAGTGTTAGTGTTTTCTAAATTATTCAGTATTGGGTTTTCAAGTTTAATTATCCTGTATTGATTTCATAAGTTTCTCTCTGTGAATTATTTCACAGTTTGGAATATGCTGTTCTCCTTTCGAAGAGGACTTTGTGAAATAATCTCTAAATTATGGTCTGATCTATCCTCTGATCTGTTTGATCTCTAATTATCATTGGATTCATCGCGGCTTCGTAATTAGCAGTAATATTTTATGAGTAGTTGAAAATATTTATTTTTTATTATGTATTCAATTACTAACAAACACTAGAAACATGCTAAGCCTTATTTAATTTTATTATATCTTGTTTCTTTACAGTCATTCAAAATAGTAAATGTTTGGAGTTTAAAGCAGTAACTATTTTTTTAACAAGGAAAATATTATCATAGTTTGGATCTTATCTGAACAAATGTATTTTATACAAACGAATTCCATCATTGTCTATTGTTCTCAATTGTATGTTATATTTTTTAGAACATATTGGTAAATATTCTGATTCTGATATATTTTGATAATGAAGGTGTTAAAAATGAAGCATAAAATGAAAATGACAGACTCGTAGTTTATTAATAATAATGAGTCTATACTCTTTCAACAACAACAAGAATTAAATAATATGTTACATATCAATCTTATAACTAATGTTGAAAATCCCTCTGTTATATAAATATAAGTGATTTAAAATGTTAACATCAAAATATTTCCATTTAAATAGGTAATGAAACATTTTTACTTTATAGAGAAACTTATAAATCATTAGGTGCAAATGTAGATCGATTTTCTAATAGGTATTTCAAATAATTGAATCCATAAATTAGGAGATAACATGATATAACTCATAAACTAGACAAGTTCAAACTTGATGTATAAGTAAGGCAAATAATTTTTATTCTTAATTAATTATTTTGAAAATGGCTTCATTGTTATCAGCAAATCTTATGAAATATTTACCTCACAGCTTTGCAATTTTGGAAAGTTTTCATAAATTTGTAGCTTGAAAGAAAACAGTAATGCCAAAAAACTTGAGGTGGCCCAATGTATGGGAACCCGGTAAACCCAATTCCAATTAATCATATCAGTGTGTTCAACCATCCACATATTCTGTGGGTCAACTCTGCACACAATTTTATAGATATATACCAAATTTGGTATCTAGCTTGATAAACAAGTGAAGCAAAGTAATTTTTTGTTTTAGTGAATTATTACTATCTAGTAATATTTACTTTCACGTTGTCAACTTTCTGTTCTATTAAATGATCAATGCTTCAAAATGGATCAGCATTATCAGGAAATTTTTAACAAAAAATATTTAGGGAAGCTAATTGCATGTCATGCTTATTTGAATTAGTCATATTTGGTGTATAAATGCAGAACATATGAGGAAAGAAGTATTTTGTTTGGGTATAATTGATAAAAATGGCCCAGTTATATTTTATTTTCAATTTCAACGCCATCAAAACTTGATACAGGGGAAGATTTGATAAGAATGATCTAAGACTAAATTAAGCAGAGAACTTTCCTCTTCAATGGCAGACATACAGCATATAACACAATCTTGGTGTATCATAAATAAGATGAATAAGATGATATTTCCTGGTTATTTATGGGATCTAGTTATATATAGTAAATTGGTGTTAACTCATATTCGAGTTTATTTTTAATTTCAAAAAATGGATCAAAGTTTCATTCTGGCAATCCTTCTAAAAGTACTTTCAATAAGAAAGTAAGTCTCAATGTAAATTTAATAATTTTTAGACATACCAAACACCATTTTATTGTATGCTATCCTTTTATTTAATAAAATTGCAAAAATCTTTACATTTTAACAACTAAAAATAATTTTAACTTTCAAATTATTGTTTCACATACCAATTAAATATTTTTTTAAAATACAACTAAAAACTGTTATACTTGATATTAAATTCAGAAATTATTGAAAATTTATTTTCGTTCGTAGTCTAATATCTGAAGATGAGGTGTAACAATAGACCCCAAAACCAGTAGTAGATATAATTTTGAAGGATTGCGAAAATCCAACTTAAATCCATTTTTTGAAATTATATTAAATGATATAAACTCAAAAAATCATATTAGCTTGAATATCAAAGCAGCATATTCTTATCAATGGTTTCATTCCCAAAAATGTAATCTCTTAAATGGATAATCATTTGAAACGTTTAGAATCTAGAACTAAAAAGAGAAAGAAGAAATGTTTTTATCAATGAACACTGCATGAGTAATGTTATTGGTACAGTGAATAGGTAAATATTTGTTTTTTATATGAGATACCGCTCTGGATTGTAATATAATATAGTTTTGTTTACAAGAAACGAATGGCTTATAGGTACTAGACAAGTTTGCTAGTTAAAGCTAGTACTAAATGTACATTGACCTAGTAATTCATTACTGTTCTCATTGATGTTATAAATCGTGAAAAAACGTTTGAATTAGAGTGTACAACCTTAGTAAATCTCGTCTACTACTTCTTTGAAGCGCAGCGAGCGCAACGGTTTGTCATCCACTCAAATTGGACAAGGCTACACCCGGCTTTTCTCTGCCGTATTTAACCGATCAACTTGAAATTGTGTATGCCATTAGAACTTGACCTAGTATACTTCGTGACAAAGTTGGAATTCCAAAATTTAATCTGTGGCCTGGGATATCAGACTTTTCCAGTACCAAATAACAAATATTTTTATGTATTAATAACATTTTCAATAATACCGCTCTCGATGACAGTTTAGAAAACGTATTTAGTACCTATAAGCTTCAACTTTAGGATATACTGAAGTCATTGCTATAAACCCACATGCAAGCATCTTTGTCGGCGCTTTCATTGTTGGTAACATGCTCCATATGCATGCTATGAACCACATGCATCTTTACCTGTGCTTTTTTGTCAGTAAAGAGCCCCGCCTCAAACCTGCGAACATTGCTCAACGTAATCGAATTGTAGAATGCCGAAAATTGCACACAAATGAACCGCGAAGTGAATCGTTTACATCACCTTTTGCAAAGCATAATCCATCCGTTCCGACGTATCAATAAATTTCATTGTTTGAGAGGTTATCAAATCGTGCTGCGCTTCTGTTTAGGAAATGAGTTTCAGCGTAGTATCTACTCTATTTGTTTTAGATTTTTAAATATCGTCAATTGTACCGCATCCTGAAATTAATAAAAGATTATCTTTTTACCGTTACTGATGCTCTTCAAGAAGCGCTAAATAAGATTCCAGTTTCTACTAACTACTCTTTCCGAATTGAATGTAACTGAACTACTTTCTTGGTTTTGGTCATTCTTTTACTAATCGATTCTACAAAGTACATATTTCGCCTGTCTTGGAGTACTGTTCACACGTTCAGCTGCCAAACATACTCTTATATTCTATTCAGAAGAAAGGTTCGTTTGATTGATGATGTCACGCTTACGAATTCATTGACCTCTCTAGAACATCGTGCAAAAATGGACGGTCTCTCCCTTTTCTATAGATATTTACATGGTTTGGTGTACATCGGAAATCTGGTCTGTTATTTCACCACGAGCGATTCCCGGTAGGCAGACTGGACTACATCTCTTCACGATCAAACAAGAGACCTGCCGAACATTTCTCCATCAGATTTAATTTTTCTATCGAACGACAATGTTTTGGAACTCTTTGCGGAGGTCTTTCCTGTGCCTACCTTTTCTCCTAACATTCCATCGCTGACGCACACGATGTTCAACGAACATTATGCAGTCAAAACGATAAAAGAGACAAAATTCCATATACTGATGTTGGTTCCTACTCCTATACCTTAGAATTTTAGATGATCTTTGCTCGAAATGTACAACTACTCGAAGAATTGAATATTTTGTGTGTTCCTATATGTGTGTCGGCATCAGGCACAATTCTCTAAAGTCTAAATGATTACCTATAAAGTGGAGCGCCATCACGTAATACATTCAATTTCAAGAATAATAAATATATAAAGATCTAACTTTAAGATTCAGAATGAAAAATCTAAGGTTCCCTAATTAATATTAATAACGCCTGTGCAACGGGATACTGTTTGTTACCCTGCAGTACATACTGGTCAGTGTAAAACTTTTTATGGAATCTGCTAGTGTCATACATAAATAAGAAAATCTCGTCTTTTTGAAAATACTGGTGTTTTAGAGGAAATAGCAAAAAATGGTATTGGAGTCAAAAGGCTTAGGAAGGGGGAAAATAGAAGCAGTTTTAGATATTCTGTGAAATATTGAAGCTTTTGCTTAAGATGTTTGGTGTGAAACTTCCTTCCAATTTTTCAATTACAGGCCCGAACTTCACTTCTTGAAAATAATCCAGTGTGGCACATATTTGTGAACAGGATAACTACTTCTAGCAAAATCGATAAGAAAAATGCAGGTCCGATAAGTGTCGTATTCAAAAAATTATGATGCCATTTTATAAAGAAGGAAAATTGTCATCAAGTTTTTTATATCTCCCCAAACAACTGCAAAAATTGGCATATTTAACATTTCTAAAAATATCTTAGGAATTAGGCGAAATGAAATTGGACCTTAATAGCTCATTTGATTCCGCAAAACTCCATTTAACCTACTTTTTAACTCTTGTATTTACCGAGATTCCAATACATCAAGCTAAAACATGGGACAACTTATATTGCTTATGTCTCAATTGTGCGGTCTTAGGTGCATTATGTCAGCCATATCTAAATCGGTGTCCACGCCCTAGTAAATTAGAACAGCTATGAGAAAAACACCATATATTTTTTATTATTTATTTAAAATAATAATTTTGAGTTAATTTTAAACATTTCAAATCAGCTATTCAGCAGTATTTGGTGCGTAAATGCTGAATTTTTACTTACAATTTCTAAGAATTATTACATAGATAAACAAAAAAATTTTACTTTGTTAAATATCACTTTATTTAAAAGAAAGTTGATTGCAATTTCGAACTTTGCAGTTCATTATAAAAACATACATTGTATGTTTTGATAATGAACTGTAAAGTTCTTGTTTTTATCTGTATGGAATATCACAAAGTAACGAACAGCTCCATTCAAAATTATTACTTTTTTTTCTTTCAGCCATGGCTGTTAACGTTTATTCAACGAACGTAACCTCTGAAAATTTGTCTCGGCATGACATGTTATCATGGGTAAACGAATGCCTGCAAAGTAGTTTTGGAAAAATTGAAGAGCTTTGTACGGGAGCTGCCTATTGCCAGTTCATGGATATGCTTTTCCCCAATTCTGTCCAACTGAAGAGAGTCAAATTTAGGACGCAACTAGAACATGAATACATTCAAAACTTCAAAATATTGCAAGCTGCTTTCAAAAAAATGACGGTAGACAAAGTAAGTATTGTTCATGTTATAATATTCTTCTATTCCGAAAATTAGATTTTATGCGTAACTTACTAGTGAGAAGGAAGATAAGGCCGGTTGTTAAAGATATAGTCATTCATTCCGCCAACTGGATTCAACATGTGATGCCATATTTCATATTTTGTTTAAAGCAATTGATTCAGAATGGTTTCTTATCTATTAGTGTAAGAGGCAGTTATGATTTTCTCACGTCATCGTGTCGGGTCATGGTTTTTGGTTGTTTTGGGCCCGTAATATTGAGTACCTATGCAAGTATATCGGCCATAGCCCAGGCATTTTGCACGTACAACAATAACGACACAAATTCATCACATCAGAACCAGTAGACAATTTAAAAGATATTAGATCGAATGGCTACGTAATTTTGAAACATCAAATAGATATACATGGTGTTTCAGAAAGACCTCCCGTAAATGCAGGGGATGGTAGATTTTGCAAAAATAATCAGATTTTTCATATAAACTATGGTCCAATCTTTTTTCGTTTCGGAGAATAAATTTTTTTCAACGAAATTTTGGTGTAGTTGCTGTGCAGTTACTGATATTTCGTTGAAATCTGGTACTCGGGGGTTTCAGAAAACGCCAAATAAGACGACTTAGCTAGTTTTAGATTATGCGGTAGAGGGCGCTGGGTGCGCGACTTTTCGGCGCTTCTTTTAACTTTTTTGAGAATAATTTTTTTATTTTCCTTGCACATTTTACTGGCTTACAATTATATTTCAAACAAATAATGTACTCTTGTTGAAGGTCTCTAAATTTCACCGTTTTCGAGAAAAACGCAATTAAACGAACATAACAAAAACTCATTAACAAATTTACTTAATACCGAAATCGCGTATGTTCATTTAAACGCGTTTTTCTCGAACTTTGAAACAAAAAAAGATATCGATCTGCGGTTCTCAGTTTTTTTTGCAAATTTAATCTAATTTCCGATTATAATGTCAAAGCTATAGCGTATGATTTAATTTTTTGGGATAGAATTAATAAAACCGTTACAAATTACACAATTTTATTAGGAACTATCGTATACCAATAGATACAACAATTGAAAGTGCGTACCTTCTCTTCTATACAAGCTAAAGTTTACTAAAATCGAATGTGTCGTTTAGAAACTACATCGATTTAAATTATTACACTTTCAATAGCGTCCCCCCTTCTTATCAAGGTCGGTATGCCAATGAGCTTTGAACCAAAATGATGTAAAATTGTCTAACCTTTCTAATGATTTCAACAAAGATATACCTTAATGCGAGAATTACCGGAGAAACTCGTTCAAATGAACATAACAAAAACTCATTAACAAATTTACTTACTACCGAAATCGCGTATGTTCATTTAAACGCGTTTTTCTCGAAGACAGTCAGAATTTGAGAACCTCAACAAGAGTACTTTATTTGTGTGAAATAAAATTGTAAACCAAAAAAATGAGCAAAGAAAACAAAAAAATTATTCTCAAAAATGTTAAGGCTAAAAGAAACGCCGAAAAGTCGCGTACACAGCGCCCTCTACCGCATAACCTGAAACTAACTAAATCATCTTATTCGCCATCCTAATAAACCCCCCGAGTACCAGATTTCAACGAAATATCTGTAACTGCACAGAAGCTACAGCAAAATTTCGTTTAAAAAAAATTAAATTCAACGTATTCCCGAAACAAAAAAGATAGGACCATAGTTTATATAAAAAATTGATTATTTTTGTAAAATCTACCGTCCCCTACATTTACGGGAGGTCTTTCTAAAACACCCTGTATACCTATCATAATATTTGGAGAATTGACATCTCATTTCTATTCAGTTATTGTGGTGAGACAGTTGCGAATACATTTTTCAAATAGTGAACTACGTGGAGAAAGAACTTCGAAGCTTTTGGTGAACATCCGACAATTTGTTAAAACGTTTTTACCTCTATAAAATGTCCAAAAATCAATATTCTCTACTGATAATTGGTCATATAAATTTATTGATTTTATTTATTATTGTTTAATAATTTACAATTTTATCATTTTGTTGAAGATATTGAATTATACATTTTTATTTCATCCACATTTTATTATTAAATAAATTTCATTTAGTAATTGTTTAGTCCAAGTGACAAATATTGGGTATTGTTATCATTTATGAATTCATTGTGGTCAGTGGGAAAAGTTTCACTTATCTATTTCCTCACATCATAGTGCTGAAATTATTTATCTTTAGAGATTCTCAAGTCAATACAAATTAGCATTACGTTAAAATTTACTAGGTAGAATCCATATCTATTATAAATACTTGACTAAATTTAATTGGATTGTACTAATCTGCCCCCTAACAGGGGAACCGTGAATAATTCGTAACAATCACCTCCCTGGCTAATCTCTCGACGAATTTTGAATAACACAATTTATTCACGAACTGAGAAAAGTAAACGTATTAAATTTGTTGGAAGGTTAGGAACATAATGGTTCGTTCAGACTTGAACATTTGAGCCCGAATGAACACAACAAAAAGGGCGAACGAACCGAATTCGCGTAATGTGGACGTTTCTCCGAGCCGAATACAATGTGCTGAATGTTTTCCCTGGCGGGTGTAAGCTGGGCACCAAATTTATGGGTTATCTGTCCTGCAAGAAGGATTGATAAATTCGACAATTAATCAGAGTAATAAAGTAATAATAAACAAGTTAGGGTTTTCCCAGGTACTGGTCGGGGTGCAAAGCAACTATTTCATGTAAATCTAATTTTTTTGTTTAGTCGTATTATGGTGAAATTCTCAGTTTACTACAATTACGGAGATTATGAATCGTTCTTTTGAACCAGAAAAATGATAACAACGAAGTTGAGAAACTTCAGAAATAGCGACAGACAATGGTTACGACAAATCTTCGATATGTAAGTTAATTTCTAACCAAAAATGGAAAATGGAACGCAATGAACTAACCAAATTAGAGCCATTACTTTCAAATACTTTAATGAAATTAAAAGGTGTCAATAATCATCCTTCAGTAATCAATAAATTACGTAATTTGTTTTCTAAACTTTCAACAAAACCAGTTTGTAGATGCAAGAACAAGATATGAACCGTTTAGTCAATACCTTTGATAAAGTTCCCGATTTCGCCAAATCGGGAATTTACAGAACTGATTTGTGAGTCGTGTTCAAAAAGCTATGTGGGTCAAACTAGAAAGAACATTTTAACTCGTTATAAAGAACATTCTGCCCGTATACGGAAGAATAATAGTGAAAAATCAGCATTACCAGAACATATTTTAAATTCAGGTCACACCATTTCTCAAGGACATTTACCACTTTTAAAACACAGTATGGACTTATACCTAGGTAATTTAGGAGGAATTAAAATGTATAAGCGAAAAAGCAATTTATTATATTCAGATTTATCTCCAGCTGAGGATAACCCCTTGTTCCATTATTAACCCCAAATAGTATTTAAACAGGTAGATACATTTTGTTTTCTAATGGTGATTATTTCCTATTTATTAGTGTATCCACAGTAAACTCTTTTAGTATTGGTCGAGGAAATAAAGCATTCCACATTCCAAACCGCAGTTGGATGGATTGACATGCGGTTTTCTGCATTCGATTCAGAAAGTGATTTAGAAAATTTGTCCGGTATTGTTTTTTTTTGCGGAAAAAATTTATCGCAGTTCTACAGTCAAAAAATGCATTTTTCTGAATGCATTTTTTGAGGTGAATGAGAAAAAACGGACACGAATTGATTTTTCGGTGGTTTTTGGGGTCGCTGAACACGAATATGCTATCAAGAAAATTCCCTGAGGTCCCTGATATCCGGCCGTCCTGACACCCTAAATATTGATGAAATTAATTGAAAAATCATTTTTAATGTTTGTTAACTGTTCAAAATGTGATATGTAGGTTGCTGGTGATGATTACGACGTGAAAAAACTCTTCTGCAATACCTGGTGTACCCTGAGTCCGGGTAACCACGTCATCTTCCAGGAATTTGATAATTTTTCTTAATTAAATGTAACAAATTCTAGCTCATGGAGTTTTCAAAGTCGCCGATCACGACTATGACACTCGCAATGTTCTGCAAATTACCTGGGGGTGTTTCCGGGTCCCTGGAGCCCGCTGTATCTACGTCATCTTCTAGGAATTTGTTAATATTTCTTAATTAAATGTAACAAATTCTAGCCCTCGGGGTTTTTATTGGCACTCACAATGTTCTGCAAATTACCTGGGGGTATTTCCGGGTCCCTGGAACCCTGTGTATCTACGTCATCTTCTAGGAATTTGCTTATTTTTATCCATAAAATGTAAAAATGTTTAGCTCTCGGGGGTATTCGAAGTCGCCGATCACGATTTTGACATTCGCAAAGCTCATGTATAGTCGTGATCCTGAGAACGCAAACTACGGATTTTTATTCGTGTAGGTATTTTTTTAATATGTAAAAAATATATCGCTATTTGAAAATTCTAGAAGATGACGTAGATACACAGGGCACCAGAGACCCGAAAACACCCCCAGGTGAATTGCAGAACATTGGTATCATAATCGTGATTGCGAAAATAAAAACCCCCGAGGGCTAGAATTTATTACATTTAATTAAGAAAAAAAAAGTTCCTAGAAGATGACAGATACACGGGGCTCCGGAGACCTGGAAACACCCCCAGGTAATTTGCAAAACATTGTGAGTGTCATAGTCGTGATCGGCGACTTTGAAAACCCCCTGAGTGCTAGAATTTGTTACATTTAATTGAGAAAAATTAACAAATTCGTAGAAGATGACGTGGTTACCCGGACTCAGGGTACACCAGGTATTGCAGAAGAGTTTTTTCACGTCGTAATCATCACTAGCTCCCTTTATATAACCTCTTGAACAGTTAACAAACATTAAAAATAATATTTTAATTAATTTCATCGATATCTAGGGCGTCAGGACGTCCAGATACCCCGGGGAAGGGCCAAGGGGACCTCAGGGAATTTTCTTGATAGCATATTCGTGTTCAGCGACCCCAAAAACCCACTCAAAAAGTGCACTCAGAAAAATGCATTTTTTGCCTGTAGAAATGCAATAAATTTTTTCCGCAAAAAAAAAACCGGACAAATTTTCTAAATCACTTTCTGAATCGAATGCAGAAAACCGCATCTCAATCCATCCAACTGCGCCGGGTTTGGAATGTGGAAATGCTTTATTTCCTCGACTCAACATCCACCTTAGCGATTCGTTTTTGTACAGGTGGTGCAAACGAAAAAACGAAACATTGCACATTCTGTGCACATGCGTAACACTGATCCTTCCAAGACCCAGAGCACTCTCGGTAGAGCTATGCGACACTGAGGAGATCCAGAAACTAGATACGAAGATGGTGCAAAATCTCTTCGGGGCATTAACCACCTACTCGGTCCCGACTGGGAGTTGAGTAGTTGGATGTTTGTCCAACTCGGACACCCGGTGAACCGTTTCACTAGGATGAATTTTAAATAATATATCACGAAGTTGGTGTTAACCTCTTTAGGAATCGTTCACCTGGGGGAGAATGGTGAACACTCAGGCAAGAACCGCCCCTCTGGTTGATAGGTGAACACTCTTGGGTGGAAACCGCTCAACTAGGTGACACGTTAATCGTTAACCTGGAGAACACTCTCGTTTGGGAACTACCCTTTGGTGACCTGGTGAACACTCATCGATGAGAACGGCTCTACTAGGTGACACGGAGTGCAAAGGGCTTCGGTCTAGGCTCTAGGCAATAAGGGACCGCAACCCCCCCCCCCTTAATAATTAATAATAATCAACACCACAAATCACAAATGAAAGCGAAATTAAATGAATCATTTATCTATTTATATTTTATTGAAAAGCTTTAGGAATTTCAAATAGACACTTATGTCAAAGTGTTCACACACCAGCAAGTTGAAGACACTTGCACCAAACAAAAATTAAGAACTCTGAGTGAACTGTGTCAACAATTAGGGATGGAACAATGCCACGATTACAATGTGTGAAGTGTGTATCATTTTATTCGCTTTGGTACTTTGTATATCTATATTTTTGGAATTTTCTGATTCTATTTTCTATTTAGTATTTATTTTTTGTGTGCTGTTCGAAAATATCTACAACAACTTGAAATACATTATGTTGTATTCATAGTTATGATTTTAATTAAGTATGGTGAACAGTTTACGTATACACTTTGAAGGTGCATTTTTGGCTAGTGCCGAAATTACGTACAGGATTAAAATTGCAGGTAGTCTGGTGCCCAGTTTATATCCGCCCGTTTTCCGAAATTTGTCGGTAAAAGTGGTGGCAGTATTCGAAGTTTTCGTGATCACATCTAGTGCTTCCAGGCTACAAATTTATTATTCAAATATCTACATAAATAATATATTACATTATAAATGGAGTAGGATAGGGAAATTTTATAATAATAGATATCTATGGTTTAGTTGTTTTCTCATTTATAATCATTTTAAAAACAATAATAAAACTAAGCTATTTCGATGGCAAGAATAAGCTAGATCAAGTAGTAAGTGAGGGTTTACAAAAAGGTGAGGAATAATATTATACCCAGTACCCTCCGTAGGCTTGTTTCAATTTATGGGATAATCCCTTGATGTCGCTCCGCTTCCTTCAAACTGTGATGTTATTTTACTGGTTTATTTATTATTGTGGTATAATAGCAATGTTAGAGAATTTTATGTTAACGGGTTGTTTACAAAAATTGTAGATTATACCCGTAGATAAGCTGATAAAGGCCCGCTTTCAAGATAATTTTGAGTTTCTGCAATGGTTCAAGAAATTTTTTGATGCCAATTACGACGGTCGAGAATACGATGCCCTCGATGCGAGAGGTGGCATCACAATTGGCTCGGGCCCCGTTCACGGTCACCACGACCATGGGGGCCTTGTACACCATAACGCAACACCACGCCCCGCCCCAACGAGGCAGGGTAATATTATCAGTTCTTGATTAACGATATCAAATGGCAATACAGATATGTAAAAGCATTAAACTTCTTGTAACATGTTTCAGGTGACCTAATCTTTACTAAAGTAGATCGTACCAGCTCTAAATTAATAGTCTGAGATAGCGTCACAAATCGTCGATCATTTCATTATTTGATACAAACGATCCATAGGCTTCTACTAGAAAATAGCGTCAGTCAGCTGGGCTAGCGCTTGCTACTTTTGCGAATAGAACTTTGTGTACTTGCTGTTTGAAAAAAGTAGTCACTAAAAACTTGGTATCAGTTATTTGGGAGGGGGGTGCTCCAAATACAAAGTGACCATTAATTAATAAATGAACCAATGGTCAGCTGCTTTTCCAATGCTGGATCCACGCCTAAATAAAATAAAAGCTATCGACTGGCGAGTCAAGAAATGTGGGCTGTGAAACTAGACAGTATATGTAATAAAAAACTTCGCAAACGATACTTTGTTGTTTCATTGTTTGTTATTATTAATCAAAGAATGTTTTCCAACGAAGACTATAAATTAATGTAACATATGAATCGGAATATAAAAAAATCCAAACTTTAATTTTGTTTAAAATAGTGATTGATAAACATTAAACAAAATAATGAATAATAGAAATAAATGTTCGATCTATACGTTCTCGTCGGTTCAGATGAAGATACTACGCTCACTTAATTTTCGTCATCTGAAGAACTGTGTCAAGCTAGTCGTAATGTTTGGTATCTAGTCCCAATCCAATAATCGCATCGCGTGCCTCTAATGTCAATAATGTCATATTGTCAAATGTCAACAAACGCCAACAACAGTCTTCTTCTAAGTAAATAAGGTGCTTTCTATCGAATAAAGCTGACTACTCCATCTACACTAAATAGCCGGACATATGAGTTCAGCTTATGTTTTTAAATTTAATAATCAATATCAAGAACCAATTTTATTTGGCGTATAACTAATTAAACGCTGTTCACTTTAAAAAGAAATGACGTTTATAGTTGATTACTTTTTTTTACAAACAACTCACAATTTTTCCTAAATAACTGCCGCGCTATCTTCGTCAAGCTAGGTAATTCCATGTTAACAGTAGGCAACACATTACAGAGTTGCCGGTAGGTTGACAGTTCAATTCGTTATAAACATAAATTTTGATTGAATTAAACTTCAAAAGTACAAAAACAATTCTTCTCAGGATTAGTATTACGTACATTTTCGTCGTGTATGGGGAAAACTGCGAAAAGTGTACAGCTGTTTTGTTCCATCGAGTTATTGAGTAATATAGTTTTGAGATTTTCTCCTTCGCAAAGAACATATATATGTAATAGCTCTCACGAGGTGTTTTTAATCTTTACGTAATTATTTCTTCCTATCAGGGCTAACAATTATTGTGATGAATAACATTTACTTCATATTCCCATAAAATATTTCAACTGGCCACACTGATATTTACAGACGATATGAGTTTACAGAAATTATGTGTCGATCTATGGTGTACTTGTTACCTCATCAACTAGCCGCGAAACCGTTTGAATGTTTCTCGAAATTGTCGCGTTTCCGATTCTTTTTTAAATCTTACAGCATGTATTGTTCTATCCCAGCTATATGCTCGATTAAACTGAATTCGGACGACAGTCACCTTGCCTATTATGTGTCATTGTTTAAAGGAACTATAGTGGTTAAGGCAGTGGAGTAATATTTATTATTTTGATGTGCTTGTGCAATAACCTCAAGTTACAACAGCAGCAATTTTAATTCTCACAACAGCAAATTTAATACAAATAAATGATATCGATTTAACAGCTATACACTTCCTCTTCTGAAGTTTAATTTTTATATCTATATTTGAAACTGTTAGTTATCAGAATAAATACATGTAAGATGTATCTGAAAAGAACATTCTCTTTCAATTTCCAGTCGGTTTTCGTTCAACTAACTAGTGAATTCAATACCGTAAATAATGTGTTTTATTTAGTGTTACTAAAAAGTAAGCTCTTTATTTTATAGTATGTTGAACAAAATTTACCTATATCAATATCATTTATACATAAGTATGCAACAGAAAATGAAATACACATCCACATGATCAAAGATAATTAATATGAAAGATAATCTTTCAACTTGTATGGTTCCTAACATGGATTTTTTTACTTGAATATTTGTTGAAATATTATATTCATCCTACTAAAATCGTGTTACTGAGATTAATTAGATTTGGAATGCATTGATTTGAAGATTTTGATAATCGGGTATTTTGAGTGTTTTTTTCCATAAATGTACTCAACAATATGGATCAATAATATTGACTTGAAGTTGAAAGTAAATTTTCCTTATCGTTATCTAAACATTTCAGGTTTAAGATCAGTTTTAATTTCAATAATCGATCAAGTAAACTCTCAAAAAGCATTTTTGTAACAGGGATGAATCTTCTGAAAAATACTTCCTTTTGCCATTCACTGTCTTTCCGTCATTTAATACCAAAATGTATTTTTTGCTACTATTAAATTTGGATTCGATGCTAGCAGAACCAGTGGGTACTCTATTTTTCTTCACACATTTGATAAACGTAACTATTTGTGTGTATTACATTTAAAATTGAAAATAAATTGTATTATTTGATATGATCACTCCTAAATTTTTGTAACACAGTTTATAAAATCAAACATGCTCAACGTGACAACCATGGCTGACCTTGAGCCATGACGTCATTTATTTCTTAAAGTAAACGGCATTTAGATACCTCGTAAAAATGAGAATAACATATTGGTGACCTCCAAACGATTTCATATGGATTTTGAGTACTCCAATTTAAACAAAGTCAATTTTAACATTTATGTCTGCCAACTTCAGTCATATTTAAATTAATTATTTATTAATCAACTATTGACCTCGAATGTTGCAATTCGAACTAGAATCAATTTCGAATCTATATATTTTTCGTCAGCTACCGTCATTCGGTTTGCTGAGGGGCCGATGTATGTATTACCATCTGCAAAAAGTGCTAGAGGGGAAATGAATTACTAACGCCATTTACCTGCGAGTAGTAGCCAGAGAAGGCGAAACAGCTTTCCGGAACTATTTAACTGTGGTGTCACTAATCGATCTCGAGAGACTAATACTACCTTTGTGGAATAGATTAATTTATACAAAGTAATTGTTCACCTATTGACTTTTAAAGGTTACACAAAATATTTTGCTCGATCAATGATGTTAGGATTATTGTTCTGAGTGAAAACTGTATTGTCATTTGATATCTGCTACTCAAGTAGTAAGCTATGTTCGCCTTGGGCTGTATTTATTAAGCACTCTGGGAATCGCAATGTAGCAAAATGGCTAAGGAGTAGAAGGAACGTCTCCCGCCTGAATTGCATATACGCATCTCATTTTCACCTGATCACAATGTTACTCCCCTCTGTGCACGTCTTGTTTGTGACCTACCCTTACTTTCATTTGCTTTGTGAATGTGTAGATAGTGCCAATAGACAAGCTGGTGAAGGGCCGATTCCAAGATAACTTCGAGTTTCTGCAATGGTTCAAGAAGTTCTTCGACGCAAACTACAGCGGTACCGACTACGACGCACTCGAGGCGCGCAACGGCGAACCAATGGGAGCAGGAGGATCTGGGGCTCCCAAGGGCAACTCCATGCTCGCGAGGAAACCTGCACCGCCGGCCCCTGCACCGGCAAAAGCCAAACCCGTCGGCCGAGCGAGTATGTTTTCAGATGATTTTTAAGAAAGGAAATGCAAAATATTCAAATTTATTGTTAACTGCTTTGCTGCCGTGTATGTCTCTTTTGTTTTGTACGCCTGGCGGGATTTATACAATTCGAAACTTTGATAATTTAAGATGCGTTATTGTTGAATATTCATTATGTTTAGTTCAATACTGTACTTTTATAGTAATCGTCAAATACCAAAACTTATATAAAAACGCCTAATCGGTACAGGTCACTGTTTGATTTTACATTTCGATATGTCACCAATAGCGCATTCTGTTTTTCGCATACATATTACAGATGAATCAGTCAAAGCAACGTTCTTCTTGATTATTAGTCAAATAATCTCTGGCAAGCTAAAAACACACTTACCAGATGAGGCGGCAATATTCCACTGAATATATGCATATATCAAATGGGTATGGCTATCGTTCATTGTACCTTTATTTATTTTTTGTAGATATTTTTATTATTTTCATCACTTCATACATTGTACAGCACATTAATTGGTCATATAGCTTTTGTTATGGAATAATGCTTGCAAAAACTCGTGTTTTCTTATTCTATATTCTACTTATTAGTGGTATGAAGATACATAATTGAATGTTTTCTTTAGTGCCAAAAGTGAATCCAGTTCGTCCGATAGCCGCAACCAAGGCAATACCAACTAAAGCTGGGGACGCCGGTCGAATTGAAGATCTATCCCAACAAATCTCTGAGAGCAAGGTAATTTTTAGTATGATAACGTGAACGTAGATATCATAGATTACTACCGTAGAATGAAATGTTCCGTGTTAGTTACCGAACCGCGATAAGAGCGCCGCGCGCGGAATGGAAGCCTACTAAATGATGCTTTGGAGGGAAATTCGAATCAAGTTAAACAGCACATAACTGCAAATTTTGTTTTCTATCAATTGAAGTAGGAAATGAAAGTCGATAGTTTTCACCAGTAGTCTTTATTCAACAACAGAGTTAAAACTGAAATATATAAAATATACATATAAATACAATTGAACATCAAAAACAATAGAAATGAGGTAATTTTCAGGATTTCGGTATGAAAATAAGCTAATTTTTTTAATAAAGTTTTTTGATGTTGGCATTCAACGTGTTAAAAAAGAAATACAATTAAATATCGAGACTAATTACACTGGGTTAAAACAAAAATACATAAAATATACAAATTATGTTCTTATGAACTCGTAGTTGTACGCTTCTTGGCCTTTAAATAAGTTTCTTCAGCTTGTTGATATAATGAAGAACTGTTTGGTGGTAGAATTCTATTATCTTTTCCTGTTATAATCTTGTTCGCTCCATTAAAATAATTGAATATTACAAGCCGGGAAAAATGTTTAATAACAGAATTCTCCAACATTTTTTAATGTTCACATTGAATGACGTTGAAATTCACTGATAATGTTTGTTATTTTTTCCAAAATATTTTTAGTGGGGAATTTTGGATAGCATAAATAACAGAATATTATAGCACATTATCAATTCTTTTATGAATTAAAAATTGCAGTACTTTAGCCTTTCAAGTTTTTGTACACCATATCTAGGGAGTTAAATGTTAAATCTTTGGCCTCTCTGCCTAATTCGCCCAAAAAAATTTTCAAAGGGATTTTGATTAATATTTTTCGGTTTTAAGAATCGCAACTCCAAAGATCCTAATTGGTTAGTAAGAAGTAAAAACCCTTTAATTGTTATTATCCAATTTTTGAAAGTTGGTGGTACTGTTTTTTTCCTATATTCTCTTCACAGTACATAGTTTCTATAATTTTGAGTGATTCTTTCCCATGCGTAATATGTAAATTATTCTTAAAAATAGAGACTCGAGTCCTTAATGGTTTACCCTCTTTGTTCGTAGCTGCAAATCCATTTAAGCTATCAAATAAATTATCCCAAAAACAAAGAAATTCTGCAGTTTCACTGGCTCTTCTCTCTATTTTAACTGTTCCATTTGAACCAACTTGTTCTAAAATTTGAAGATTTAGATATACACTTATTTTATATAATCCGACACAAATTAAACTTACCATTTATTGCCTTAAGGTTAATAGTCGATGCAACAGTTCTACTCAAAACACACATATGGCTATTATTGAACAACAATAACAATCGCATGCGCATTATAATTTCTATTAATTACGGACGCTTGACACGCCCTCCTGTGTTCTGGAAGCGAAATACTTTCGCCGGCCATGACAGTTTTGGTCCCTACCATAAGACATTTCATTCTACGGTAGTAGAGTTATCTATGGTAGATATACGAGGTTCCTCAGTGAAGCAGGAACATTTAAAAACTCTGTTATTCATTTGATGTTTGGGGGAGGGCGTTGAAGTTAATGATAAATTGTCAGTCATTTAACGCCATTTAGTAAACATAGAACAGTGGAGATCAGGTGCTGATCGTGCTTTCTGTGTTAAATCGTTTTATAAAAATGATGACTCCACGACAACTGTGAGAAGGTTATTTCGCAATCAGTTCAATATTCCACGTCAAGGGCTGGTACCGTCTATTAATGCAGTTTAAAGACATTTAAATCATAAAGGAGCTGCAAGAAGTGTTAGAACGCCAGAAAACATTGATATAGTTCGAACTGCCACAACACGTAGTCCAAAACGTTCTGCGGTAGAACATGCATTAGCATTGAATATACAGGATGTTTCTTAAGTACGTGTAGAAAATTCAGGAGCGTGTTGCTGACGTCAAAATAAGAAGAAAAGTTCCTATAAACATTTGTCCACAAGTTATTCGTTTCTAGATACAGAGTGTCAAATTTGATGCCTTATTTTTATTAAAAAAAATAATTGTGATATTCGAGTGAAATATACTCCCAGATACCAAACTTTACTCGAATACAATTACAATTATTTTGAAATGTATTCACAAAAAATAAAAATAAGACTTCAAATTTGACACCCTCAGAATCGAATAACTTGCGGACATATGTTTATAGGAATTTTTATTCTTATTTTGACGTCAGCAACACGCTCCTTAATTTTCTACACTTACTTAAGAAACGTCCTGTATATCAGAGAATTCAAATTGTTCAAGAATTAAAATAAGCTGATTTGGTTACTCGTATGAATGTTTGTCAAGAAATGTTGCAGCGTTTGGATAGGGAAGAAAACTTAATCCACCATATGTTTATGTCAGATGAAGCCGATTTTCATCGTAACGACTATGTAAATAAACAAAATAGCCGATATTGGAGCGCTGAAAACCCGCTTAAATTACACGAGTAACCTTTACATAGTCTGAGGTGACTATTGGTGTGTTCTTTCATCATCTGGCATTATTGGGCCATTCTTTTTTGAAGACGATCGAGAAAATGCTACAACAATTACTGCAGTTCATTACACAAACATGGTCACAAGATTTTTGGGTCATTTCCAAGGATTACGTGGTTCCATCAAGACGGTGCTACCAGTCATACTGCTCGTATGCTGCTGCTTTAAGGGAACTCTTTCCGAACCATATCATATCCAAAAATGGAGACATTGCTTTGTCGGCTAGATCGCCTGATTTGTCCGCATGCGACTTTTTTCTTTAGGTGTACGTTGAGCGACCGCAAACGTTAACGGAACTAAAACGAAAAATTGAAGAAGTTGCACGTATTACACAGGAAATGTTACGGCGAGTAATGGAACATGCGTAGATCGTAGTGATGCCCATCTGTCAAGTATTATTTTAAAATAATAAAATGGCAAGTCTAACTCAACAGAAAACTGTAAAAACGTTAATGTTAAAATAAAAACTTACGTAGATACATTAGTTTTAAATTTTCCCGCTTCACTGACGAACCCTGTTATAGCAAAGGATTAGGCGTAGTCGAATAAGGACACATTGCGGCGAGGAATCTAAGATATTTGCAAGACACAGTGACTTGTTAGGGAAGGTGTAATAAAGTAGAATCTGTTGAACACCAATAATAAATTAGCTGGGCCCACTTTTGTATAACCAAAACTTGAAACTGTTATTTTACATTTACAGCACTATTGTCCATAATGTTGAACGATTATTAGTGTTACACTGTTCACTATTAAAATGCTAAAACAGACAAAAATACGAGATAATAAATAATTTAAAATCTTGCTTCTCTGACCACTGCTGATTACAACAATAAACGTGACACTTGAAATGGTTTCCGCGTCATTCGCCGATTTTTAGATCACGCCATTTGAAACTCGCCTTTTGATTGGCTCGCGGGAGATGGCCGGTTTTGTATATAAAAACACAAGTAGTCGAGTCATATTAGCAAAAAAGCTGGGAAAATTTGCTGGCAACTCCGATCGACTCCGGGTTTTTTTGCAAAATTTTCCTGAACGGATTTACAATATCCCCGAAAAAAAGTAATATGTGCTTTTCCATTTTTCAATTGTTACAGAGGAAAATGGCCAATTTTCATGGCCAAAAAATTAGGAAATTTCTAAAATTTCAAAATCATGCTAACAATGGCTGGAAATGCCCACTCGTAATATTGTCCAAACGCAAATTGAAATGTATGAAAAATAATAAATTAAGAAAACAAATTTTTTTCAAAATATCTGTGTTGATATGGAACAATAGGAAAGAATATAAATACTTGCAATTCGTAATTAGTGGATGTAAAAAAAATTGATTTGTGAATTATTAATTGATTATTCCAAAAAATAATAAGTTTAAAAAAATGTCGTTTACACAATAAACACAATAAAATTCAACGGCCACGTGCTCAATCAACGGTTTTGAAAGTATGCGTCTCCCCGAGATGATCTTGATATGATTCCAATATAGAAAGTGATCCCTCTTTACCCATTACCATGCGTCTTTCTTTCACATTTCCCCTTCATCTTTTTTTGAACAGCTGTCATATAGACGGTCACGCCACCATATTATCTTGACGCATACAGACTCCATTAATACTAGATAATCTCTTGGCCCACCCCTTTCTAAAATTTCTATACCGGGTGTCCCAGTATACCTGTTCCAATGGATTATCTCAGCCATTTCGAAAGATAAAAATTTGAAAATTTCATGATCTCCAATTCGTTTAAGGAACCTTCAACTGAGAAAAACAAAAATTGAAAGTCACTTCCGGTTTGACCGGAAGTGACTCTGACTTTTTTATTTCAAATAGCACCCTGTATATTTTTTGCAATTTTTGATTTCTACTCAAAATTATCTTTCCAACGATGTATCACACTTTATATTTTACATTTGATTTGATGGAGAAATTTGAAGTTGAAAGAATTGCAGTAGGCTACGATATTGTGTGTAATCTTGATTTTGACTTCAATAATCATTGATAATTCATGAACATTGCATTCAAGATGATGAAGAGAATGTCAAATTTCAAATTATTAGAATTGTAGTAGAAGAATTAATTCTTGAATGAAAACCTTAGTGTGCCATGGAAACATTTGAATACATTTGTTTGTAACTTTGACAATTCATAATTCTCAATAGTTGTGTGCGTGTCAGAGAAACTAACATTCAAGAATGACCGTGAAAATGATGATAACTTCACTAATCAAGAGAAATTGGATATGATACTGATTTATGGAAAATGCGAAAATAATCGTCGGGATGTCCTACGTGCAAACAGAGAGAAATACCCTGATAGACGAATGCCAAGCGCTATGTATTTCACACGCTTTGCTTCGAATTTGGTAACAAGTGGATCATCTCAAAGAAAGCGTACTGTCTTTAAAAGATAAAATGCTACGAACGAAGAGCATACTGTTGCAGTTTTAGGAAGAGTTGTTGTTGATCCCCATACCTCTATTAGAAACATAGAACAGGAGAGCGGTATTTCTCGTTCATCAATTCAGCGCATTCTCAAAATTGCCAAACTCAAACCATTTAAAATTCATCTGCATCAAGGATTGCTACCCACAGATTACGAGAGGAGACTTGCGTTTCTTGCATGGTTAGCCACGGCACGTGAATATGGTATTATCAGCTCGATATTGTGGTCAGATGAGAGTCGTTTCCATAATAATGCAACTGTAAATCGACATAATTGTCATTATTGGTCGGAAAATAATTCACACTGACTAAGACAAACTAATTTTTAAGTTATCTGGGGAGTCAATGTATGGTGCGGCATGATTGATGGATTCATTTTAGGACCAAAATTTCACGATGGTACGTTAACTGGTCGAATGTACCTAGAATTTCTTCGGGATGAACTTCCTCATTTTCTTGAAAATATTCCTTTACATATGCGTAGAAACATTCATTTTCAACAGGATGGTGCACAAAAACGAATGTTGTAAATCCGTTCAGGAAAATTTTGCAAAAAACCCGGAGTCGATCGGAGTTGCCTGCAAATTTTCCTTTTATACTTTTTTCGTCTAATTTGACCCGACTTAAGGAAGATGGCCGATATTGAACCTGACATAATATTTTACTGCAAGATTTTCATTGGATGTGGCTGGTTTTGATCGGAAACTGTTTTACTGTTAGATAGGGGGATAAAATGTCGGTTTTCATGACCATAAAAGTTATTTTTCGAGTATTCTGGAGATGGCCGCTTTTGAAACTAGAACTTTGAAATATTTCTGAATAAATAACCTTACATCTGTGTTGCATGAGTAGTCTTGAATAACTGACTCGATCAGAAGTATCACGCCAAAAAACATCACTTACTTTGAAAATCAGGATAATGGTCTTAATTCAATATGACAAATCATTTCAGATTACGATAGATGGTTTAGAAAAGGAAAGAGATTTTTACTTTGGAAAGCTAAGGGACATAGAAGTAATGTGTCAAGAAGCTGAAGAGAGTCCTCTCATACAGAAAATTTTAGAAGTCCTTTATGCAACAGAAGTGAGTAACGTTATTTCAAATCATTCTTCTCTAAACTGTTCTTTTTATAGGAGGGATTCGCACCTCCAGATGAGATTGAAGGTGGCGGCGAAGAAGAAGAATATTAAATTAAAAAAACAATTTTATATGTGCGCCTTAAGTTAATCTTTCTTAAAAGTGTTGTTATAATATCGTTGAAGTAAACGGCCGATATTTATAATTTTTGTCAATTTCATTGAAGTTTTTCTATTATTGCAATTTTATAAGAGTGTTGCTGATAAATGTTGATTTGATTATGTCTCTTGGAAGCTAAATTGTTCCTGGAATGAAATTTTAAGTGTAAAATGAATATACAGTTTATTTAAAACTTAGTTTCAATCGAATCCTATTTAGTTTTCATTTGTCAATTTGGAAGAAAATGATGAACTCTCCTGTTCGTTGAATTTGTATTAATAAATCTTGGGAAATTCAATCTATTTATTATTTTCTAATCCTGCAGAATTTTCATTCATTTATTGTTATTGGATATATTTCAGAACATAATTGGGTCAGTAGATCAATATATTAATTATTATTACTATATAGATGCATCAATCATGATTGTAGGTATGTAGGTCATATATGCATTGCTTAGTTCCACCATTCGATCTTTAGGACTGGTACTTATTGTAAGTGGCGCCCATTTAAGTTCGAGCATTCTTATGTTTCAATTATTTCCAAAATATAGCAATTTCCCGTTCTAACACTACGACGTATATTGATTTACAAAGAGTATATTCATGAGTGGAGATAAATATTGCAAATATGACACAGCTGTTGAGTACATTTTCTCCATTCATGAGTCTGTGTAATTCAATATCCATCGAGTTGTATTAGCCAGAAAAATAGTCGTTTGAGAAGAATCACGTATTTCTATTGATTGGAATTATTCTAGAAATTATAGATTTTCGTGAACTGTTTTTACGAATAGTAGTTAATACGATGAGAAATAAATGCGTACATAACTAATTTCAGTCATATGGTATTTATACCAAAGCCAGGGCGATTCTTACGCCCAGCCAAAATCTTTCCGTCCGATCAGTCTAACTTCGTTTCTCCTGAAAACCCTAGAGAAACTGATCGACAGGCATGTTAGTGAGATTCTCTTATGAGAAATCCCCTACATCGCAATCAGTATGCTTACCAAACCAGGAAATCCTGTGAAATGGCAGCATACGAGTTAATACAGAGAGCAGAAAAATCGCTCGAATGCAAAGAAATTGCGCTAGCAAGCTTTCTGGACATAGAGGGAGCTCTTGACCAAACCTCATTCGAATCAATTGCCCGAGCAACGCAAGAGCGAGGGATGGAAGATCTGCTGTGCAGATGGATCCACAACATGCTCCGATGCAGGACAGTCATAGGAACTCTCAATGAGGTTGAAAAGACGGTGCGGGTCACTGGAGGATGTCCGCAGGGAGGTGTACTGTCACCTCTGCTGTGGAATCTGGTGGTGGACGAACTTCTGATACTCCTTGAGAGCAAAGGATTCTGCGTAATCGGATATGCGGATGACATCGTCATTATAGTACAAGGGAAGTTCGGGAGCACAATAGCATCTCTGATGCAGCACGCACTGAACACCGTGAAAAAATGGTGCAACAAGGAAGGACTCAAAGTGAATCCTTCGAAAATAACCATTGTACCCTTCACAAAGAGAAAGGACATTGGAAACCTACAAGACTTAGTTTTGTATGAAAAAAATATACAGATGACGGATACGGTCAAGTATCTTGGGGTAAGCCTAGATAAAAGGCTGACCTTTGGGAAGCATCTGGAGAAAACCGCTAATAAAGCGATAAGGGCCCTGTAGATAAGTCGTCGTACAGTCATGAGAACCTGGGGACTCACTCCACGGATGGTACACTGGGTGTACACAACCATAGTGACACCCATTGTAACATACGCCGCAATCGTGTGGTGGCCAAAAATAAAAACCAAAGCATCCCAGCATCCACTGAACAGAGCTCAGAGGCTGGCATGCTTGGGAGTAACAGGTGCAATGTCGACCACCCCAACGGCTGCGATGGAGAATCTGTTGGGGTTGGAGCCACTGCACCTTGCCGTTCAGGCAGAGGCCATAAGAGGAGCGTATCGCTTCGATGTTATCGGCCAAGGAAAGGCTAACCAAAAAGGCCGAAGTATCCTCTGATTGCTTGGATCACCTGAGCCAATGGGGATGAGATCCGACGGATCAAGGTTCACAGCACTTCCGTACCTATCATGATTCAAAAACCTTGAATGGGCGGGAGAACGCGGGGGGCAGTCCTCGTATGATACCAGGGGATTCCATATGGCTTACCGAAGGCACCAAGACGGAAAAATGTACGGGTGCTGGAATAGTCGAGAAAACGGACCAAGGGGAAAGAATTTCTTTGAACCTAGGGACTTTTGCGACAGAATTCCAAGCAAAAATAGTTGCAATTACAACATGTGCTCAAATTATGAGGGAGAGAGCCTATGAATCATAGTGAGCAACCTGACAGTGCTGAAGGCACTGGAGTCATACACAATCACCTCACAATGTGTACTTGATTGCGTTAAAGAACTAACGGCACTAGTAATGAACCCCAATAGAGTAACACTCGTGTGGGAGTGAGGAAACCAAACGAGAAGGGATAGAAACTGTCTTCGCTAAAGCGGAGGCGGAAAAACCACTGATTGGACCAGAACCAAACTGTGGCATTTCTCATGCCACAGCGAAATCTGTAATCCAAAAATGGCTCCAGATAGAGCACCGTGCCTACTGGAGGGAACTGCCCCGTATGTCGCACTCCAAGCGACTGTTGGGAGATCTCCAGCATCAACGAGTGAAAAATCTGCTGACATTCAGCAGACAAGAAATACGGAATCTTGTTGCATTCCTGACCGGACACGCCCCATGCAACAAACACCTCTGCACGATGGGTCTGGTAGATCAGCCCACTTGCAGGGGTTGCGGCGTGGAAGATGGGACACCTAGGCATGTGCTGTGTCAGTGCACGGCATACGCGGTTGGTCGTCGGACATACCTCGGAGACGATCAAACTAGACCCGAGGAAGTCGGAAGTATCCCCTATATCAGCCTACTCAGGCCCGGATTTAGAGATTTACCGCCCCTAGGCAGTTGCCAAAATTGCCGCCCCTCCGCCACCCTTGAAATTTCTTAAATGGTGGAATTAGTTTGTTTTATTCAATAGAATGCATTTTTCTGAAAGCAAATATTTTATTTAATTATAATCAGTAGCCTTATAATAATGAGGTATATGACTTAATGTCATTCAACAATACCATTATTTATGCTATTGTCTTTTGTACAAAATTATTGCTTATTGGCCCAAATTTTTACGTCTTGTTTTTAGAATGGCAAAGTTATTGATAATGTCATCACAATCTAGAGACATGAGCAAATCTGATTCTATAGTTAACAAAGCAAGTGCATTTAATCGTTCCGCAACCAGTTTTGATCTCAAATAGTTTTTTACTCGCCGCAGCACGGAAAATGAACGTTCAGCGCTACAATTTGACACGGGTGTACAAACAAGCATTCGGTACGCTATATCAACATTCGGAAAAACTGTGTGGAGCTCATTGGTTCTTATTAATTTTAGCAGATCTATAGGAGAATTTTTTTCCATGTTCTTTTTAGCACAATAACTTTTAAATAAAATCATTTCATTTCCAAACGATGCTTCGATGTCTTGATCGTAGAAATTAATCAACTGAGCAGATTTTTCATAAATTTCTTCTTTATTCAACCAATGCATGTCTGTAATGACTGAGAATTTCTGATAAAGGACTTTGTACGCTTTTCTCTTTTTTGTAATTCTGATAAAATTTTGTCTAAAATGACGTTGAAAGTATTTATTCTAAAGTTTTCCCGACCAACGAGTTCAACTTCCCCATCTCTCGATTCATCGAATCTAAGTTTTCTTGTCTTTTTTCGCGTAGTAGCCGTTTTGTATTCTTGGTTTTCGGAAACAGCGAGCGCTTTTTCTTCATACAAATCAAAATCTGCACGTGTATCACTAATCATTTTGTTCAAACCTTCAAAAAGTTCAATTACCTCAACGATCGTTGTATTGACATTTTGTAATTTTTTACTCACAGAATTTAGGGAAGATAAGAGAAAGCTCCACAACTGTTGCATAAACGCAGTTTCTAATAATTCAAGTTGTTGTCGAATACCGAAGGCTTCGTTTCGCGTCACACATTTTTCAGTGAGATCATTTTCTATTTCTTCCAAAGCTAAGATGACTTCTGGAGAATGATGTTCAAGAGCGTGAACGGCATCATCTTGAGCTGACCACCGAGTGCTTGACAGTGACTTCACAGTAATTATTCGACGAGACTCAGAATTTTCACAGTGTTTCGTCAAGATTTCCCAGCGGTGAGTTGATGCAGAAAAAAAGTTGTAAACGTTTTGGATCGTTGCGAAATGCGTTACGGCCATCGGACAACTTTCTGCCGCATGTTTTCCAACTAAATTTAAAGAATGAGCAGCAAAAGGCGTATAATCAGCGTATTTGTTGGTTTCTTTGATTCTTGCTTGAAGCCCTGTGTACGGCCCAGACATGTTTGCAGCAGTATCGTACGCTTGTCCTCGACAATCGCTGATATTGATGCTAAGGGATTCGTACGTTGACAAAATAGCATGTTCAAGATTCTGAGCTTTGTGTCCTGGATTTTCGATAAATTGAAGAAAACGCTCCGCAGGAACTCCATCTTCTCTCACATATCTTATGATGAATGACAGCTGATCCACATGAGAAATATCAGGAGAAGAGTCAACAATCATCGAGTAATATTTGGCTACCTTGATTTCTTGGACGATTTTGAATCTTACTGAATTGAATAAAAAAAAGAATCGAATTACAAATTTAAATCAAAATGAAGTAATAATACATTAAAATAATACAAATTCAAATAAATAGAAAATAAAATATAAAATTAATAAAAAAAAGTTTGATCCTATTTTCAGTTATTAAAATCCATGAACTGCTTGTTGAGCATTCAAGTTTTTTCTACAATAGATAAAGTTAGATAAACTGTTATACAAAAATCATTGCTGTTTTTTCCGATGTTGATTTTTATGAATCTGTTTGTAGGAAAAATCTTATTTGTAAAGATAACAAACCTGAAATTTATGCCATTGAAACTTGTCGCAGCACACGTATTGTTGACAATGAATTCTCGACCGCCAATGTTCGTAAATAATCACAGAGGAGGTTATGTTTTATTTCACAACACGTATAGGAGAAATCAACATGATTATATAGAAACTTATCGAATATTCGATATTAAGTCAGTGTCGAGATGACTCTATAAATCGATTTTTTTCTCGATTCAGACATTTTCCACTTTTGATGTTGGTACGCGTGCCAACAAACCAGGCGGGAAATTCAATTCCCGCGAATTGAACAAGTTTTCGAAGTTTTCGCTAAAATTTGCCGCCCCTCAATTCTTGCCGCTCTAGGCGACGGCCTACAATGCCTGCATGGTAAGTCCGGGCCTGAGCCTACTGAAATTCATAGAATACACGGACTGATGAGGAGGTAGCAACATGTGAGGGCACAATATGACTATAATGACCGCAGTGCAGTGGGGCTTAGGATGAAGAACCAACTTCACGGAGGAGGGGTTTTAGTCGGTAGGAATCCAGCACACCCCAGGCATATATGCAAGATTTCCACTCCACTACGCATAAAAAAAAATTCAGTCATTTTGGTTAAAATGTTTGAATTTATAATGTTTCTTATTTGACAATTATAGAAGGTCGGTGAAACTTATGTATTTCCGAGCACTGTAATATTGAAGAACTCAATCTATTCTATTTGCTTCTCATGTTGAGAATTTCTGAAAAATTTTAATAATTTCTGAAACATAACTTCCACGTTTATTTGTTTTAATCACAATCTGGTAGTATAAAGCACATTGGACCTGGCCCGCCCTATGGTGGCAACGTTGCCACGGATGCTTATAAAACATGTATATGCTGTATTAAGGCGGCTTATCTTACAAGCCAAACTACACATATTGAAAGTACTTTTAGATAGTAAATGCCAATACTTAGGTTTGCATACATAGTTCGACGGTGCGAGTTGAATTTTCCATGATGAATGATCATCACGATTATTTGTTTTAATCACGACTTGAAAGTATAAAACATGGTGGCTACGTTGTGGCAGATGTTTATAAAACATTTGTATGACGTATTAAGGCGGCTTATTTTACAAGTCAAACTGCATAGATTGAAAGTACTTGTAGATAGTAGATCATATCAGATACTTAGGTATGCATACTGGCAATGTTGCGGCAGATGTTAATAAAACATCTATGAAGTATTAAGCGGCTTATCTAACAAGCCAAACTGCACAGATACTTTTGAGTACATCGTATCAGACACTAGGTATGTATACTGCCAATGTTATGGCAGATGTTTATAAAACATCTGAATGACGTATTAAGGTGGCTTATCTTACAAGCAAAACTGCACAGATTCAAAATACTTTTAGAGTACATCGTATCAGATACTTAAGTATGTATACTGCCAATGTTAATGCAGATGTTTAGAAAACGTCTGTATGACGTATTAAGGTGGCTTATCTTACAAGCCAAACTGCACAGGTTGAAAGTACTTGTAGATAGTACATCTTATCAGATACTTAGGTATGCATACTGGCAATGTTACGGCAAATATTTATAAAAAATCTGAATGACGTATTAAGGTGGCTTATCTTACAAGTCAAACTGCACAGATTCAAAATACTTTTAGAGTATCTGATACTTAGGTATGTATACTGCCAATATTATGGCAGATGTTTATAAAACATCTGAATGACGTATTAAGTTGGCTTATCTTACAAGCTACAAGCCAAGCTGCACAGATTCAAAGTACTTTTAGATAGTACATCGTATCAGATACTTAGGTATGTGTACTGCCAATGTTAAGGTAGATGTTTAGAAAACGTCTGTATGACGTATTAAAGTGACTTATCTTATAAGCCAAACTGCACAGATTGAAAGTACTTGTAGATAGTACATATTATCAGATACTTAGGTATGCATACTGGCAATGTTGCGGCAGATGTTTATAAAACATCTGAATGACGTATTAAAGCGACTTATCTTACAAGCCAAACTACACAGATTGAAAGTACTTTTAGATAGTACATCGTATCAGATACTTAGGTATGTATACTGCCAATAGTAAGGCAGATGTTTAAAATCATCTGTATGACGTATTAAGGTGGCTTATCTTACAAGCCAAACTGCACAGATTCAAAGTACTTCCAGATAGTACATCGTATCAGATACTTACTGCCAATGTTACGGCAGATGTTTAGAAAACGTCTGTATGACGTATTTAGGTGGCTTATCTTACAAGCCAAACTGCACAGATTCAAAGTACTTTTAGATAGTACATCGTATCAGATACTTAGGTATGTATACTGCCAATGTTAAGGCAGATGTTTAGAAAACGTCTGTATGACGTATTAAAGTGATTTATCTTATAAGCCAAACTGCACACATTGAAAGTACTTGTAGATAGTAAATCGTTACAAATATTAGGTTTACACACAGTTGAATTTTCCATGATGAATGATCATCACTTCGACGTTAATTTGCTTTAACCACAATCGGATAGTATAAAGCATGTTAGCCCACCTTGAGATGGTTATGTTGTGTCAGATGTTTATAAACATCTGTATCATGTATTAAGGCGGCTAATCTTACAATCCAAACTGCACAGATTAAAAGTACGTGTTGGTAGTACATCGTTGCAGATATTTAGGTATGCATACACAGTTCTACGGTGCAAGTTCAATGTTCCAATCGATAAATAGGTGTCTATTAGGTTCGTGCAGATTCATTGTACTGGGTGTACCTTGACGAAGACACCGAATGCTCAGTTCACTCGTGATCTGCTGAGCTTTTTTCTAACATATTTCATTTTTCTATCGAACGTTGAAGTGGAACTCTTCCTGGTAAGGTCTTTCATGATGCCTATACCTCCAAACTTTCAAGAGAATTTACAATGCCCGTTTTCTCTCCCAACATTCCACCGATGGCTCACACGATGTTCTATGAACATTATAGGTTTCCCTGTCGAGCACTACCTTGGAAGTTGGTTCCTATTTTCCTAAAAAAGCTCAATGTCGAAATTAAAATTATTCATATATTTTTTATTGAAGATAATAAAAATATACAAACGTATAACAAATACTTAATACAAAAATAATTATCCATATTTTACCATTCTAATATTGGCATTATATTGTGTATATAATCAAGGCTACATACATATAGACATTTTGTGAAAAGTATGGCATGTCTCATTAGTTTTTGATTTATTGACCTTAAAATGTTAAACTTGTCAACGTAAAACCGACCTAGACCAACATTTAAAATTTCAATATAGTAATATCTGATGTTATCTATTGGCTTAGGATGTTCTATCCTCCACCTGTATTACATATCATATTCAATATCTCTATGGCATTAATGGCATTATTTATGCCAGTTCAAATTTATGACAGTTTTCGTACTTAATTGCCTATTTGATACCATGATGTGAACCGTTCAGCTGCTCTTTTCCAGTGATGGAGCTTCTGTTTGTACTGAATGCCTCTGGTTTCATTATAGTGAAATGTCTTCTCTATTTTTCTCAAAAGCTGGAAATCATCTGAAGTAGTCCAAACATCTAGAGAAATTAGAATCTATGAAATAATTGATTTAATTTATGCTTTACTTTGTCATATTCCATTTTTGAAAGAATAAATACAGTTTCTTTATTAATTCCGCTACGTTTATAGAACCGATTGATTGTGAACTTCAAGTTCAAGTTCAAGTTCAAGTCCAACTTTCTAAAGTTGGAGAAGTAAAACTCAATTTTACCCTAGAACTTGTGGAATTAAATTTTAACAATTAATATTCGTTTCACCACATTGCGGCATTAACAATGCGGAGGCGTAAAATTATGTTCGTAAACATAATTCAAAATTCAAAGCTGGATGTGATACAAATTGACAGATGTGGTAGACAATGGTTTGGAACTGGAACTGCGGTTATTTATAAAGTTGTTGACAAGTGGTGAATTATAAGTATCGATGTGTTATTTAATATTACATTACTATTGTTTTTTATCAATTTCCATTGATTCTACAATATTTTTACTGAAATTAAATTAAATTATCGGATTCAAGGGTTAAATTACGATTATGTTGCAATAATTAGAATTGGGAATTACTGTTATAAACATACCAATTATTCTATTAATTCCCCATAAATTTTATTATAGTCACTAACCTTTACTGTTTCCGGCTACGAAGGCAACACCTAAAGCGGCAACTTCACCAAACTTAGCTCTTTCTACATCTAGCACCAGTAGATCGGATATTAGCTGACATATAAAGTCATTCTTTGAAACTCCACCATCCACTCTGAAATATATAAGTACGTAGTACCGGGATATCAAAAATTATCTTGGTCAAGGGTGGTTGTGGAATCTAAAACGTGTGTCTTACTTTACGTTTGAAATAATTATGTCACTGTCACACTGACATCATCAATAACCTACAAATTTCATACCTATTTATTTCAGTTGTAAAACAATAATGAACTACAAATTATGAAATAACGGTTTTAGTAACAAGAAAAACTGAATTACAGTAATTGTTGGAAATGTCCCCCGTTTTGTTAGATGCACAAGTTGACATTATTGTTTTACAACTGAAATAAATAGGTATGATATTTGTAGGTTATTGTTGATGTCAGTGTGACAGTGACATAATTATTTCAAACGTAGAGTAAGACACACGTTTTAGATTCCACAACCACCCTTGACCGAGATAATTTTTGATATCCCGGTTCTTAGAACTCAATATTTAAAAAGTCCCCGGATATTTTTTGATGTAACCTTGTTTCATTATTAGGGGTTAAGAATAATGTGGCACTTATTTGATGAATGTCTATTATGCAGTAAATATCACAACGAAAATAATGAAACTATAAATATCAAAACATCGAAACTTAAAATATATATCTAATACTCCTATACCTAAATCTATCTGAAAAACTTAACGCTATACTAAAAGAACAAGATTTTAAAAGCACATACAAATGATAATAACCTACAACATTTATATTCTAAACTCGGAAGCAAAATTAGCAAAAATAAAATTTCACATTTAATTTACAAATATAATATCAGACAAACAAAGCATAAACGAACGTATCAATGATCATAAGTACCAAAAAACATAAACTCAATTTTGAACAATGTGAAATAATTAGGAAGAACATAATGGAAGAGTTGAATGTTTTTGGAAATGAAACACATCAAGCTAAATCAAAATTGCGTAAACGATAAACCTGACATAACCGATAAATCTTTCACAATAATGTGTAACATAATTATTCTTTGAAATAAGTAAATCAGAAAGTTCCAGTGAAATAGAAACGGTAATCCAATATTTCATATATATAAGCTGTTAATATTTACTGCATAATAGACATTCGTGACCAAGAGTCACATTTGTCAACTACATGGTACCCCTAATAAGCAGACCCGTTCTGCAAACTGATCTCATTCTGGATTCAGAAAGAGTGAATGCTGTCAAAAAAGCTATTTATGTGAGAAATTAATTAGTTCACTCTTGAATGTACCACATGAATTAATAAATTGAAATTTATTTCTGCAAAAGTCATCATACATAAAAGAAATCATTCTACCTTCAATTAAGAGGAAGGATATCAACAACAAATATATTCACATTTTTTTACATTTACGTCGTAACAAAATTACCTACACACATTATACAATTAATTTTAGCGATGTTCAAATACACCGCCAATGACTTGTAAACATGTTCTGCTTCGTTTACGTAGGGCGTCCTTTGTTCTTCTGATTAATTAAGGCCTTTCTCGAATATCGGCTAAGACATTTCTAACACGCCAAATTGGTGCACGCCGACCTTCAGGTTTACCTTTGTATAACTCTTTTGAACCAATCCTCCATAAGAACCCCATAAAGAATAGTCCATTGGTGTGAAGTGTCTGGAGACCTTGGAGGCCAATTAATAATCCAACGTCCTGGAAACGTTTCATCTAAATCTAAATGATATCTGACCTGACGAATGAAAAGTGTAGGAGTTCCATCGTACTGAAAATTCATTTGCATTCTGATGTTTAGACTTTAGAGTAAAATCGTGTGGTAGCCCTTGTAATTCATTTCGATTCTCCAAAATAAAAGGCACATTAAATGAATATAAACTATACCACACTATATGTATATCGAAATTTAGTGCTGAAAATGCGTTTAGACTGTTGCGTGATGATTGTCGTTGGACCAAACATGGGATGATGGCTTATCCACTGATAAAATTCTATGCGGCTAGCATGATCTGTTCGTAAGACATGTACATGCTGTAGGTGGTATGGTTTCACGCCTTGCTCATAAAGTTTTCATATTGTTCTTGTTCAAAGAATGCCTACATGAGCATTCGCTCATTGATTCATATAGCCAAATCAGCATAGGCGATACGAATCCGTAAACAACTGTTTACTCAATTTAATGAGTTTTTAAGGGTATTTATATAGTCTTCGCCTGACAAAGAAGGAGTTCTAAGGTGAAATTCACGAAAAGTAAGAGAAAATTTATATTTACTGGATTTTCTTGAATGGAATATCGTTTTCTTTCTTCAAAGCTTCGTATGCTAAACATATTCGGAAAGCTATACTCTCCAAGACTGCTACAACCAAATGTTCAGTGCTTGTCGTAGCATCAATTCCAATAAAACCAGATCCTGCATTTTCGTCATTTATCGGTGGCTGATAAAACAATGATGATTATTAATAAGATAATTAAGTATATCATGTCATAGTCATAAGTAATTACAATATGTGGAAAACTATAATGTTGTATATTATTCATTGTCCATAAAAGAATTAAGGAAATAAATATAACAAATGATAAATAAACATTACATATTTCATTGGGAAATGATGGTACTTACGCCTAATCCACTGAAAGCAGATATGAAGTACAATCCTTTGGAATCTTCAGAAGTAATACCGATTTTATCTAAATCTTGAGGGTCTTTTATATACTCTGCAAAAGGTGAAAGAACAGAATTTTAACTAAGGCCGATACCTACATAAATGTTTTTAACTTACTAACTTTCATCATCCATTCAATTAAAGAACCAGCATCAAAACAAGGAGCTTCTATTAAATAAATTAGCTTGTTTTTAATTTTCCACCCTACTAATGGATACAGTCCACTTAAACTGGTAAGGATGCCATCAGATGTATTGATATCTAGGAAAGCGCCAGTTCCTAAGGTTATTTTCATTTCATTCAACTTGAAACAACAACTACCAAATAGTCCAGCAGATTGGTCGGCCATCTACAACGAAAACTAACTAACTACGCAAGATTCGACGAGAATGTTGGAAAGTTTAGATTTTATGCTTGAACAATATAATGTGCTATTTGAAATTAACAAATGTAAAATGGTTTCTTACTCCTGTAAACTTATTCCATTATATTCAACATAATACTGATTCTTGGCTCACGTATGAAAATTCTTGGGAAAATAGGTAACATTAACACATAATTGAACTGGATTTTCGCCTTTACGTAAGTTTCAGTCTCACGACCATCATCAAAAGACTTAAAAACTAGTTAATTTATTCAAACTTTTAATTTGCCGACAACTAATTCTAACACTACAGCCTTACAGATCGTGCCGTTAAATTGTCCCACCCAGAGGAAAGTCCCAAAAATTTTAAAAAATTGTTCGTAAAACACTTGAAATGAATGACTACCCAAAACATATTTCAATCCCATCATTAAAGAAAGAAAATCTGTAATGGAACGTCATATATAAATAACATAAACGGTAATACAGATAATACATTCTGGAGACCTCAGAGAAAATCTAGAAATGTTTAAAATAATATGATATAAATGTTGCGCATAAGCCCACTGTGTTGGGGGGGAATATTTTTCAAATGTAACACCTTCAATACCTAAAGATAAACAAACCCACTCAGTATACAAATTAAATAGTTTAGATTGCGATGGTACTTATACAGGAATTTATAAACAATAATTACAAAAAAGAATGTATGGTTATAAGTATAGTACAAGAAACAAAAACTTAAAAATTCTACCGCCCTTGCTAAACACTGCTTTGATTATAACCATCAATTCGATTACAAAAATGTTAATATTTTAACTAAGGAAACCAATTATTATAAAAGATCTATTCTGGAGATGATATACACATCACATAAAACGTGACTCCAAGTCTGTAAATCATAGAACAGATATTCAATCATTAAGTCAGATTTATACTAATTTAATTAATTAAAACTCTTGCAAATTTCTATATGCGTCTTTATAATGATAAAAGTATATTTTAGGTAGAATCCTCAAATAGCAATATTTCTAATAAGGTCTGACAACCTTTTTCTATAACCTCATAAATCTTCAACATCTGGCTCGAAAGTGGATACTCGAGCGTTATATTTTTGGTTCAGTCCTTCAGTCGTATTCTATACTGTGATTTGATATGATATCAAAGTTTATGAGAATATTGCTAAGCAGCGGATTCTTGATTCATATACTTAAAACATTAATGTGTTATAATTTCGATTACTCGTGTTTCTGTTCGTTTCGGCGACGTGGGCATTTTAGATTGAAATAAGTGCGATAAGAACGCTTTGTGATACAATTAGTTTTATACATTGTTACGTCTTCTGATGATGGTCGTAAGACCGAAACGTACGTAAAGACAAAAATAATAAGCGTATGTGTCAGTGTGACCTATTTCCCGAGAATTTATATATAATCTAACATTTTAGTCTAATCGCCAATATATATCAGATGTGTACTAACTTTAATAAAATAAGTCAAAATTATGATATTTTTAATTCCACCTTGAAAGAAATCAAGTTGTCAGCTACTGAATTGTTCAATTCAAACCTAGGTTGTTAAGTCTTTTGGTTTTTAATTGTTGTTTATTTTTATTCAAAATTACATGGAAACTGTAAACAAACTAATTTTTGATTACAATTTTGTTGGAACTTAATCAGGCATTGAGAAAAAACCAAATTATACAATCATTGATGAACTGTAAAAATAGGCTATGGCCAAAATGATAACCTCTCAGTTTCCCAGAAGTAACGCTGAACTATTTTTTTCACATACCATTCATTTTATTATTAAGTTGTGACATTATTCACTACAAAGTAGTATTGACAAGTAGTGAAACTTATTGAAATCTTAATCGTTTCTTGATTATATCAAAGTACATCTTATGCGAAAATTGCTTAATTAGTACTTTCTGTTTCGGTTTTCATCCAAACCAGTTGTTCGTGACCTAATTAATTATTTATGTAGAATATTTTGTGATAATCAAGTTTAGATGAATATTAGATTATATTCAAAAAGATGGAACAAACCAAACATTAAATAAAAGTTTTTAAATGAACAGATTGATAAAAATTTGAGTCAGGAGTTCATAAGATGTTATAATATGATAATTTTGGTATTTACCACTGCAGATATAGGGATGGCAGTTCCAAAAATTTTACCATCTGTATTCCCAAAATTATAGTCATTTGATACAACCGGTGGTAATATCGTCTGTGGTATTCCCAAATTGTTTATAGCCCACGATCCCCAAGTTAGTGTGAAAGGATCAAAGAATCCAGTGGCACTCGCATTTGATATATCCGATACGTACGTTTGACCTGATGTTAATTTGTAAATCAACCAAGTCTCCAATGTACCAAACATGACATTGTTCTTCTGAATGTGTTCTTCAATGAAAGGAATATTTGATATTGTCCAAAGGAGACGTGGTGTTACCTGATGAATGAAAAATTTGATAATTAAATCATAAAATTGAATTCTTCAAACAATTTAAAAAAAAAACAAAAACTCAAATATTTGTATACTAACTTGGCTACAACTCAAAGTCAACTTGCTACCCATGAGTAATCTTTTACTTCTTGAGAACAAATATAGACAATAACAACCCCAACGAATTGCCTGGAAAGAAAATTTTCATTTATTAAGCTTCAACTTTCGATTGAGAGAAATTGTCAACACCTCCTTTTTAACATATATTTATATTTCGATTTCCAAAGCTTTCGTGGTCATATGTCATAGTGGCAGTTACACGATCATAAGTAAGTTGAATCATGGGGAAAATGGCATAAATAATTGTAGACCATTCATTAGTATGGATAATAATTATACAGGGTGATTCTTAAATTGTACACATAAAGTTTGAAAATCACAACTTAGGTCAAATAATGACTAATAATGAAAAAATAAGTGTACTAAAAGTTTTTAATTACAGAAATAATCGAGGTAATTCGAAATGAAATAAAAGCCATCAAATTCAAAATAATGAGTGAAACAAGTTCTCGAAGTTATTTCCATTATTTTCAATACATAGATGAGCTCGCCGAATCCATGAACCCCCCCCCCCCCCCTTCATACGCCGGCCTGAACCAGGCTTTTTTTATCCAATTGCCTCAGCAGCTGCATGTATGCGATTCCTCTTCCTCTGTGTTAACTTCTATAACGTACACCATATATCAATCGGATTAAGATAGTGCTTATGGCTCCTCTTCGACATTCAAAATGTGCCTAGGTCTAACAGGTCTCCCACCTTGCTGTGGCCTCAGCAGCAAATTGCCAGTTTCTCTACTCCGCCGAACCACACGTATAAAGGCTTCAAGTCTCGGATAACATCTTTGAGGGACCTTTGGGCACAAAGATAAGCTGACGCCTCTAAATTTTGACGTGATTCCTCGTATGGCAATATCATATCCCACAGATCATTGTTTGAAAAATTATGCGTCATAATTTGTATTTTAGTCACGTGATAAGAAACTTACTGATAAAAATATGAAATATATTGTCCTGACTTAATTACTTAATTAAGTTTTTATAGTAAAAACTATAAACTGCATCTCACAAATTTGTGGAACATTTTTTTTTATCCTAAGCTATGATTTTCCAATTTTATGCGTATAGGTGAAGAATCGCCCTGCATGTAATGCTTGGATGAAATGGAAAAAAGTTTGCGCTATTGACAATCATTAGAATGTCTAGGAATTGGCAAGAATTGTAACTGAATGCGTGTCAAGAGAACAAATACAAATTCAGCATGTAACTTGCCACATCAAGGTATGGAGATTTTTAGATCATGAGGAAAACATATTCATCATCATTTTCAACCTAAAGTTCCAAATTTAAATAATATTTATTCATAAGATTTTCCAGCCTTAGGGCCATACTGTTTGCTCCAGTACGTTCCAAGGGTCAAGACCGTTTTAATTTTCCTGCCATTATCTATAGTTTCTAGACTAGTGGCCGAGTATGCGCCCTGAGGGAGCAGACGCTTTGCTAAATTCGCTAGTGCAATTAGTATTGTGTAGTAACTGTAGCTTATTGTTACGACCATGACACTTGACGACACCTGGTGGTCACACGCGGAAATAGGAATTGGTAGTACCTTTTATCGCTAACAGATAGAGCTGGTAGTACTTTCGAAAGCGCAGTAACAATTAAATATTCGCAAATAATTTCGTTGTTTCGAGAAAGTTCTGGTGTATTCCACTCACTTCTAGATGGCAGTAATTGGAGTATAAAAAAGCTAGAGGCGCGACCGCGAGTCTGTCCGTCTAGGGAAGGCGAAGGAAGCGAAACTGTCTGTTGTGAAATAAAGTAGTGCGTAACTCCTTAAAACGTGAATTTTTCTACAATGTGTTATTCAGTGTAGTGTTTATTTGTAAAATAATGGATTTCCAACCAATCTGAAAACTTACAATTATTCGTCAAGTAATTCGTGCGTGATGGAGTAGATCCAGCATTTCTCGCGTTAACTACATCTTGTTATTGCCTGTGCTTATTAATATAACGTTTAGGTGAAAAACCCTTGTTTAGATTTAGATATGTACCTTCAATGAGATGGAATTGTTCAATTGTTTAACTAGATCTTTAGTTCTGGTATCCTTCCATGTAATGAAATTGTGAAATGGCTTTCCGTTGTCTTTCCTCCAGTTCATAAAGGTACCCCTTTGAGTACATATTCCCATACATAAAATGTCTGCCGATGTTAATTTGGCATCTGCAAGAGAACATTTTCATTCGATTAGCTTGAATATGTTTGGTAGTAGAATAAGTGTTCGCAATCCAACTAGAACTAATTGGTAGCATGCATTGATGATTACAAAATCAAAATATACAAAAAGAAGAATATTCACCATTTATAGAATCATTGATCACCTTCACGACACTTCCCCATAATTCTTCAGGCTCTATTTCTACACATCCAGAGCCGGGGTAAATCAGTGTT
Source organism: Endomychus coccineus (assembly GCA_958510875.1). Lineage (NCBI taxonomy): Eukaryota > Metazoa > Arthropoda > Insecta > Coleoptera > Endomychidae > Endomychus > Endomychus coccineus. The sequence continues at coordinate 53,533,323 of OY294068.1, read as the reverse complement.
ATCTATATAAGAAATAGTATTCTTCAAACATAAATAAATATACAAATAAAAAATATACATAAATAAATTTTGCTATGCAGGTGTTTCAGAAATAGTTGCGGAAAATAGAATTAGAGCTCATTTTAGGAACAACAAAACAAAGTTGATGGTGGCGTAAATTTGGCGTAAAATTGACCCGTGGTAATTAAGTTTCTAAAAATCTGAGGTATTCTCCGCCATTAAGTCCAACCCACATATTAATTTAAAAATTATGTTGATAATGAGTAGTCAGTATTGCATGCGGATTTTGATCAGTCCATATGTCCATATTGTGGGAATTGAACAAACCACGTCTGTCCATAAAACTTCTTCAGGAAATCGTTGTTTCTCCGTATTAATCTTCTCATCATCCGCAATCTTGCGGCAATAACTCATGTACCATTTGGAAATTGCCTTCAAATACAACGTCGCGGGTACATGTAAATTCCTTGATACACCAAAACTCCGTATTCATTTATTACTCATGTTCCACCTCTTCTTGCATCTTGCCTTCTAGTTTGACAATTTCCACTTTCTTCCAACCTTCTGTGTAGGTTTACGAAAGTATGTGCGTTCGGAATTCGCCGATCATGGTACCTCTCCATATACATGTTTCGATCACTATCTGCATTACATCTTGCTTCGCCATAAATAAAATGCATTTCTGCATATTCTTGGTTTAAAAACGTTTGTCTTGCTATAATTAGTAGAAATATTTTCCACACATCAATTGTGAAACAATTAAATCGTTTTGACAAGGCTCTTTCTTATTTCTTACAAACACACCACACACACACACACACAAACGCACACGCGCACACACACTTCAGTAATTTTTTCATTTAATTTTTCTTCAAATTAAACTATTGAATCCAATACCGAAACTCACCTTAGCATACGCAGAACCAACAACGCTAGCTGCAGAATTAATGATTATCGACCTTATGGTTGTAGTGCCAACATCCAAGGTTAGGATGTAAGTCTCTTTTGAAGCCATTGGTTCTCAGTATCTGCAATTTATTCAAATATACTAGTTGAATAAAACATAATTCAATTTTTAAAATAATTCACAAATATGTAGTAGGTTTGCAATGTTGAAAAATTGTTAGTGATATTCCGATCTACACTTTTATGAAAATTATGTGAGTAGTTTATTTCCTGACATCTTATATATAATATAATATTATTATAATTTCTTTGTTCATACATTTATTAAGACAATAATAGTAGAAAGCATAAAACGTGTCAATTCATCAAAATGAAAACAATAATAAAAATAAATACGCTAGACAATAAATTTTGCTAAGGTAGCTCAAATGTAAATTCATATTTATAATATATTAGATACTATTTAAGAAGGTAGCGATAATAAATACATCATTCACAATTTTCTGAGATGAATTTTATACGCATTACTATTAAATTTATCTTTTCTTATAGTTCCAGCACCATTTATAGAAGATCATTTATTCTTACCACTAACGGTTGAGTGAAATCAATCGAATCTACTTATCGGTAGATAAGTAACTGACATATGCGTTATCTTATTATACTCGCAAGTCACACTATCACGCCCTTCTTTGTCGAATCTTTATCGCACTTATTAAATCCCAATACATATAAGATCTCCGGATCTATAAGGCGCCAACAGTGGCAGACTTAAAAATTTGTAAGTAGTTTAGTTATACGACGTAGGCACCCACTATGAAATATTTTTGGAAATACAACCCCTAAAGGAATAAAAGGGGTTTTATCCAATGATTTAGACATTTAACCTGATAGCTATTATTATAATAATACATACGAGCTGTAGAACATATTTATGTCAATCTGTTTTCCTATTATCCCTGCCAGCTGTTTCTGAAACTATTTTTTTCATTTTTCTTTATATCTCCTTTCCTGTGCATTTTTGGCAGTATGCACCTCATAGTTTTTTGTTCCTTACTTAATTATCTACAAAATGAGATCGCGTTGAAAGTTGAAAAAGCGTGTTTTTTTCAACATCCAATATCTCAACAATTAAAATACCTAGGAGCTTGAAATTCTCAGAAAATGTTATTACTAATATAAATAAGTGCACCAAATTTCAAAACGATCGCTTTTTAACTTTTGAGTTATTAACGATCAAATTTTTTTTCGAAGTAGTTGCATAATGCGGCAAAGTTGCTGTGATCGTCTGATTTTGATCCAAATGGTCTCAAAAATTCAAAAAATATTCAAATTTAATATCCTGTTTAATCAGAAATGACTTTATAACGATTTGTTTAACACTAGTAGTTCTATACATACGTATATAACTATATAACTTAAAAAAAATGAATATTGATGATTCTTCTTTGCATAACTTTAAAGCTGATATTTTTTTACAAATTAAAAAAAAAAGGTTGTCCCAGCATGCACAGGAGCGGAGATCACTTTTTTTTAATTTCTGAAGACGTATTATACGTCGTACAGCGTTACAGTTTGGATAGATTTCAATTCAATACTTGTACTTTCAATAAAAAAATATATTATACCTGCATCGCATCAAATAGTATAAAATAACAATTGTTGAAGTTGACCGTGCGAGAGCTCGGCGAAAAGAAAGCAAGTGGCTTCAAATCATCCATGCCCGCTAAAATATCATTTTCTCAGCTTGGGCACTTTTTTTTTAATTTGTGAAAAAATATCAGCTTTAAAGTTATGCAAACAAGAATCATCAATATTCATTTTTTTTAAAGTTATATAGTTTTACATGTGTATAGAACTACTAGTGTTAAACAAATCGTTATGAAATCGGTTCTAATTAACTTTTTTTTTTAATTCCAACGGGATATTAAATTTGAATAGTTTTTGAATTTTTGAGACCAGTTGGATCAAAATCAGACGATTACAGCAACTTTGGCGCATTATGCAACTAAACTTTGAAAAAAATTTTGATCGTTAATAGTTCTAAAAGTTAAAAAGCGATCGTTTTGCAATTGGTGCATTCATTTATATTAGTAATAGCAACACATATTATGAGAATTTCAAGCTACTAGATATTTAAATTGTTGAGATATTGAATGTTTAAAAAAACACGCTTTTTCAACTTTCAACGCAATTTGCAGGTTAACAATGGCACTTGGGATATCGCACCAGATCTCATTTTGTAGATAATTAAGTAAGGAACAAAAAACTATGAGGTATATAATGCAAAAAATGTACAGGAAATTAGTTATAAAGAAAAATGTAGAAAAAGTAATTTTTTTTTACAAATTGTAAAATTAAAAAAAGAAGCACAACTTTTACAAAGTACGGGTAACGATAATCGTATCCTACGGCAAAAAATACATAAGAATCAATCGAAACATTGCTACCGCCCGGAAAATGCAGGCAAAAATCTTCGCCGTCTAGTCTAATATACAGTTATTGAATTGTAAAATTGATGTATTAGGGGGCAGGAAGTTTTTACATTCCTACCTAAGGACAGATTAGCAGAATTCAAATGAATTTGCTGACGTATTTATAATACCTGTATTTTAGATATGGATTCCATCTGGTAAAATTTAACGTGATGCTAATGAACATTACGTTATCATCGTTTGAATTGAAATAGAAGCAACAGCGCAACACTATATTTTATCTTCGCAGAAAATATTATTACAATTTCCAAGTAAAACTTTCAATACATACCAAAATTAACGGACTATAATTTTTAAGTAAGATTGAATACAACGTTCTTGACAATAGAAGGTTTACCTTATACTGTTAATTACTCACGAAACAGGTTGTTGATGCGAACATTATATTCAACAATATAAATAATGAGCTTAATTAGGATTACATTCATAATTATTAATACCTTAATGCTAGGACAAGTAGGTATTACATTAACTAGTTACACAGATACTACATTGAGACATCATTTATTTATTCATTGATTCAACATGCAAGATCAACGGGATGTTTAACTTAATGAAGGACTATCGTACTATAGACCATTAAATTCAATATATCATAACCTGTACAAATATGTAAGACATGAGACTTTATCAATTTATAGAACGTGATATGAAAATGTATTAGCCGAGTAGGTTCTATGAAACTGTTTAAAGTCGCTTATTGTTATAAAGATGGCTTGTTACTTGTCGAAACTATAGTCATAATAATAATGTTCCATAATATAAGTGATATAATAACAAATTAAGCAAGGTGAGCTAATTTATTGCCATGTTCTTAATATTTCAATTTCAATTTCTATTTATTCGTTTATAAAAACACATTACAAAGACGTACAGTATTTTATCAAACTAGTCAGTAACAATCAAACAATTAAGAATTGAATACATATATTAATATATAATATATATAATAATAATTTACATTATTAAATATAAATATTAGAACACGAATTAAAAAACATTCAATTTGGAATACACGAATTATAAAACATTCAATCTACAATGTAAACTGGAAATTAGGTACTGAGGTACTCCTTAACGGAATATAATGCATGTTTTAGTAAATATGTGTATAGTAAATTTTTTAATATTTTGAATGGATGATCGCCATATTTATTCACAAAATAATTATAGCAGATTATACCTTGATAAATATGACAATTCTGTCCAACCGATAAATGTGAGAATGAATGGTACGTGGATATTATAATTTACATCACCGATGGCAACCTCAATGCTCAATGCCACCTGTTAACCGCAGTCTATATTCCTAAAGCCTGTAGATAAAAAAGAAATTATTAATAAATATCTAGATTAAGAACGGCAGCGCTCCAGGAAGAAATAAAATTACTTCAAAATTAATCAAAAATATGCATATCCATCTAATTGAACCTCTCAAACATATTATAAACTTTATATTTTTTACAGGAATAGTGCCAAGCCACTCCAAACAGAGCACATTCATCCCAATATTTAAAACAGGATGAATGGGATGATATTAATAATTACAGACCGATCTCTAAATAAACAACTTTGCTAAACTTTTTGAATCATGCATAAAAGATAGAATTGTGAACTATCTTGAAAATTTTAATATCTTATCTCCTAGCCAAAATGAATTTCGAAAAGCTAAAAATTCTGAAGATGCGATACTTGAATTAACAAATACAATAAACTCAAATTTCAATAAGAATCTTAATAGTCTGATTATTTTCTTGGATCTTGCCAAGGCCTTCGATACGGTTTCCCATGATATTTATTTAAAAAAATTGAGGCATTAGAGGACCTGCCTTAGCAGTACTTACTGATTATTTACATACGCGATCGCAAATTGTACAAATAAATTACACTTCAAGTGAATCCGAGGTATTGAAAATTGGCGTACCACAGGGAACAGTTCTGGGACCAATATTGTCCTTAATATATATAAATTCGATAGGGAGCCTCCCGATTGATGCAAAACTATCCTGATGACCGTTATTATATTCAGTGATAGATATTTACATTCACTCATGAATAAAGCTACTTGTGGTCTTAGTACCGTGAATTGTTGGTTACAATCGAACAAACTCACCCTTAATTTAAATAAAACTAAATTCATAAGTTTCACGAAAGTTAGTGCAATAACGTAAACAAACTATACATCCATACCCAAAAATGTTTACCCAGCAAAATGTCGGACTGTTCATACAAGCTGCAGTCTACATCAAATATCTTGGTATACTCATTGACAAAACTCTTAGGTGGAATATTCAAGTAGAACATTTAGCAAGCAAAGTAAGAAAACTAATTTATAAATCTTACCAAATAAGAGAATACATGAACATTAGTTTGCTTAAAAATATATACAAGGCTCTGGTGGAATCTTTATTGAAATATGGCATTGAAGCGTGGGGAGGTCTATATAGAAAAGCAATGGAACCTCTTAATGTTGTACAAAATTACCTCTTAAAAATAATATTAAACAAATCTGAAAGATTTTCTACGGATAATTTATACAAACAAATGAATGTACTAAAAGTAAGAACACTTTACATAATATATCAATGTCTAATCTACATGCATCTAAAAGTGGAAAATAAGTGCATAGATCATGCCTATCACACAAGAGCAGCTTACAATAAAGAAATTAAAATTAATAAATTCTCCAAAACAAAATGTCAAAATAGTTTTTCCTTCAACGGAACAAAAGTCTATAACAAACTTCCGTTAGCCTTGAGATCAATCAATAATAATGTTAAAAAATTTAAATATGAAGTCTATACTTATCTCATTGATAACACCCATATATTTGTGAATTGGCTCAGCGTTTCTTAATTATTGTTATATTGCTCACTCGAAATATAAATTATATTTATTATCTGACTAATAAATCAAAATATTCAATTCTCTACTGTAATATTGTAATAAATTCTACGACCCAATACAAGCCTCTTGGGGTTTATGTGTCCATTTTCCTGTATTCACATAATACCAGTTTTGTTTCAATAAACATATTCTTATTCTTATTCTTATACGGGTTCCATATCTGTATGGATATATTATTTCTAATGTTAGTATGTTCATGGTTTTTAATATTCAGCACCATGTCAATTTATGGTCTATAATCATTCCAAGGAATTTAATTTCATATATCTCCTCAATTGTTTCATGTTTCATCCTGATAAGTGAACTGAAATTATAGTTTATGTTCTTCTGTTCGAATAGCATGAAGAAGGTTTTCTTTTCATTAACTGTTAATCCGTTGCTCAGACAGCAGCGATGGAAACTATCAGCACAGCTATTTGCTTTCGCTATGGAGCTGTTTAATTTTTCTTCATCAGTATGGTTTGTATCGTCGGCATATAGTATAATTTTGTATGCATCACCACGTGACTGCTCTAACTCAAACATGAAAACTATAAACAATATTGGCCCCAATATTGACCCTTGTGGCCCACCTATATTTATCTCCGATGAATTAGATTTATATGAGTCATTACTACAATTTGTTACCCATCTATTAAGTAGGATTCAATCCAGGCATTGAGAACACCTCTTATTCCATAGGAGTGCAGTTTATTTAGTAATAACTTATGATCAACTGAATCAAAAGCTCGGATTAGAACAAAATATAAAGTAATTGGAATTTTTTTATTGTTCATGCACTCAAATAAGGTTGAACATAGTATTTTCATTACTCCTACAGTCGATCTACCACTCCTAAATCCATGTTGGATTCGGGGAGAAGATGATTCTGTTCTAGAAATCTTGCAATCTGCATATTGAATAAGCTCTCAAAAATTTTTGCAAACTGACTGCAGAGAAATATTTCTATAGTTATTAATATCTATAAAGGATCCCTTGTCTTTTTGGGATCAGGAAGTTTAGAATTTTTTGGTAACTAAACCTGGAAAAAATTAATATTCAGTGTAGTTTGGTTAAAAGAGATGACACCAGCTAACATCATCTCTGGATTCAGAACTACAGGCATATTTCCGTTTAACCCGGACATAATACCTGGATCAGTCTTATAACTCATGTTGAATAAAATATGTTACAGCAGTCCGAATACGTCAACAATAATAACGTAAATAAGCTATCAACTTCCATAATTGAAGATGGCAATAAAACCGTCCCAGCCCAAGCGAAGTCAGTTCAAATAAAAAAAAAGAAAAAGAAAAAATCAACAAAAAGGCCCTGTTTATATAGCGAGGTATCTTCTGAATCAGATTTCAGTGTTTATGATAATTCATCTGACGATATAAACAGCGAAGATGATGATTTGATGAAAAAGATAAAAAAGAACAACGTACGATAAAGGAAAAAAATATGGTGTTATTTACTCCCGAAAAAGATCCAGATCCAGATAAGACTTCTTTCAAAGGTATGGGCTTACTAATTACACCCGAAATGAAGATATCCGCTACGAAGCGAAAACCCGCAATTAATAGCAAGGCTCAAGAAGTAACGAAACAACAAGATAAATGGCAAAAAGAAAGAATAACAAGAAAAGAAAATAAACAAACCACAAGAAAAACGAGAGAAGATAAATGGCAACAACAAAGAACAAGAAGAATAAAAAATAAACAAACAACAAGGAGAACAAGACAATATGAACAGCAAAGGGAGATCGCTAGGCCGATATGAGATTGTGTCTTGGATGTGGCCAATACGTACATAAAGAGTGTGTTTGGTCTAACTGAAAATGACAAGGATGGATTCAAATGCCCTAATTGTCAAAAAAGTTTCACATTAGTTTTTGAAAGTGTGTAAGCTTCAGTAAGTATTACTTAATTCGATTTTGTTAAAATACCTGTTCGTTTTATTGCCAGTAATGTGCCAATATTGAGGTTATATGTTCCAAATATTGCCAGTTTGCAACTTAAAACAACTGTACTAATTCTTTTAGTTCATTTATTGTGATTATCGTTTATGTTTTAGTATATTAATATGTTCATTACATGTTCAATACAGTTACAGGCGATTCCAAAACAATTGATTCAGATAAAAAATAATATGTCTTAGCATGGCAATATTTGGCTCATTTACCTTAATATTGTTTAATACTCACTATACTTTTTGTACAGATGAAATAAAATAAATTTTTAGAACTATCCGTAATTTTGTATCCAAATATTACGAGGGTAATGTGTTCAGTAAAGCACCCACCGGTCATTTACATACCCATACTTCTTCAAGTCTATCATATCTTAATCTAATTGACTTTTATGATGATTTCTTGTGCGCCAGATTTTTGTTAAGGTTCACTCCTCGTTGAGAGCTTCTGCTAGGACCATCACCACAAAGGATATCACAGTCTTATCTATGGATAGCCGTGTCCCAGGGTAGTCTCAGTGGAGTAAGTAACCAGGGGTAAATAGGGCAAACTGAATAGTATTAGAATTGCAGAGTTTAATGGCAGTTAATACTTGGTTACTTCTCGGCTACTCAAATAATGTTGCAGAAAGTTATGTTAAACAAACACAGGGCTTCCCAATAATAAGTTTGTTTATAGCTTTAACATCGATAAATATTTGACTCTGTCTATATAATAATAATTTATCCCGACCCGGGGAAAGCACAAGGAAGCTCAGAAACAATAAGCGCAAAGAATGCGGTCCAAGCAGACTATTTCCTTATTATAGCCTTGAAAAGAAATACATTCAATTTTACGATTATCAGTACAGAAAACAATTGATTTTATCGGGACGTTATGGAAATTTGAACAGGATAAACTTATCAGGTACAATACAACAATTACTATTTCTAATTAAACGATATTTGATTTTACAAGGCCGTACCGCGAGCATAACAATGGAACTCATTGTACTAACTCAATTAGGAAAATTACCTAATACTTCAATGGTGACTGGCGGTACACTTACTTTGGGGGACACAAATGATTGTTTATGGTCTGGCTGGCTCATTCACTCAGGCTGTCTCACAGACTCATTATATCAAGGCTTGCAAGGTGTTACTTTATACCAATCGAGGTGCTGGTCAAGTCACCTACACCAGCTCCAATCGAGCACTTTTTTGCTCATTTCGCGTGAATGATGCTCCATCAGTTCCTCAGTTCTGTGCCGTAGTTTTTATGCTTTCATCTGTTTCGTTGTCTTATGTTTACACGAAATATGCACTGAATGAAATCAAATATACGCGGTTTATGAATTGACATAAATGCAAATCTAATCTTTATACTACACGGATGTCTATACCCGGTACTATCTATCTTCCTACACAACACTATAATTATTCAGAACTATGAATTCTATATAGTAATATGAACGAAATCTAAAATTTATGATCAATATACGTGATTCCTATTAAATAATTAGTCAAGATTTTAGAGCTTCGTTACAGTATAAAAGATTCTATATTTCCAAACATCCTGAAGAATGCAAAAGTTATTCCACTTTATAAAAAAAGGTGATAAAACACTCCTTCAAATTATAGGCCGATCTTGCTACTGCCCATTTGTTCGAAAGTGTTTGAAAGAATTTTATATAATCAAATTACCAAATACTTCCAACCCAATTTTCTGTTCGTTGAAAACCAATTTGGCTTTAGAAAAGGAAAATACACCTCAGATGCGTTGATTAAATTCGTCAACAAGACTGTTTTGAAAGTGGATCATTCTCTCTAATTGCTTTTAGATTTAACCAAAGCGTTCGATTGTGTCGATCATTCGCTTCTTCTCAATAAACTCAAGAAATTTAATTTTAATGATCATAGTGTTATTCTCGTTATATCATATTTCAGTAATAGATCTCAATCAGTATTTCCTAATAATCAATGGTCTCAAAAGACGTTGATCCATATTGGTGTACCCCAAGGATAAATTTATGCTCCAATACTTTTCTTGATTTTTGTGAATGATCTCAGCAACTATCTTACTAATGCAGATAGTATACTCTGGGCTGATGATGTGACAAGTACGGTTGAATCGACATCATTTAACGATGTTGTGGAGCAGAGTGAATTGACAGTCATTGTCAGATGACAGACTGTGCATAAATTCCGATAAGACTGAAAAAATGCTATTTACTTCGAGAGAATCTATAAATGATAATATTAAAATACATATAAAATTCCTTGGTATTAATATTGATCCTAAACATATGTGGACTATTCCATATTGAGCAAGCTTATAAATTGAGTAAAATATATATCTTCTGAGGTACAGCTATGGCTTTTGTTCATTGACCTATCTAAAGCATTCGACTGCATGAATCATAATATTCTTCTTGCAAAAACTTGACTGTTATGGTTTGCGAGGTCAGCGTGGCAAGATATTACAATCCTACTTGACTTAAATGGTATGTGCAATATTTTGAAGCAAATTCTCGCAAATGTAATAATAAGTAGGGGTACCCCAAGGTTTGTTTTGGGCCCGCTATTATTTTTATTATATTTGGACGATGGGGATAAATATATAGGAAGCAACTATTTTATGTGCATTTGTATGACATTTCTTCAATATCAAGCAGTGAATATTCGGAAACAACTTGAAAAGTGATCTAGAGTCAATTTTTGAATATCTTAACGAAAATGGTCTTTTGATGAATTTAGGGAAAAGCTACATTTTTCAATTCCATCCCTTAGTTCACACTTTGTGAAAAGTCATCTGATTCGGAACAAAGCTATTCATCAGTTATCAAATTTTAAATTTCTGGGAATCTATATCGATATGACACTTAAGTGAAAGCCACAAATTGATTCTGTAATACAAAAATGTGCGAAGTCTAAATCTAACAACTAGTACCGAGGTAGTTAGTATATCCTTCAAATTTCGAACTCATTTGACTTAATTAACGATTAAAAGTTTGGTTCTAGCTTGCAACACAAAAATTAAAGATTAGAGTTGAATTCATATTATTTTGGTAACTATATAACATTATTATAACTTATCAGTTAAAGCTAGAACAAAATTACGAAATGTTTCTTTAAACAAGCTTAAAAAGTATCTTATTGTTATCAATGATTTTTATTTGGTAGAAGAGTGTTTAAATAAATAATCATGCTATTCTATATTTCCACTAGTATTTTTGATCGTTACCTGTACTTGTATTTACATTGTAGAAAACGATTTTATTCATATTTAAGTATTAATTATATCAAATTATATTTCATTGACTAATGACCATTTTGTATACGATTGGATGAATAAATTATAAATCTTATTCTTAATATCTAATGAAATACATCTTTCATATATTTAGTTTATGGACTGGTTAATGAAACATTAATTGTGCCTATTGTTTATTCAATGTAAATTTGTGTTTAATAATTCTCAATTCACCATTTAATTCATAATCACACCGATATTTAAAATTTGATAATATCTCACTTACTACACTATGTCCTTTTAGATTATAACATAATCTACTTGTTACTTTAGAACTGCGAGCGTAGTACCTAATTCGAGTAGTACTGTAAATTTCTCAGGAATGGTTGCTAATTATGATATTATATTCATCAGGGTTATTAATTCAATGAGTTATAGGATCAAAACCTCTATAATTTAGTATGTGAAACATTTTGATCGAAAATTTTTTATGATTTAACGCGGCCCCACGGAAAATGTTTGTTTTGGTGTATGAAACGAAACTCTAAAATTTCTACCTCCTAAATTGACCGCAACCCCTTTTTTTCACCATTTTGGGGAAATTTTGGACATTTTTGGGGGAAGTTCGTAAAAAAAAATTGCTATCTCCAGTTGTATTGGGAATGAAGAAACCAAACTGGAACCCTCTTACTGTCAATGTCTAGGGAACTCCCAGTTCAAATTTCATGTTAATCCGACTTCCCCTTTCCTCGCAATAGATGTATATATATAGATAAATGCATGGGCACTTGCGTGACGGCTAACTCGGGCAGTTTTCAACCAAATTAGCTGGAATTTGGACTGAAGGTAGATTTTATGCCCTCAAAACTGCCCTCTAAATTTAAAGTTAAAATATGGAAAAGTTTCCGAGAAATTCCGAGTTTAGGTCAATTTTTTAGCTAATTTTCAAATTGAGATAACTCATGTCCTTTTCATCCGATTGACATCTGCTTGGCGTCAAAATGTAGGTATTTGCTTATATTTTTAAGTGGGAATCATCGTTTTCATACTACATCAGCAATATGATACTATTTTAGGTGACAGATTCTGTGTCAAGTAGTATTTCCAGCAGTACTTCCAGTGTATACAGCGTGGCGAGTTCAAGTGGTCGGAAGAGAAGACAGCAATAATATTGAATAAATATGTACAATTTAAAAAAGTAAAAAAATTAAGATTTAAAAAATTAAAAAAAAAAGAAAAAAAAAGCCGTATAAGATAGGGTAGTTCATAAATAATAATTAAACACCCTGGGACGGAAAGGTTGATTAAAAATTTTCATAGGCATCTTACTGATGAGTCCACCTTTTCTTTTTTTTTAATTTTTTCACTTTTTTTTTAAATTGTACATATTTATTCAATATTATTGCTGTCTTCTCTTCCGACCACTTGAACCGCCACGCTGTATACACTGGAAGTACTGCTGGAAATACTACTTGACACAGAATCTGTCACCTAAAATAGTATCATATTGCTGATGTAGTATAAAAACGATGATTACCACGTAAATATATATGCAAATACCTACATTTTGACGCCAAGCAGATGTCAATCGGATAAAAAGGACATGAGATATCTCAATTTGAAAATTAGCTAACAAATTGACTTAAACTCGAATTTCTCGGAAACTATTCAATATTTTAAACTTGAAATTTGGAGGGCAGTTTTGAGGACATAAAACCTACCTTTCAGCTGAATTGGTTGAAAATTACCCGAGTTAGCCGTCACGCAAGTTCCCATGCATTTATCTATAGATATACATCTATTGCGAGGAAGGGGGAGGTCGGATTAACTTGAAATTTGAATTGGGAGTTCCTTAAACATTGGCAATAAAAGGGTTACAGTTTGATTTCTTAATTCCCAATACAACTGGAGTTGCAATTTTTTTTTGACGAACTTCCCCTTTAAATGTCCAAAATACACCAAAATGACAAAAAAAAGGGGTTGCGGTCAATTTGAGAGGTAGAAATTTTAGAGTTTCGTTTCATACACCAAAACAAACATTTTCTGTGGGGTCGCGTTAAATCATAAAAAATTTACCGATATCACTTATTTTTTGGTTTCACATAGAGTAATGTTCGGGATGAAATCTCTGGAACCGTGCAGAGGAGTTTTCAGAACAAATGCCATGCTCACTGTTCCTGGGATATATCTATATAGATGTCTACTAAATCTCTCTAACTATCCTGAAAATTTCAAAAAATTTATGAATGTACATGAGTACACTACTAGGAAGGAATATATGTAATTTCGCATTGCCAATCCATAGGTTCTCACTAACAGAGAAGGGCAGTATATATTTCTGCATGAAAGTGTTCAAAAAATTGCCACTTCACATTAAAAGAGAACTGTCTTATCCAAAATATTTCAATAAACTTGTGTATAATTTTATTTGTGAATGTGAGCCATATACAGTTAGGGATTTTTTATAGTAATATATAAGTAGTAGTAAACCCGACTTATTTCTAACATGTATCTTGTTATATATCCCAACGTGTAACCTGCTGTATGTCCCATGAAATTAATAAATTATTCTTATTCTTCTTATTCATACTCTAGTATTAGATGTAGTGATTACATTCAACATTTATCTTGGCGATGGTAAAGCATTATTAGAAAATATCCATATACTTTCACTAAGAGTTGGGGAAAACCATTCAATTTGATGAATTTGTACATTTCATTAGTACCATCACCAAGGGAAATGGCAGATGAGAAATTAAATTTGCGCGCTATAGGAGCGATGGATAATGAAGTAATGATGAACAGAAGCATCATGCTTAGCGCAACTACTGTGTAGATTATTAAGTATTTTTTAAGGTTTCCACATAATAATTCTGCCGGCCGAAACTAGAAAATTCAATGGTATTTGTTATTGAACCTCGTATACGATAGCTATGAATTTAATCGGAATGAAAAGGATTAACTATAAAGCTGTGTTTTGCACGGACAAATTTCTCCAATAATCAAGCCACGAATAAGAAACTTAAATATATTGTTTTTTAGCTTTGATGGCCTCTTGACTCGGACATACATTTTTAACATGTATAATCTACATTTACTATGCTCAATTCCAAATTATCACAGAACAAGACTAAATAACAAATTTTCAATTGAATTTTACTTGTATGGTATAACGTCCAACTTACATTTGCGTGTGTGGTTGCCTTAAATGTAGCGTGGGCGACTTCCTAATTCGCTAATTTATTAATCCATCAAAACATTAGCTTCTGGGATGATTCGCCAAAAGATAATAAAATCATGGGTTTGATTGCACCACTTACTACTTTAATTCCTAATTTATTAAAGACACTTACAGAAATGATGATTATACTTCATAACTTCGGCATCTTATCTTATATAGACGAATGGAGTATTCGGGTATGTTCACATGCATTCACATACAAGGATCTTCCATCGCTTATTAATATTAAACACAAACAAATAATATACCGTGTATAGTTACTGTGGTACTGTAGTGGTACAATGCTACACTGTACTGGATCTAAGGAGAGCGGCAATCAGGTCATGCCCATTTGAATCATAAGGTAGCGAATAACATATAGATTCTTCTAACCGTTATAGGTAACATGTAACTAGTAACTAAGATCCCCGCGTACCGTGCCTCCAATCTTTACTGTCGTCTTCATCCGACCCTGAACATCACATGGCCATCAGGCTAGGATCAAACTTGTGCTAGTGTCAAAGGGACTCAACGGAAAAAACGATACCATAAGTGTTCGGAAATTGGGATCCACTCCAACAAAAGAGGAAGTTTACATTGCACAATCAGCAAGTGGTGATGCGCAAGTACAGCAGCAACAGGGAATTACCCGTACCGAATGGATGGTAATAGGCATTATAGTAATTATCCTAATTGGTGAAATTATATATGCAATCATAAAGTTGAAACAGAGTTTTAAAAATACAATTCGCTGAGAAAGGATATAATGAAGAGCGTGCCTTCCTATTAGTCGAGAAAATAAAGCATTCCACATTCCAAACCCGACACAGTTGGATGGATTGAGTTGCGGTTTTTTGCATTCGATTCAGAAAGTGAGTTAGAAAATTTGTCCGGTATTTTTTTTTGCGAAAAAAATGTATTGCATTTCTACAGCCAAAAAATGAATTTTGTGCAATTCTTGAGGTAAATAAAAAAACGTACTCGATTTGGTTTCTCGGGGGTTTTTGGGGTCGCTGAATACGAATGTGCTATCAAGAAAATTCACTGAGGTCTCCTTGGACCTCCCGGAGGTATCCGGGCGTCCTGACGCCCTAGATATCGTTTAATATTTGTTAACTGTTCGAGAGGTAATATATAAAAGTTGCTAGTGATGATTACGACGTGAAAAAACTTTTAGGCAATACCTGGTGGTACCCTGAGACCGGGTAGCCACTAGGGTAGCTTCTAGGAATTTCTTAATTTTTCTTCATAAAATGTAAGAAATTCTGGTTCTCAAAATCGCCGATCACGACTATGACACTCACAATGTTCTGAAAATTACCTGGAGGTGTTTCCGGGTCTCTTGAGCCCTGTGTATCTAAGTCATCTTCTAGGCATGAACTTTCTGACTATCATGATCATGATCGGCGACTCAAACCCTCGAGAGCCAGAATTTGTTACCTTTTATGAAGAAAAATTAACAAATTCCTAGAAGATGACAGGGCTCCAGAGAGCGGGAAACACCGGCAGGTAATTCGCAGAACACTGTGAGTGTCATAGTCGTGATCGGCGACTTTGAAAACCCCCGAGAACTAAAATTAACAAATTCCTAGAAGATGACGTAGATACACAAGGCTCCAGAGACCCGGAAACACCTCCAGCTAATTTGCAGAACATTGTGAGTGTCATAGTCGTGATCGGCGACTGTGAAAACTTCGAGAGCCAGAATTTGTTAGATTTTATGAAGAAAAATTAACAAATTCCTAGAAGATGACAGGGCTCCAGAGAGCGGGAAACACCGGCAGGTAATTCGCAGAACATTGTGAGTGTCATAGTCGTGATCGGCGACTTTGAAAACCGCCGAGAACTAAAATTTGTTACATTTTATGAAGAAAAATTAACAAATTCCTAGAAGATGACCTAGATACACAAGGCTCCAGAGCCCCGGAAACACCTCCAGCTAATTTGCAGAACATTGCGAGTGTCATAGTCGTGATCGGCGACTGTGTGAAAACTTCGAGAGCCAGAATTTGTTAGATTTTATGAAGAAAAATTAACAAATTCCCAGAAGATGACGTGGTTACCCGGTCTCAGGGTACCACCAGGTATTGCAGAAGAGTTTTTTCACGTCATAATCATCACTAGCAACCTTTATATCACCTCTCGAACAGTTAACAAACATTAAACGATATCTAGGGCGTCAGGACGCCCGGATACCCCCCTGGAGGTACGAGGGGACCTCAATGAATTTTGTTGATAGCATATTCATGTTCAGCGACTCCAAAAACCCCCGAGAAACCAATTCGAATCCGTTTTTTTATTTATGTAGCATTCCGCCGAGCGTTGTGTTTTTAGATAATAATAAATCTGAACTTACTCCAGATTGCTCTAGATTTAATATTTCCCAAATAAGTGAATAGGTTCGGAATCCTATCTCACTGCTTGTAACACTTGAACTTGTAACAGCCGGCTGGGTATCATTTCAGGTAGCGTTAATACCTCATCGACGAGTTGTATGAATTTTTAAAATTGTTTGTTGGAACCTGTTCGGGTATCAGAGATCTTAGTTGATCCGTGTACCCTTAAGGTTCTTTTAAAGCTGCCACCACTAGGCGTATATTCCAGCCCACCTAGAAGCTGTTTTTGACTATGAGGACGCGATCCCTTCCAAGGGACCGGCTCGTACAATTACCTATACTTATATCTTTATATCTATTCAAGCGTAAATTCTGAAGGACGTATTCGCTGAGAGGTGATTAGGGATTTCCAGTTAAACTCGTAAATCAAATTAAATAATAAATGTATATTGAATAAAACAAAATTAACAAAAAAAAATGATACATTACAACGAACGTTTATAAAATTAATCCAAAATTTGGTCATAGGAATGATAGCATAGATTTAAAAAGATGTCAAGTTCAGGTTGACCCCAAGTGGGAACCTGAGAAATTATCAATGTCGCTCGATCTACCCCCTTCGCCAGCGAGTTCTTGTCCATGTTCTCTTTAGAGAGTTGAAATAAATGAAGGACTAATTAGCACAACTCCGAACCGTGATCGGTTTCGCGCTCGATCACGCCGATTATTGATAAATAATGTTAAAAAAATTAAAGAATTCCTCCCTTTCTGGTAAGCTGGGGTAAACCTAACGACATTATGCTCTACAACCATTTCCCCTAAGTAATCTCCGATAAGCGGAATTTGTATAGACACTCCAAATAGCCTGAATGGCATTAAAAATTATATTAACAAATAAAACAGTGGCGGGCGGAACATGATCTGAATGGTAAATAACCACATTATATTATATTACCGATTCCGAGGTTGAAGAAAATATAACAGTTGTTCTTTGGCAATCAAAATGCACTTACCCTGTTGGTCTAATAACACCATTTCATCTCGCCCCTTGTAGAAATACGCACAAAGGATTTAAACACTCGATTTCTACATCGGATTAAATTTAGCATGATAGAAAATTGTCACAAAATGATTTTTTTAAATAAGGGTACCAACACTTTACGCGTGACGCGAAAGACGCGAACAAGTCCAGCACTGCTTTAGCCCCCCAGGAATGTATAACCCTTGTTGCATTGTTAATTTAATATCTATGAATTTCTTGAACTTGATTTGTATATTTTGGACAAACATTATATTAATTGATTTGATTTAATGCAACAATGAGCATCCCTGTGGACATAAAGCAAGCTGGCCTTACCGGCAAGTACCTGGTGGAGAACTAACTGAGAAGGTGGTTGAGAACTGCCTTTTTTCCTAAAAGTAATTAGTTTTTATGAAATCATTGAAGCGGGGGGGCGGGCCACCCCACGCTCAATCTTAGAAAATAGGTTCAATTTCGAATTCCGGGATCAGAACACGCCCATGAAATATAACAACAGCCAATAGGAATCTAACTAGGCGAAAGAATTGCTCTGTTCAACTCCACGTAAACTATTCCTGACTCAGGGAAAAAAAGTACCATTGACCCCGCGCCGTGCTTACGTTTGTAAAACATGGTTCATGGCTGACCGGCCAATGATACAGGAAAGTGGACTCAGGTTACCGTCGCTAAGTCTGTCTGGTATATCGTGTTCAAGATATAATAATTTATAAAATTTTCAATTTTAATTTAAATCAATATTATTCAAGGCCCCAAAACAAATAGTAATAATCCGTCGGATTATTACATTTACCTCAAGAAGTGCACTCAGAAAAATGCATTTTTTGGCTGTAGAAATGCAATAAATTTTTTCCACAAGAAAAAAATACCGGACAAATTTTCTAAATCACTTTCTGAATCGAATGCAAAAAACCGAATCTCAATCCATCCGACTGCGCCAAGTTTGGAAGGTTTGGCCTATTTTAGTGCTTTATTTCCTCGACTATATAGGAAGAGTAAGAACGTCTCAACGGTTCATCGGAATGGTGCCAATGAACTCTGAGATACCTCGCTGATAAACATCGACCTGGGAAATTGGTAAATAGATTGCACATAAATCAGCGAACTAATTGTTATTAATGTTGAATACTGTGATATAATCCAACATATTATATGCGTCACGCGATATACACACTTTTTCATTGATTAGTAATATTAAGTTGCGACATTCTCAGTAAATTACAAATTGAACATCAATAATTCATCAATAATTGCAAAATGCTTATGTATATTTCATAGTACTTATATAATTAATGGACTAGAGTAGTTTAACTAATTGTCATGAAGGTATTTATGAAATTAAGACGTATCTTAGGAAAATAGTACAGATAGGCGGAGCACGGACGATGTCAAAAAAAAATTATTTGCTGAGGCTAACGAGATTTTTGGTAATATTGTTAGGTCCATTAACGACCAAATACAGGGTAAGGAAATTAATGGCAGGGGCATTATAAACAATTAAAAGTAAAGCATAAATTTATTATTGAGGTGGACAGAGATTTTAAGTTTTGCTGAAGAAAGTACATCCCATACAGAAACATACTTAAAGATGGTATTTGATTTAAAAACGGCATTAAGTCTCTTACCTGTAATGGCTGAAGACGGGATAGAATTCTATGATTCAAAGCAGGACGAGAATTGGAAAAAATCCTTAGTAAATTTCCTATTAAAAAGAAGGCTTTTAGCTAGTGCTAAATTACGATTGTCCATAACTCATCAATCACCAAATTTAACGATCAATGACATGAAAACCATCAGTTCACGTAAAAATCAGATACTGCACTGCAGGCCAAATTATCGCGGACCACCCAAGGTGAAAAACAACAACAGAACTTTGGTTAAGACTTGGAAGAATTATTCGTAGATTTAACGGCAATAGTAAGGCATATATTTTGAAACCGATTAATGAAAGGAACGCGATTAAAAGATTTGCGGACGGATTGCGAAATCGAAGACTCAGTACTATAATAGAATAGCGGCTCGAAATTGTACCTCGCTTAAAGAGGGAATAAGGGCAGCGCATAAATGTCTAATAACACACTTCCAGGAAATGTGGACATGATTATATCTATTGTGAATCTTTTATACTGTAGCGTCCGTTAAGTATGACTTGATGACAATGCACCGCAGCCCCGGATCTAGGATATTTTTAAGGCGGTGCAAAAACTTAAAATTGCCGGCTTCCCACATCCTCCTTCCTACAAGTTACTCTAAAGCGGGCCACAACAGACCTCGTTATTTTTCAACGGTCTTTGATATTCAAGCTGTCTTGATTAGTGTTCGCACCCGATAGGCCCACAGACCTCATGACGAAAGTAACCATTTTGTAGACTTTTCGTGATAAACAGAACACAACTTTTGCCTGTCGCCGCGGCAGGTGCGGCATTAATTCTTCATCCACTTGGACGTCTTGAATCTGCAATCAATATAAAAATATGCTTCGACAAACATAAGACTTCTACGACAACAAAGTGTCATACACGCATGTATGGTATAATTGTCTTGTAAATAATTATAGCGGCCAAAAAATTTGATACTTACCTTATTCTATAATAATAATAATAAAAATACACAAGAAGTTATACATAGAATATGCAATGAAATATCACAAAAGAAAAAACTAGTTAAATTGTATGAACCTTAGGGCGAAGTTCAGATGGATGAATACGAATAGTCATTCTCTGTTCTACCACTTGAACCCTAATTTGAAAATAAAGAGAAAACAAATACAATGCAATATCAACCGGATCATATCAATCTGCAGGTACAAAATCCAAAATTAAACGCCAGTTACACGGCAAACTTTACGAGTCATTAATTAATATGAACATAAATAATAACACAATAACATAATGACAATAATATCCAATAAAGTAACAAATAATCAAACTCGAGCAATCACACTTCCATCATGTCCCCCACTGAACACTAACCAAAACATCGAACATATATCTTTTGAACCCCTTCCCATTTCATTCCCTGGCAAAAACGCAGGCAACCCGCTGTATAGTGCATACACCTGGTAACTAAAGGAACGTTAAAAAAGTGACAACCTATGACGAGGTACCGATATCATGTCTCTCCTACGAATATTTATGTTATGCGAATCAGTTCTATATGTGACTTTCCTATAGAGATACGGAAGTACCTGAGAAATTACAACTGAATGGTACAAACAGGCTGATTGAAGCCTAAGTCGATTCCTCATATTCAACCATTTGAGCTCACCTAATTTATGGGAAATGTGCTGGTATTTTCTAATACCAAATATGTAACGCAAACATTTATTTTGTGTCCTTTGTATTTTTGCAAAGAGAGTTTACATCCAAGCATGGAAAATAAACTGATGAGCAATAATTAAACTGCGACAAAACCAATGACTCACAAAGCATTGCCTTAACAGGGACGGGGAGATACCCTCAATGTAAATACAACATCCTCAAGTTAGCATAGGCCCTTTTGTTACAAAGCTTCAAGTGTTCTCTATACCTAAAAGAGTTGTCCATAACGAGACCAAGATTCCTCGCCCCGTCTACCAAAGGAACCGGTGTGTTATCTATCTGTAGCTTAATTTGACTCCGCACCACGTTATAATTAGCATTGCTACCAAACAATAATGTCGTAGACTTCCTTGGATTAAGGCAGAAAGAATGGTTCAGAGCTATATTCGCTATTAACTGTAAATTTTCATTAATTTTCTCTAGAGCATCTTCCCCTTCGGATACCGAGAAAGAGTAGTAAATCTGGGTATCGTCAGCATAATTATGCACTCGGCAGTGAACAACTCGAGAAGATATGAGTATAAATAGCAAACAACAGAGACCCCACGATAAAATCCTGAGGAACTCCTAGTCTGACATCGACCGGATCCGAAGCGGCCTCACCCAAGACAACAGTTTGTCTCCTATCCTTCAAATATGATCAAAACAAATCCAATGCACCCGCACCCAAGCCAATATAGCCGAGAATAGCCAGCAAAGCATCATATCGAAGGCCTTGCTAAAGTCTAACATTATCAATACTGTACAAAGCCCTCGATATGTTGCTCTCAAAATATCATCGCTAACTGAAAGAAGTGCCGTCGTGCAGGTGTGATGAGGTCTAAATCCAGACTGAACTTCGGGAAGTATATTGTTAATCGTTAGATAGCTTCTCAGTTGTATGTTAATAATCTTCTCAAGAACCTTGGATAGGACTGGCAAAATGCCAATAGCTTTTAAATGGCCATGTTCAGTTGGAGTCTCAATCTTAGGTAGTGGCACTATGATAGACTGACGCCAGGCTAGCGGAAAATAGTTATCCAATAGACACGAGTTAACCACATTTGCAATGAAATCGATAATATATGAGCTTGCATGATTGCATGCTTGCATGAAGCTTTCGCGAGGTGTCTCCTGATCTAATAAAAATAGAATATGGTCATAATATCAAAGTATTGCTTGTAAATCACATCCTGAAACTGATTCTTCTGGTTTCTGTATTGTGGGAAAAAACCTTCACACTACACAGTTCACTGCCTTTATTCCGGTGGTTGAATCCTTTCTGCCTCCTGACCCTACCTTTGTGTGATCATGTGTGAAGTGGAATTTTCGAGTATGGGTTTCCAAATGTTAGGAAGGTAATATCCTGAGTCACCGTTCAGATTAATTGGACGTTGTAGGATTTCTATCGCTTCAATTTTTCGCTGAGGGGCTCGAGCTAGGATTTTAGTATTTTCGAAAAGGATTTGATGATTAGTGTCAAACTTATGTTTCGCGAGTACAGATCTACTGGTGTCACGAAGCCTTGTACAGCGACACCTTTTCCATAGTTTCTCAAGTGTTACCTGCGAAAAACATTTCAATGGATTTACTTCCGTTGATTCTGCACGATGGTAAGTTTCACGAGTAGTCCTCGGGAGTTGCCATGGGTTCTCCAGTTTCTCCGGTCATACCTAATATCTTCATGAATACTTTTCGGCAAGATGCTATAGAATCATCTGTTCTCAAGCCGAAATATTGGATTACATATGTCGACGACATTTTTGTTATTTGGCAACATGGTCGCGAAAATGTTGTTCCCTTCCTCAATCATTTAAATTCATTACATCCCAATATCCGTTTCACCATGGAAGTTGAATCGTTCCTAGATGTATTAGTCGACAGACTGACGGTACTTTGGGACATTCTGTACATCGAAAACCAACTCACAGCAGTCATACGATCAATGAGGCTCCGGGGCAGATTGTTGACATGAAGCTCCTTTAGACCATTCTTACCATTCATCTTGATGTGTACGTTTTAGGCGAATAATATAAACTGTCACAATAATTATTAAATGCATACAATAACTAGTGTTGCCGCTGGGAGAATAGATTAAAATTACTCTTCGCAAATCATTTGATTTGTTTACTGACTTTTATATTATTGTTTCACATTCTAGATACTGAGCATTTGTAAAAAGATATTGAAATAAATTATTTATTTCATTATATTTACACAACTAAATAATATTCAAATCAATAATGTTCTTAAAAAAATGAAAAACAAATTTTCCGTTTCTGGGAATCGAACCCGAGCCTATACTGAATGAGATTTGAGTATCCTTTGGCTCGTCGCTGTTTGTTATAAACAGTTAAAGTACGGTGTAAATTCAAGTTTTTGTTGTTGTTCTTGTTGCTGAAAATTTGGGTGAAAACAGTTTTAAATTAACTTAAATTTACTGTAAAAGTTTCGAATCGATTCAATGTATACTTTAGGGGTGAAATTTTTTTATTTTCAAATCTTCCTAAAAACAATTTGGTTCGTCACAGAACATAAAATCTAAATATGATAGAACTTTTCGTTTTTGAGTTATCGTGTAGGCAAGCAATTCGTGACGGCCATCCAGGCAGACAGACAGACTGAATTTTTGCTATAGCACTAACGATTTTATAAATAGCTTGAGTAAATACTAAATACAGACTTTGTCTGCGACGAGTATAATTAAGTAGGTATTACCTTTAATTACATACATTATGTACTAGACTCTGTAAAGCTGATAAAATAAAAATTCATTGCATTATTTGAAATCTGAATAAAAAAAGGCAACTTAAATAGGTACAAGTGCAGTTTCAGAATGAATATGGAAGTTATAACCAACCTGTACAGTAAATTGTTCATTTCAATGTGAAAATCATTGATAGTGTCTTGTCATTTGAAGAGCACTCAAACAGAAAGCTTAGATTAAGATACTACAAATTGAAGTCTCAAATTCAGAAATATTTTAGATCAAACTGTGAAAGGGATTTAAGTACCTTCATTGTCCTTGACCCAGGTATGAATTATATATAAATTCTTGAGATATTGGTCACATTAGCACTTATATCTATTATATTTTCGTCTTTACGTACTTTTCTGTCTCACGATTATCACAAGACTGAAACTAATTCACATCAACTTATCATCTCCAGGAAAGAACTGATGATTCCTCTAATCAAAACAATGTTTATCAATGACAGTGGAAGTTTCTAAGTTTTCGTTTTTAGTGCTGTACTTATGGCGATACATTCTTTTTTGTAAATATTATTTAGATAATCCAGTATAAGTCTCATCGCAATCTAAACAATTCAATGTATATATCATGTAAGGTTGATTTGCATTTTTAGGCGGAGTGTATTTCTTTATCGCTTTTTGAATATAGTAATGTGAGAAATTGTTTGATAATAAGACAGATGAAAGATGTTTTAATTCTGATTTTAAGGATTGAGGTTGAGATGAGTTGACAGCTCTGTGGACCAAGGGGTTTATGACAGATTGCTTTTGGGCAAGGTGGTGGTGAAAAGACCATGTAGGTATCTATCGGTGTGAGTGGGTTTTCGATACACAGAATGTCCATCAGTCTGTCGGCTAACTAATATCTAGGAACTGGAGTGAACCATGCGATTCAACTTCCATGGTGAAAAAAATATTGGGATGTAATGAATTTAAATGATTAAGAACAAAAACCAACATTTCGGCTTGAGAACAGATGAGTCAATAGCATCTTGCTCAAAAGTTTCCATGAAGATATTTAGCTTTGACCGGAGAAAGTGGGGAACCCATGGCCGCTCCTGAGGACTGCTCGTAAAACTTGCCATCGGACAGAAAATATGTGGAGGATAGACAAAAATCAATTAACGGTAGTACGTCCATTGAAATGTTTTTGGCAGGTAACAGTTGAGAAATTTTGGAAAGGGTGTCTGGAATGGGAACATTGGTAAATAGTGATTCGACGTCGAAGCTGACGAGCAAATCGCCTGGGTTAACTTTTAGCGTTTTTCAACGAAATGAAAGGAATCTAGGATAAAACTGTTGGAATTACCTACAAGAAGTTTGAGAATAGATGACAGATATCGAGAGATTTTATAAGTAGGGGATCCGATAGTGCTGACAATTTTGGTCTCAGGGGAACTGCGGGTTTATGAATTTTAGGCAAACCATATAAACGGGGGCATTTTGAACAATGGGGGATTAGAAATTTCTCATCTAGATCAGGAAAGGAAGAATGACTGATAATTTGTGTAATTGAACGTTCTAAAGAGGGAGTGGAATCTTTTGTACAAGTTTATAGGAATTAGTTTTGAGATGTTGCAGGATTTTGTTATCATAATCTGAATGATTCATGATAACTTTATCAACAATATCCTGCAACATCTCGAAAGCATGCCACGCTGCCATTATGGCGAGTCGTTATCAGTCTCTGCGAGAGCATGGTCTTGATCCATCTGACCAAGGTGTGATCGATTTCGTGACTTTCCGCAGCATGACACATGAACTCGAAGGAGGTATTGTCGAACGCCCCTTCAATCTCCAGGAAAACGCCTATGGTGTACTGTCCAAGACTAATAGCTCGTTCGATCTGGGTAACCAGATGATAAAGGGCCGTCTCGGTTGATTTGCCCGCCTGATAGGCGTACTGTCGACGGTGAAGCGGAAAATCCTTCAATGCGCACCGTCTTTGATATACCTATCGATCAGCCTCTCCAGCGCTTTCAGGAGAAAGGATGTGAGGCTGATAGGGCAGAATGATTTGGCCTGAGTGAAGTCAGTTCTTCCCGCCTTAAGAATTAAGACGACTTTGACCGACCCCCAAAGCCTTGGCGATACAAAATCGGAATATCCGGAGCATCGGGATGGTGATAAGCTCCAAGTTCTCTTGTAAGAGAGCCGGGAAGATGCCATCCTCACCCGGTGATTCGTAGGGCGCAAAGCTCCAGATGACTCAGCGCACTCATTCATAGCTTACCACATTCGAGGCTATCCTGTAATCGATTGCTCTCGCGTTGACACGGAAGTTCTCGGGTGATGAACCTATGAGGTTGTCATCGTCCCCGGGGAAATGCACCGGCATTAGATGTCGTAGCGTCTCGTCCAGCGATGAAATGTACTCCCGGTTTGGCAGGATCACTGATCCCATGCCAATCGAGGAGTCCTTGGAGGGAGCTAGCATAGCCTCGCTGCTGACGGCATCTTATTGATGCCCTCAAAGTAGGTACGCCACGAATCTCTCTTGGAGCTCCTCAGAGCCCTCTTATAGTTCCTTTGGGCAACCTTAAAGGTCTCCCAGTCTGAACTACACGAAGTTCTCTTAGCTTTGTTGAAGAGTTTTCTCACCCGTTTTCAATGTTCCTTCACTTGGGAAGTCCACCAGGGGGTGTTTTTGCCGTCTCTCCTTCGTTTAAGAGGGCAACGTACTTCAAGGGCAGAGGTTAGGGCTGTGCTAATTCCACACATAGCGGCATCAGCCTCTTCCCGACCTCCTTGAAATGCAGGAAGATAGGAGAGCCTGCCGCTCAGGTCCTCTCTGAAGAGGTCCCAGTTGGTGGCTCTCGGATTCCTGTAATACTTGTCTGGGCTGAAATAGGATTCCAACTCGAACAGAATATGTCTGTGGTCCGAAAGTGAGACTTCCGTTGACACATTCCATCTTCGGACCCACCCCTTGATTGCTCTAGATCTAAGGGTTAGGTCAATTACTTCTTACCTGCCTGGGGTGGAGTAGGTAGGCGTTGATCTTCTATTGAGGATCTCCAGCTGAGTGGAGATGAGAAACTCAGATAGTGCCGCCCCTCTCGAATTGACGACCGAACTTCTCCACAGCGCGTGGTGGGAGTTGGAGTCGCATCCCAGATGGAGTGGCACTCCCTGTCCCTCACAACGTTCAACTAATTCGACCACTCCCGCAGGTGGTGGGTTGTTGGAGTCATAGGGAAAGTATACAGAGCAAACTACCATCTCCGTTCGAACTCCTTCCACAAGGCGCCATATCCTAAGCGCTACCAGATCCATGTGACAGAATTCCGACATCGGGAAGGCATCGACACCCCTTGTGAAGATGCACCTTCTCGGCACCTCCTCAGAGGTACAGTAGTGTAGCGTGCCTTCTATTGGGCGTAGGCCTTTTATTCGGCCGTGGTAGGCCCACAGCTCCTGTATCAAGCATACGTTCATTTTGAGCTCAGAGGGCCTTTTCATCAGCACCGCAGTTGAAGACTTGCCGTGCTGAAGGTTAGCCTGCAAGAAGTTTATTTTGCCTGCCATTTTTTTTTGCGTTAATCCCGGCTAAAAGAAAAATGCATCCAGCCTGGGCACGTAGGTCGAGGAAGGACCAAGAGGCCGGGCGGTCCTTCGGTCTTTCCCTATTTCTGAGAGGGGGGTCAGTACTTTGGACTGTCGCAGAGGGTCCTAGTAGTGTTACCTGGGCGCTCGTTGCTCTGATGAACGGCTGGCAGTCCATCGTCCCCAAGCGGTCGATGGACTCCTGGTCCACCCAGACAATCAGTCTTAGCCCGTTAGGCTCTTCCTTCCTCTCGAGTATGCCCCAAGATGGCGCTCTTAGCCTCGGGTTTTGTTTGACTTACTAGCGTTGATTGATTTTTGTCTATCCTCCATATATTTTCTGTACGATGGCAAATTTTACGAGCAGTCCTCGAGAACTGCCATGGGTTCGCCACTTTCACCAGTCAAAGCTAATATCTTCCTGGAAACTTTTGAGCAAGATGCTATTGACTCATCTGTTCTCAAGCCGAAATGTTGGTTTAGATATGTCGACGACAACACTTGTGTTATTTGGCAACAAGGTCTCGAAAATCTTGTTCCCTTCCTCAATCATTTGAATTCATTACATCCCAATATTCTTTTCACCATGGAAGATGAATCGCATGGTTCACTTCAGTTCCTAGATCTATCAGTTAGTCGACAGACCGAAGATACTTTAGGACATTCTGTGTATCGAAAACCCACTCACACCGATAGATACCTCAATGATCTTTCCCACCACCATCCTGCCGAAAAGCAATATGTCATAAACTCATTGGTCCACAGAGCTGTCAACTTACCTCAACCTCAATCCTCAAAATCAAAATTAAGACATCTTTCATCTTTCAACCTGAGCCACAACTTCACCCCCCCCCCCCCGCCTGCTTTATCCACTGCCTATCTTTCGTATACTGAAAATATAAGAGATCGAATTTCCAAAATCCTTCAAAAACAATATTTCTACTCGGTTTTCCACAGTTTCGAAATTATATCAGTTTTACAAACCTATCAAAGTATTCCCTGTTTTTGCGGTAAAGTCTACATCGGTGAAACAGGTCGTACAGTAGCTACTCGTGTGAAAGAACGAGCGCTACACAAGGCTCCGTGACACCAGTAGATCTGCACTTGCGGAACACAAGTTTGACACTAATCATCAAATTCTTTTCGAAAATACTAAAATCCTAGCCCGAGCCCCAAACTTCTATCAGCGAAAAATCCCTGAAGCTATAGAAATCCTAAAACATTCAAATAATCTAAGCCGTGACTCAGGATATTATTTTCCCAATATTTGGAAACCCATCCTCGAAAATTTCACTTCGCACATGGTCACACAACGGCAGTGTCAGGTGCCAGAACGGAGTTAACCACCTGAATAAAGGCAGTAAATGTCTAACGTGAAGGATTTTTCCTTCAATAAATACTACTACAGGAACCACTAGAATCAGCTTCAGTTCAAGCCTCAAGCTTGCCCTGAAGATGCCACCTTTAATGTCTGACGAAACGTCGGCATCAAGGCTATTGTGACGCGGAATCTATCCAGAAGATAATATTTGTCTAGTTTTTAAACGTTTTCTGATGATGGTCGTGAGACCGATACGTACGTAAAGACGAAAATATAATAGATATAAGCATTAATGTAACCTATTTTCCAAGAACTTTCATATACTTACTTGTCTTATGCACTAACTGTTCACCTTAACTGTTTGAATCCTGAAATATAAATAGAATTCAGGTAGTACAGAATACATATTTCTAATTGTCTTCTCAAATTTATAGACTTTGTTCAGATTAATTTTGTATTTTGCAATTCTGTTATTCAATGTTCAGAAATATCAATACCTTTGATTCACTTAATTCTCGTTGCCTAATTCATTTTCGGTAACTACCAAAATCAGTGGTTATTTATCACAAACTAATGCAACTCGAACAAACATGTGCCTGAACCAAAATAGGAAAATAATTTATTTGACATCAAAACACAGAAGCATCAAAATGGAAAATAAAATTTAATAGTTATTTCACCTATCAATAACTTCAACATGTTTTTTTTCTATTCCGTCACGCTTATGACTTCTAAAACGATATACGCGAATGCTAGCGTAATTAACTTTATGCGCATAATATATTGGAAATCTATAGTGTGAAAGTGTGTTGTGATGTTACTACCACTTTTATCCCTTTCCGCCAGGGCTGAATTTGAAGTCAAAGGGCATCAGGAGTAACTCTGTTACTATTCATCGGGCGTTTTTGATTATTTTCACATGTTCCGCAGAATCAGCAAACACGAGCAACCCACGAATCTAGACAAGCATCCCCTAAAGATCAATCCCATCGATCCTCCAAACTGTAGACTTTAACAACTTGATAAGTAAGAACTGTTCCCAGTTGTTCGCGCTTCGCTATGGTACTTATATACTCTAAGGAATGGAGAAGGGCGTAGGGGTAGTTCTTCCGAAATGTCATTTGACATTCCGGTACCGATACAGATATGAAATATTTTAAAATACTCGTAATCGTTTAAATCATAGTTTTCTTCTATTAAACGGTTATGGAATGTAGAATTATTGTTTGTATACAACAAGATATATTTAAGCTTAGAGAGTAGATTTTGTTAAGTTCTACCTGTTCGACCTACATATACTATAGTAGTATAGTAGAGTCACCATATTATATACTCCACATGCATTGTTCCAGAATTTTTTATCTTTAATTCTAATGTATTTACTCAATCAATTATTTATTTTAAAGGCTTGTCGATCAGGGAATGTAGAAATGTAATTGGTAGGTTTATCTAAATAAATGATATAATAAGATTCTTGACCCAGTATGAATTATATAAAAAATTCTCGGGAATTAGGTCACATTAACACTCTGTTATAAATGTTCGTCTTTACGTACGTTTCGGTCTCACGACCATCATCAGAAGACTTATTTTGTTAAAAATGGGGTTAACTAAAACCAATTATTATAAAAGATCTATCCTGGAGATGATTCACATAAAAGGGATTCAAATTCTGTAAATCATAGGAATGATATTCAGGGATTGAGTCAGATTTATACTAACTTGATTAATTAAAACTCTTGCAAATTCCTACATACGTCTTTATAATGTTAAAAGTATATTTTAGGAAGAACGCTTAAAGTAAACTAAATTCCAATGCAGGTCTAAAACCTTTTCAAGTACGTCATAAATCTACATCTGGGTCGAGTTATTACAAACAAATAGCTTCGAACTTCAGTTGCTTTGAGACCATAGCAATATGCGTTTGTACATTATGAGAATATTACTTAACAGTGGTTTCTTGTTACAAAAAATCTATACTTTAATATTAACGATACAATTTTCGATTATTCGTGGTTCTGTTCGTTTCGACGGCGTGAGCTTTTTGATTGAAGATTGTGCGATATGGACGCTTGTGCTATTTAGTTTTAGTTAACCCCATTTTTAACAAAATAAGTCATCTGATGATGGTCGTGAGACCGAAACGTACGTAAAGACGAACATTTATAACAGAGTGTTAATGTGACCTAATTCCCGAGAATTTTTTATATAACTAAATAAATGTTTCAAACAGAATATGAATTGTTATTTTCATTGGGTGCTTATTGTATAAATATTGTGAAGATCTGAAACTCATTCAGTTTTTCTTCGTCGTCATATTTTTCAAGTAAAAGTCAAATCTATCAACAAACTAAATCTGAACAAACAGGATAACTAAATACACAAGTGACAAGTTTCTAGTTATCATTGTTATCATCGCGCCTTACATACCGGCAACCGAATCTTAATCTAAGTGTAAATTTTTGCCAGTCTCGATATAATAGAGGAAACGGTTAGTTTATATATAGATTCACATTGTACACATTCGTCTACATTCGTTACCTACTATTCAGAAATTGGCCACAGTCCCAAGCTAGAATCAAACTACAGCAACCGGGACGAGTTAGTTCAGAAGCCCTGGTCCTAGTACTAACCAGCCCGGGCGCCATGCGGGAGTGTAGTTAAAAGTCCCTATCCCTGATAAATTCAAATTAGATTAAGGTGAAGTGTAACATCAAACAAACCAGCCATGGATCCGGAAGCTTTTCTAGACATCGCCAACCAGGTGGTGAAACTGAAAATGTTCCCTTACTTCGACATTGCCCATTGCACACTTTCTGCACTATCCGTTAGAGAAGATCTCGGACCAGGTATAAAATATAACAAAAGCAAATAAAGCTAAAGCTACTTCCAAAACGACGTAGTTTAAACTCCCGAGACAAGCTGAGAAACTACGTGTCGTAAGCAGAGAGCTATGCACATGTGCCAGATTATCAATACCGTTACAATCGTCGATTTCCATCGCTTTACTTCTTACTTCCATAACAGCTTAACAGCTTACCGCTTACTATTTCAATTGTGAATTGTCAAGTTCATGTCGAACGCTTCAATTAACTTTCTAGTGTGCAGTGTTGCCTGCTTGGTGCTCGCACAATCTAAACTTTGTTTTCAAATACTTAGTAGGTAGAAGTATGTTTATTTATAATAATTATAAGAATATAAAATAGACAACGATAACAGCACCGCTTGTATTTTTAATACAGTATGGGCCGAATTTATAGATCTGATCAATTATTCAAGCATCTAGTCAGTCGGTACAGGCAACAGCTTTCCCTATATCTGATATTTGTAATTACTAATCAATTCTTATAGTCCAGGCATTTAAAGAGGTCTAATTTTGGTCTATTCTCATGTATTTTGACACGTGAACATGATGGTGTAGTTTAAATTTGGAATAGCCTTGTGCTCGAAAAACTATGGCCATTTTTTGAACCCAAGAATGGCAATTTTTCGATTTTTTGCGTTTTGAGACAAAACTATGGGTTGTATGAAAAAAATGTTTAAACAAAAGTTGTTGGACAAATTAATACGCGATTTCGTCTCCGTTCCGAAGTCGATTCGAGGTCGTGGGCCCAAGATATAGGGCCCATTTAGTATTTTTATTTTTCTTCTTTCGTTTTCTGGTATTTTGACCTAACTCATTTTTTGGCGCCAAAATCGGCCATTTTGAGAAATCCGTATTTTACGAATTTTAGACGAAATACTCATGTTATTGATCTGAAACTAAATTCATTCGAAAGATTTCATCATTCTGCACCTAATATCCAAAATTCAAGCATTTTGGTTCAAATACATAACTTTGGCGCCATTTAGAAAATTTTGAATCACCGAAAAATTCAAATTTTTTGAGGTTAGAAATTTTTCATGGAATCCAAATTCGAGGTTCTATTAGAGGTTTCCATAACAAGTATTTCAAGTCCAAGCAGATTGATTTGAGTTGAGTAGAAATAAAGCTATCCTAATAAATGTATTTGGGCCTCTAGAGGGCCCAATTTTGGGCCTATCAGCAAAAATCTTGGAGCAAATTTCAAAGAAATCTGCTATTTATGTTTGAAACACCGTACGGAGATTCGTTCATAATTTTGAATTATAACGAATTTCATAATAAAAAAATTGCACGGAAATTTCATTTAGTGGCAATAAGCGAGGGTCGGTACAATAGATTCCGCGCGCGAAATTATAGTTTTTTGAATATTTTAGAATGCACCTGAAGGCATAATCGTTTTTTATGAATGTGTGAGTGTATATAGACGTGTAAACGTGTATAGGTGACCGTGACATGATGTTTTTATAGGGTGTTACATGATAAATGAATTATATATAAATTCTCGGGAAATAGGTCACATTAACACTTATGCTTTATATTTAGTCTTTTCGTACGTTTTGGTCTCACGACCATCATCAGAAGACTTATTACTTCAATAACCTGATTACTTTTAACTAATTGTATCAACACAAAGCGTCCTCATCGCACCAATTTCGTTTAAATGCCAACGTCGCCGAAACGAACAGAAACATGAAATCGGAATTATAACACAATTATATTATAATTCCGATTTCATGTTTCTGTTCGTTATCACTGTCACCATATATTATTAATGATGAAATATGATCATTATTGATATACGGATCATCGTGATCCGCTTCATCATCTGAATTTGATAAAATCTGATCGTCGCAATTGTTATTGATAACATCATCGGTATCGTCATCATCTTCATCATCGTGTTCATTTTCATCCATTAACTTATCAAAATCATCATCATCTAATATACAGATTTCTGGTAAATTAGGATTACCTTGTAGCTCATTATGTAAGCATTGTGAAGGTAAAGGCTGTTCTAATTGCCCCGAGCCAGAAGTCAGTATATTAGATGATGATGATTTTGATAAGTGCATGGATGAAAATGAACACGATGACGATACCGACATAATGAGCTACAAGGTAATCCTAATTTACCAGAAATCTGTATATTAGATGATGATGATTTTGATAAGTTAATGGATGAAAATGAACACGATGATGAAGATGATGACGATACCGATGATGTTATCAATGACAATTGCGACGATCAAATTTTATCAAACTCATATAATGAAGCGGATCACGACGATCCGTATATCAATAATGATCATATAACATCATTAGCAATACATGCTGACAGTGATAACGAAAACATAGGTTATTTGACATATAGATAATTTTTTAATAAATATGAAACGTGAAAAAACAAAAAAAAAACAAAATTATTTATTATTCTTATTTTTTTTGTTTAAATATTGAAATTTATTATGTAACACCCTATAAAAACGGTCACGGTCACGGTCACATATACACGTTCACACGTCTATATACACTGACACATTCATAAAAACGATTACTAATATTTTAAAATATTGCAAAAACTATAATTTCGCACGAGGAATCTATTGTACCGATGCTCGCTGAATGAAATACCGCGCTAATTTCTTATTATGAAATTCTTTATAACTTGGAATCATGAACGATTCTCCGTACGCTGTTTCAAACTGGAATAGCAGATGTATTTTTTGTAATTTACTCCAAGATTTTTGTCGATAGACCCAAAATTGGGCCCTCTAGAGGCCCAAACACATTTATTAGGATAGCTTCATTTCTACTCAACTCAAATCGATCTGCTTGGACTCAAAATACTCGTTATGAAAATCTCTAATAGAACCTAGAATTTGGATTCCCTGAAAAATTTTTAGATCGTCTGAAATTTGTAAAATAAGGATTTTTCAAAATGACCAATTTTGGTGCCAAAAAATGAGGTAGGTCAAAATACCAGAAGCCGAAAAAAGAAAAATAAAAATACTATCTTTGCAATGAAACAGAATATGAAAAAAACAAAAAGTCTTCGGAATATACTCAATTTTTCAATGTGCTATTAACACATTAAATTTAGGGCCCACGACATCGAATCGATTCGGACCGAAGCCAAGAATCGCGTGATAGTTTGTCCAACAACTTTTGTCTAGATATTTTTCCATACAACCCATATTTTTGTCTCAAAACGCAAAAAATCGAAAAATGCCCATTTTTGGGTCCAAGAAATGGCCATAGTTTTCCGAGCACAGGGTTAATCCAAATTTAAACTACACCATCGTGTTCAGCGTGTCAAAATAAATAAGAATAGAGTACAATTAGACCTCGCGGAAATTCGGACACAAAAATTCCTTAAATGCCTGGACTATTATACAAACAAGATGAATCTCCCTTATAGCAATTTTCTGAATAGTAAAACTTTTACAACTTGCCGTTCTTGGCGCTGATGTTCTTTAACGTTTGCAAGTGACGGATTTCTAAAAGCACGACCTTACTTTCACATGTTACCATTTATCAGACCAGACAGTGGGCCAACATTTTGTATTCTTTCCAATAATTAATACCTGCAATTATCACACTGTTATCATTTGTCACCACATCTATTTCATCAACATCATGCATTTTCATCATGTTTATTCATTTTTATGAAATAAGCAATTAAGCATCCGACTCGATAAATCTGCTGTCGGATGGAAGGATTTATTCAAGTACCTACATAGTTATGTATCGTTCGAAAACACAATTGCATACTGATTAGTAATGGAAAAGTTGGTAAGTTACAGCTTATGGCATACAAATATAATGAATTTTGTTGCTTTAGTTGTTAAATAAGTTAATCCCGAACGTGAGGAGCTTCATAGCTTAGTGAGATGAGACACTTACACAGTATGCTAAAGATCCCTGATTCTCATCTCATCAATGTAGAAATTTAATTTTTATACACTTCTACACCACCCCATCATTGCGGCTGTTAGCAATGAACATTATTAAGCACTGAGATTCCAATCTTGTTTGTAGTTTGTATCATCTTTGTAACTAACTGTGAGAACTAGGAACATGTGAGTGGTTATTTTCATTTGTTAAATATATATTCTACCATCGAATTTGAATAGGCATATCAAAAAATATCAACCTCACGAACTATCAACTTTTCTTGCATAACTGTGGTGAAAATTGCAATCATAACAACATTACGTTATCATTTAAAGTTCTATTTTTGAAGACTTAAATGCTTATATCAATATATAATAATCAAGATTTTCAAAATGTGCCTCAGTTTGCAATTTTATATCTTATACCAAAAATTATTGAATCATTACTGACATGGCAAGATATTTCCATTTATTCAAAGAAAATGTATTGGTATTCGACAGAAGAATTAAATAAATTATTACATTACTAGCGGCTGCAGCAAACCGTATTATTTCACAGTCAACATTTGCTCAGAATACGAAGGTTGCAGTTTAGAGACATTTGTGGTCAAGTAAGAAGATTCCGCGGAACGGAAGAATCTGTATTGAGTCACAAAAAACACAATTATTCAAAATCAACAACTGATTAAAAGCGCTCTTGTCTCTTGTGACATGTTTTATAGAAAAATTTAAAAAATTTAAAAATGAAATAATTAGTAGTTGTTCATATTAATATAATAAATGTTTCAAATTCGAATATAACAATTAGAATAATATTTTTCATTAATAATTAGTTCCGATTAAATGAAAAATAATTATGGAAACAAAACTAATCAAAAATGAATGTTATTGAAAAATATCTATGTAATGATCAATGCTTTGAAATGCCCGCTTCACTCACCTGTCGGAGAATCGCTGTTGCCTGTACCGTGTAGCCGCTTGTGTTACTTACCGAAGCGATTGCGATCAAGATGACTGATACCTATGTAATTTTATGATGGAAATTAAAAAAAATTAGTACATTTCGAAAGCAATATTTCTCGCTTTTCATTATTCGCATTCCCCTTGACACCGCTTTTTAACATTTTTTTTAAGGAAGGCTCATATTATGTGTTGTATATAATTTTAATTACGAAGAAGTCTCCATAAAATACTTCTAGAACTCTCCAAAATTTCAGTTTTAGAAACTAAAGAAGGTTTGATTGCAAAATTTTAACAATAAGTTTAATAAATTGTCAGAAAAATAAAGTTTTATTATTATCTTTTCCCATCATTCAAACATTTGAACTTTGAACATAGTCTTAGCTTCAGAGTATACAATGCTTCTTCCAAGTGTTCGGAATGAAACTCTATAAAAATAGGCGAATAATTGCTTTTAAAAAAGATACCTCCATTGTTACGAATTCAATGATACTCCATTTCGGATCATCTTGAGGCCAGTACAAGTCAATATGGCTCTTATTAATGTTGATTTGTAGAATCATTACTCCTAGATATTTATCTTGTGAAGCAAAGACACATCCAACTTCAAAGCTTTGGCAAAAATATTATTGAGATTAATAATGATTCTTGACACAGTTATGAATTATATATAAATTCTCGGAAAATAAGTCAAACTAACACATATGCTTAACATTTTCGTCCTAACGTACGTTTCGGTCATCCGACCATCATCAGAAGACGTATCAATGTCTAAAATCGAATTTATTAAAACTTATTGTATCAGCACAAAGCGTCCTTATCGCACCAATTTTAATTAAAGATGCCCACGTCGCTAAAACGAACAGAAACACGAATAATCGAAATTGTAACACATTAATGTTTTAAGTATATGAATATATATCAACAATCCACTGCTTAGCAATTTTCTTATAATATACGTCATGTCAACCAATGTTTGCTCACCACTGAAATAAAAATATATAACTCAACTTTCGAACCAGATGTTAAAGATTTATGAGGTAATAGAAAAAGATTGTCAGACCTTATTAGAAATATTGTTTTTTGAGCATTCTACCTAAAATATACTTTTAACATTATAAAGACGCATGTAGGTATTTGCAAGGACTGAATGTCTGTTCTGTGATTTACAGACTTGGAATCACGTTTTATGTGAATCATCTCCAGAATAGATCTTTTATAATAATTGATGTCCTTAGTTAAAATATTAGCATTTTTGTAATCGAGTTGATGGTTGTAATCAAAACAGTGTTTAGCTACCGCCCTTGTGTTTATTATGTATAAACAGGGAATAGTTAGCCCACAAAGAAGTTGAAGATTTCAAGGAGGTAGTATTTACTGCCTCCGTGTGTTCTGGGGGGTTCCACAAATGGAACTGTCATCATCACTCATCATTTTACTTTACTTTTGCTTTTTGGAACGTTCGAAACCGCAGAAGAAACTATGGGAAAACGCCAAAAATAAACTGTTCATGCGTCAAGTTTGACAATTCAATATTGCTAGTTACAAAACAAATATTTCATAACATCCTTTCTTTGTGAATAAAATTAATAATGCTTGTTTAACAAGTTGATTATAAAAATTTTCCATTTTCGGAAAAATAGTATGTATAGCTCTAGGAAAAGCCACATTCCCGGACTCTGTATTGCCAGTCTCGACGTCCCCCTATTCAAGCAATCTTTACAGTCGTCTGGGAATGTTTAGATTTTTCTACTACGTATACAATGTACTATTATTTGACAGACGATTCTTTTTGTTATGTGCAACTAGAGCATTTTCAAAACCCGATGGAGGTGGAACCTAAAACACACTGGGCAAACTCGCCCGGTTTGCATTATGTGCTCAATATTACACGTGACTTTGAAGAACATGGGGTGTTACAGCAGTGGAATATAGGGAGAAGAGATAGGAATTCGTATTTGCTTGAAGATTTGGAGGTTGTAGGCATAGAAAAGGACCTCACTGAGTGAAGAATTTCACCACTTCGCTGTTCGATAAAAAATTAAGTCTGGTAGGAATAAGTTCTGCAGATCTCGAGTGTGACAGTGAAGTGGTGACTAGATTGAACTCGTCTAGCCCGCCTATCTGGAATCTCTCGTGGTGGAACAACAGAGGAGATTTCTGATGAACACCGACCATGTAAATATCTACAGAAAAGGGGGACCTTTCTACGATGATCTAAAGAAGTCAATGAACTCGTGAGTGTGACATCATCAATCAAATGAATAGCTCTTTTATGGATAGAATCCAAGAGCTTCAGCGTATGTTTGGGAGCCTAACTCCAAACATGTAAACAGTACTCCAGGACAGCTCGAATCTGTGCTTTGTAGAAAATCGAGTTTTTGTGAAGCAGTTTTCGCAATTGACCTTACATGATCGTTCCATGAGAGAGTGCTATTGGTGTTGATCCCGAGCATTGTTACGGAAGACTTCATAGGAAAAGTTGTACCTGACATCATCATATTAGGGATTGTGGGATCTGCCTCCCTGGAGAAGACGCAATCTTGAGTTTTGGTTGCATTAAACTCTACTAAATTATCAGATCCCCATTTCAAATTATTTGCCAGATCTCCATTAATTGCGTCAATCTGTCCCTGTCTCGCTCCTCTGGCTTCATTGGATGGTATAGGGGCTCTAGACGAGAAAGTGGTATGGAGTGTACCATCATCTGCAAAGCTGTGGACGGGACAGGTGATCATTTCCAGCAGATAGTTGATATGGAGCAGAAACAAAGTTGGTGCCAAGACAGAACCCTGTGGGACACCAGCATTATATCGGAGTATGCTCCGTCAACCATCACATGGAGTGATCTATCTGAGAGAAAACTCGATTGGATGGTATAGGGGCTCTAGATAAGAAAGTGGTATGGAGTGTAGCATCATCTGCAAAGCTGTGGACGGGACAGGTGATCACTTCCAGCAGATAGTTGATATGGAGCAGAAACAAAGTTGGTGCCAAGACAGATCCCTGTGGGACACCAGCATTATATCTGAGTATGCTCCGTCAACCATCACATGGAGTGATCTATCTGAGAGAAAACTCGATAGTAAGCGACAAAGTTAAGGCGGCAAACCTTTGACAGAAGTTTTCCAAGAAGGGTTTGGTGGCAGACTCGTTCAAATGCTTTGGAGATATCCAATGATACAGCTAGAGATTCCCCATGTCTTTCAATAGATTTTTGCCATACATGTGCTATGTAGGCAACCCGGTCTCCTGTTGATCTCTGCTGACGAAAGCCATATTGCTGGTCATTCAAAATTTTGTAGCTCTTTAGGTATTTAATGAGCTCTATTCTGATTGCCTTCTCCATCACTTTAGAGATCACAGACAATGGTGCAATGGGTCTAAATTATTAGGAAGGTTCTTCTTGCTAAAACAACCAAAGACCATTATTCGATATAATGACGTAACAAGATCATTACTGTCTCTCCGGCTGATACTTATTATAGTCTGATAACATTCTTATGGATTTTTTGTCAAACAACATAATGTATGATCTATGAGGTCCAAATTTGTATATCTACACATTGCATGATAATAGAATTTACTTTTGTGGAGTTGATTCTGTACAACTCGATGAGCAGATTAAGATATTATTAGTGGTCCTTTTTCGAATTGTTATTAAAAACCTCTCAGGTCTATTTGTTTCATAAGACTACAAAATATTAAGCATTAATTGATTGTTTCTTGCTCCAGGTGCTCAAGCCTTTTCCCGGAAACATCCATTGTCATGCTGGTTATCCTATATGTTGGTCGTATACGCAGGAGGCATGATGGCCAACGCACTCCTTGCTGAACCCATCCTAGCTCCACTTAAAAATACACCACAGCTGATGGTTGCAACACTGACCTGGTAAGAATTCAGCAAGCACAAAACATTTTTATAAAACTTATATATTTTCTCCCAGGTATGTAATATTCTATATGCCGATGGATATTGGATACAAATTAGCAAAATTTTTGCCCGTAAAAGTGGCCTTTTCGGCAATGAAAGAAATTTACAGATGCAAAAAAGTACACGATGGAGTAACACATGCTGCTAAATTATATCCCAATGCTTACCTAATCATGATCATTGTTGGCACAATGAAAGGTAACGGGGCTGGATTTACAAGATTATTAGAACGACTCATCAGAGGCGTTTGGACACCAACCGCTATGGAATTTATGCAACCCAGCTTGTAAGTTTCAGTTTTAAGTATTACCAAATATTCGATCATACGCAAGTTATTATTGTTTATATATTTCTATCTGGAATTATATACTTTCACTAACTAAAGGCAGAAATACCATTCTGTGGCTCTGGTTTTAACTTCAGCCATCGTTAAGATGAGTTGAAGATGAATCCTTCCGGGAAAATTAATTCCACCGAATTTCCATAATGCATCAAATTTAATGAGGGTAACATTTAACTTTCTTTCCATATCATTTTCAGATTGCTATGCGATAGCAAATCTTAAAAATGTTTTCAAAATAATATTATCCAATATCTAATTGTTATATTAAGATGTGCCAAAAATATAACTGAACATAGTTGGATTAAAGGTGATGCAGCGTTGTAGAGGTTACGAAACAGTTCCTATTCCAAAAACATTCATATACAATTGAATTTTGACTATATTATGTTTCGAATTTGAGATACGTTTGATACTTTGTAGCATAATTGTAATTATGTAAGATAATAATTGTTTATAACTAACGGAGGTGCTTCCAAATAAACCAAACA
The DNA here is from genome assembly GCA_958510875.1 of Endomychus coccineus. Lineage (NCBI taxonomy): Eukaryota > Metazoa > Arthropoda > Insecta > Coleoptera > Endomychidae > Endomychus > Endomychus coccineus. The sequence goes on along the minus strand of OY294068.1, from coordinate 53,491,837 downwards.
TGCGAAGTTTTGAAAAATGTGTCACAAACTTAACAAATAGATCCTCCTTCGAAAACTGAGTCGATGCATAATTTCTTTTCAAAAACCATTCCTAAGGAAGATATAGCGCTTCAATTTGGGATTAAATTTCATCATAATTCTCTAACCGCTGCAGCGCTTTTGACCAAGTTTGGTTCAAGTACTCCTAAAATAGATATCTATTATTATTATTTGGCACAACGAACATTCGTCAAAATTCTCGCTATTTTCTATGCCACATGATAGTTTTCGAAAATGGTCCATTATTTTGATTCCTCGTTTAATTTAGAAAAAGAAGTTATTCTTATTATTCTTGCACAATTCGACTACAGCTAATTGAAATTTTGTAATACAAACTTTTCTTTCTGAATTGAACCAGCAATCCAAAAAATCTACAGTCGCATAGAAAATAGTGTGGGAACAGGCCAACCTCATTTAACTACGAAACTGGAAGATATCTATTGTGGAAGTTCTTAAACGGTTTGATCAAACGTTTCTGAAAAAAAAAGATACGTGTGGCACTCGGGGACTGCCGCGGTAAAGCTATTGCATAGCATTTTTTCTCAACTTATGCAATTATAATTATTTATTTTTTTAAATTGATGCAGTATTTTTTCTTTCTTTGATATTTTAATTCAAGTTTTTTCTTTGATATTAATTCAAGTTACACTTCTTGAGCGTGGTGACCGATAAGAAAACAAATTTTTTTCTTTTATTGAATAAATGAGAAGTTAATATCGTTTAAAATATTTTCATTATCTTACAATACATGTAGGTTATTCAGGAATTTGTTATCATTGAAACTATAGGTTTATGGTAAATGAATAACTGAAATAAGAGACATAAGTTTGAGACTTGATATCCTCTAAATATCTGGAAAATACCGCGTCAATGGTGGTCCCATATTTTGTTGTGGATTCTTGTGGATCATTATTCATTTTCAAATTCAATTTTTCCGAAAGAAAAGTTGTCAACTGCTCTGATTTTTTATCAGCGAAGTTGATGTTGAAATCGCTAGCCAAGATAAGTGGAAATTTATTACCATTTGTACCAAGTATTTTCGACCCTTCTTCAGTGTACTCCAGTAAAGTGCGATGAATAAAATGCTCTACCTCGTCCAATTTTGGATTCGGAGAAATGTAAATTGCTACCATGACTATGTGTAGGCCATGTCTAAGTTTGCATAAGCACGCACAAATATCTCCAACAAATGAGCGCCTAACATTAACATCGCTAACGTGTGCAATATTTATTTCAATATTCGGAGTCATAATATTAGTTACATTATTATTATTTTGGTAAATAGCTACCCCACCTTTTGGAACAGCATCTCGTTTGAATTGAACAATACAATTGAAATTAGGTATTTCAATCGGATTATCATGCGCCATGCAAGTTTCGGTAAAAAGTAACACATTTGTTTGTCTCGTAACTGAATCTTGTAAATCGTATTTGTGACTATTTAGACTTTGGCAATTGAAAGTCATTATTGAAATGCCATTTCTATTACTAATGAAATCTAAGACACTTTGAGCTGTCGTCTGAACACTATTCAAAGGCAGTCTTTTGAATTCTTGCAACAAAGATGCAGCCGATGCAGCTTGCCTTCGATTATTATAAAACTTGAATGTAGAATTATCGTTTTTTGTCGTGATATACAATTTTTCAATATTAGTCACCCGAGAGAGCGCAACATAAACGAGTTCCTGTTATTTTTCGTTACGGAATTTATTGATTCGGTCGCCGCACTCAAAGCCCGCGATAAAAGCTATATGCAATAGCTTAATAGAAACAGGTACTCTCAGGTCTCTGCTACGCGCGTCTAACGTATAAACTCTAACTGACGCGTAGCAAGCTCCTCGAGGCTTATGTTAAAATGATTTCGTTCGTAGCTAATTGCATAGGACGTCTGGAGTTCATGCCTTCTAATTTCGATAGGCCACGTGAAAATCCCGGAGTCTAAAGTGCTAGAGTGTTATAACATTCGTATAAAATAGCGAAATTCCTCACTTTTAGAAACTTCAAATTAATTAATTAATTTGACACATGTTAGGTGTTTAGGTCTTAGGTTTTCTCGTTACGGAATTTATTGATTCGGTCGCCGCGCTTAAAGCTCGCGATAAAAGCTATATGCAATAGCTTAAAATTCATGTATGTCGGCTTATTTGTCGATGTATTTGTGGCACATTTTTTAACGCCCTGTATGATCACTACTATGTGGTGTGTTATCTAGTTTTGTTACACAGGATTTGTATGGTTATCATTATATTCATTCTGCGACTAAACTATCCGAGTTAACTTGAAAGGGCAAAGTGCTTTGTTTGGTATTGAGTGATTCTCATAGCGTACTGACGTTGAATATTTTTTTCTGGCTAATTAATTCTGCCTAGGCGTTTGTCAAACTGGAGGAAGAATCTATCATTTTTGGCGGCGGAATGGTCTAACTCATGGACTGTCACTTTTCAGATCGAACAAAATGTAACATCCATACTTATAAAAGAGTTACGTTACAGTCAGTGAACATATAGTATAGATTATAATAAGAAACAATCACTCTTATTCACTAAAAATATTGTTAAAGTTCTGAGAACTTTTCAGCTACCAAGTAGCCATTATTTGCGTTAATTAAATTAGAAATAAAAATGTGCCTGCTTAAATACTATTTGGAATTAATAAGGTATAGAAGGGATTACCCTCAGTTGGAGATAAATCTGAATTCATTAAATTGATTTTTCCTTATAAATTGCCATCCACCCCTACTAAATTACCTAGATATTTGTCATTACTGTGTTTCAAGAATGTGACCTGTATTTAAAATGTTCGGCTAACGCTGATTTTTCACCATTAATTTTTCTTTATGTAGACAAAATTTTCCTTATACAGTGCGATATCTTCCTTCTAGTTGTTTTCTCTTATACTTTGACCACACGTGAGTGAAACCTATAATGTTCGAAGAGCATCGTGTGAGCCCGCAGTGGAATGTAGGGAGAGGAGATAGGCATTCATATTTTTCTTGAAGGTTTGGAGGTTAGTGGCATAGGGAAAGAGCTCACTAGGTAAAGATTTCCACAACTTCGCTGTTCGATAAAAAAATGAAGTCTGGTAGGAAGAAGTTCGGCAGGTCTCGAGCTTGACATTGAAGGACTAGTTTGAGCTCGTCTAGTACCCGTATCTGGAATCTCTCGTGGTGGAACAACATTCTGGATTTCTGATAACACTGACCATGAAAATATCTATAGAAAAGGAAGAGATCTCCCACATGTCTACGATGTTCTAGAGAGGACAATGAATTCGTAAATGTGACATCATCAATCAAACGAATAGCTCTCTTCTGGATAGGATTCAAGAGCTTCAGCTTATGTTTGGAGCCAAACTTCAAACATGTGAACAGTACTCCAGGACAGGTCGAATATGTGACTGTAGATTATGAGGAGCTGATGGGATGTAAAGTAGCCCTTGGCACGGAACAGAAAACCAAGTTTTTGTGAAGCGGTTTTCGCAATGGACCTCACATGATCGTCCCATAGCATTTAGAACACGAATCACAGATAATAACAAACCCCCTGCCTTCCCATCCAGTGGACTTTAGACATGTATGTAGTGCACTCCCCTTCTCTCAACAGCACGCCAACTGCCGGCAGAGACCAACACCTTAATTGGAGAGGAGACGGTCTTTTGAACCATCTGGGCCCCTCTCGCCCTGCCTACTCTTGAACAGCTTTCGTTTGACGAGTAGCCGTCAGCCTCATGTCATCGGCCTACCACATATCACTGCCCTGGCCGCTAATCCGTTACTCGGAACTTGGGATAGGAAGCACAGACACCGAACTTCAGGAGTAAAGCCATGTGGTGTAGCATTTACCCACGCAGGGGCAGCTGTTTTATTCGCCCCCGGCGGCACTATTTTAGGCGAACCCACTACGGGCACTCCTTGCTAGACTATATTATTGCCCCTTCTGGGTTATAGCCAACTCTCACCTGCTCGTGTTACCTGTTTTGCCAGGTAACCGAGTAACCATTCGGCTTCGTTCAAATAGCCTACCCCATATGTCTACCAAGCCCGTGAATCCATTTCGGCCAGAGTTCTGGGATAAGAAGGCACGATATCATGGTTTTAGTGGTGAAATGTATGCGGTACACAGTTCACCGGTTCTTTTGCGGTGAAAACTGTTAGTTTCGCCCCGAGGGGTTTTATTTATCTCTAGACCCGCAAAAAGGACGTTGCTTGTTGAAGCTACTCCCGAAGTCATCCAGACCATGTAGCTCTCTCTCGACAACACGACTAAACGGTTTTTTAGTCTATTTTACATCTACAAAGAGGTTTTCTGGCAAATTTAGAAAACAAATTATAGGGCTTCCCTTTCTTGATATCAACATTATCATAGATGTTCATTACTTGGAATTCAGCATATACAGAAAACGCACTCAAACAAATGGGTATACTCCTGCGGATTCAGTTAATAAAATAGATCCATTTATTATTCTTGTTCATAGATTATTTAACGTCCCTTTGAGTCAGCGAAATTATAATGAAGAATTTGATTAATAACCTAATCTATAAATATAAACATAGAATGGAATGCAACCAAGTAACCAAATTAGAGCCATTACCTTCAAATAGTTCAATAAAATTCAAAAGTTTCACTTACCATTCTTAAGTAATTAATAAATTCCATAACGTGTTTTCTAAATATGCAATGCAACTCGTTTATATATATAAAAATAAATCATTAAACCATTTAGGTAACACCTTAAAATTAGAAGGAACATTCTAACTTGGTATAAAGAACATTAGCCACATAAAGAAAGATAATGATGAAAAATAAGCGTTAGCCGAACATATTTCAAATATAGGTTACACAATTTCTCAAGAAAGCTTATCACTCTTGAACCCCAGTAAGGACAAATACTTAGGAATTTAGAAGAGATGGAAATGTATACGCGAAAACGTATTTTAATGAATTGAGATTTATCTCCAGTTGAGGGTAATCCCTTATATACCCTATTCATTCCAACTAGTATTTAAACAGGCACATTTTAATTTCAAATTTTGTTTACTCTGATGATGGCTACCTGGTAGCTGAAAGGTCCTCAGCATAGTCAAAGTATACAGGTCTGCCGGAGCCTCCCTTCTACTCTTTTTAAAATTCGAGTGCAAGCTGATTGGCCGTTTATTTCGTTTGTTTAATGTTATTGACGACGATATAAATAATCTTGTTACGTGCGGGCGATGTGATTGGAGGAGCTAGGTGACGTCACCTAGCGCGAGAAACGATCGAAGGGAGGCTCCGGCAGACCTGTATACTTTGACTATGGTCCTCAGTGCTTTAACAGTATTTTTAGTGGATAAAGATGATTGTTCCTTATTGTAGCGTTTTTTTGTGTATCCACAGTGTGAATTCTTTTATAGTTCATATAGTATAAATATTACCAAAGAAAAAAATGTCCGCGGTAGCTTCACTTTTCCGCTCTTTCATTCTTCCATTGATTTCTTTGCCTAACTGGATACTGTGCGTGTCTCCTCCATCATGATTCTATGTGCAGACACAACAAATTTTGATAAACAACGTTCTTGAAAGTATATATATCACTATATTACAACAAAAATATTCGGCCTCTTAAAAAAATATAATCAGACTAAGAATATTGTTACCTTGCCTTTTTTATACTTTGACTACATGAGAGAAATCTGTAATGTTCGAAGAAATCTTGTGAGCAAGCGGTAGAATGTTGGGAGTTTGGAGGTTGTAGGCTCGCCGTTCGATAGTTTGGCAGGTTTCGAGCTTGAGAATGAAGGGGTTAGTAGCTTGAGCTCGTCTAGTCCGCCTACCTGGAGCCTCTCGTGATGGAATAATAGACGAGGTTTCTGTTGGAACACAGAACAAGGAAATATTTTCAGAAAAGGTAGACACCGCCCACCTTTCTACGATGCTCTACAGAGGTCAATGAATTAGTAACACTCTTCTGAATAGAATCTGAGAGCTTTAGCGTATGTTTGGGAACCGACCTCCAAAGATGTGAACAGTACTGCAGGACAGGTCGAATCTGTGCTTTGTAGATTATGAGGAGTTGCTGGAATGTAAGCTCAAAGTAGCTCTTGGTACGGAATAGAAAAATAAGTTTTTTTGAAGCGGTCTACTCAAATTAACCTCGCATGATTGTCCCATGAGAGCGAGCTGTTGGTGATGTGATTCCGAGCATGAATATGGAGGACTTCATAAGATAGCTGTACCAGACATCATCATATTAGGGATTGTGGGATCCGCCTTCCTGGAGAAAATACAACTTTGATTTTTCTTTGCATTAGACTCTAATAGACTATCACGTCTCCATTTCAAAATCCTTTGTCAGATATTGATTAATTATATGACTATATTTGATTACAACGTAGACGGTACTATCCTTAAGAGACCAGCAACCTATAAAGACCTCGGCGTAATTTTCGATCCCAAACTATCCTTTATTTCTCATCTGGAGTCTGTGATGGAGGCTGCTAACAGACTACTTGGGTTTATTGCGCGAGTTATATAATCAGCAGAGTTAATAAACATGACTCTTCATTAATACCGAACATTATTTATATATGTAAATTACAGAATCTAGCCAGTCTTGATATTGCATTTGTACCTACAACTACTATTATTTAATAAATTGTATTTTTTAAAAACGTTATTCGTTAGTGAAAATACTTAATTGGCGCAGTCGGTAGGATTCTCGAAGGCATCTATCTAAAGATATCCCTTGAGTATCAACTCTTCATCGAGAATAACCACAAAAATTCGTATAAGCCCACCGAAATCTACACCGGATTGGACTTGACGAGGATGAAATCATCTACACTGTAAGTGCTCGTTGTTCCCTTTAATTTCATGTCAGACTCCTCAATTTTACCTAATCAAGAGGTTGATATTAGTGCAGAAATTGAGTTATCTTTGATTAAAACATTAGAAGCATTAAACTTATCTAACCAACCAAAAATTGATAATTCTAACAATTTAACATTTGAAATGGCTAGACCAAATTTTGATATCAAGTTATTACAAATTGTACCAGACTTTGATGGTAATCCATGCAAATTATACAGATATATTTCAACAGCTACAGATTTATTGAACGATTATTATGATACTGCAAACCCGAATTCGGCACAAAACAAATTGTTAATAAACTGCATACTTTCCAAGTTAACCGGACCTGCCGAAGAAGTTTTTTCTTTAAGTGGTAGTAATGATTGGAATACTATTAAAAATTTATTGATAACACATTTTGGTGACCAGAGAAACGAAAGTAGTTTAATTTCAGATTTAGGATGTTTACGACAAAATCCAAATGAACAGTCATTACAATTTTATTCAAGAATAATTTCTACATTGAATGTTCTGCATAACTATGTTAATTTGCACGAAGCAAATGAAGCTGTAAAAGTTAGTAAAAAGTCTCTGTACGATTCCCATGCCTTGCATACATTACTTGTTGGGTTGAGAGAACCCCAAAGCTCAATGATTAGGTCCATGAAACCAAATTCTTTAGCTGAAGCCCAAAAATATATTATTGAAGACAATAACATAAGATATTTGCAAAAATCTAATCAATCTGTTCAGAGACCTCAAATATTCAAACAACATACACAACAACCAATTCAGAATTTACAGAACTATTCTCAACCAAACTTATTTCGGCAATCTCATTTCAATCAATATCAAAATTTTCCAAATCAATTTCCTAGGGGCCCTATCCAATTTAAACCCCGATCGGTAACGCAATCACCAAGATATTTTACTAATAATCAAGTATTTGGTCCACCCCGCAATGTTTGGAAAAATTCACCAAATGGCCCATCTACGTCTAAACCAACACCTATGAGCATTGTCACCCGAAATCAGCAGGGTCAAATTCCCTCTAAAGCTACTCCTATGAGTGTAGTATCTCGTACGTTCAATATTCCACGAAATAACAGGCCTTACCAACAGCCTACCCGAGATTCATACTTTCAACGAGATCCAAATCAAACTAATAATTTTATTTCCGAAGAACTCCATAATGTGGAATCTCATAATTCAGTTGACGAAACTAATGATGCACAATGTTCTTACGACTCGGAGTGTTATTTTAATGACGACAATGAAAATTTAGACGATAACAACCAATACGATTATTATGACGAAACAGCTCAGAATTTTCAGGAAATGACGCTGGAAACCGAAAACACATAATTGAATTAAACTCTATATACGATAAAAAAGAACTACCTTATATCCAAATTCAAAATCCACCTATAAAATTACTAATAGATACTGGCGCAACAAAGTCATTTTTAAACCCAGAAATTGCACGGCAATATTACCCGGGCACAATATTCAAAGAACCATTTATAGTTACTTCAGTTTTTCAACAATCACAACGCGATTATTGTGCGGAAATTCCACCTTTTACAGAATTTAATCATCACGATCCTCTTAAATTTCATTTATTCAAATTTCACCAATATTTTGATGGATTAATAGGACTAGATACACTAAAACAACTGAATGCACAAATTGACCTTTCAAATTCAATTTTGTACACTCCGAATTCTGAAAACTGTATCCACTATTATGAATCAAAGAAGAAACTTTTATTCTTTTGCGAACTAGAACCTAACACTGCAATAAAGATTAAAGTTCCTGTCAAACAATTATCAGGCGACGTAATTGTGCCCCCATTAAAATTTAAAAATTGTTTTATAAGAGAGACGTTAACGACAGCGAACAATGGCTATGCCATGGTTGAATTAGAAAATCCAAATGACTTCAATACCGACATTCAATTATTCAATCCATTAGAAACAAAATATTTTCAATTCGATGATTATGAATTGTATCATGTCGATATCGCCACATCTCAAGCAGAAACACCGGATATCTGCGACTTAATACGTACAAGTCACATGAATTCCGAAGAACAATTTCACATAAAAAAATTATGCCAATCTTATGCTGACATCTTTCATTACGAAGGACAAAAGTTGACATTTACAAATCAGGTTAAACATCAAATCAAAACTAAAGACGAAATCCCCGTCTATACCAAGTCATACAGGTACCCTTTCGTGCATAAAGCCGAAGTACAAAATCAAGTCGAGTCAATGCTCGAACAAAACATTATAAGACCAAGCAATTCGCCATGGTCATCTCCAATTTGGGTTGTTCCCAAAAAGGCCGACGCTAGCGGCAAGAAGAAGTGGAGAATTGTTGTCGATTATAGAAAAGTCAACGATAAAACTATCGACGATAGGTACCCATTACCAAATATTAGCGATATTCTGGACAAATTAGGGCGATGCCAATATTTCTCAACCTTAGACCTAGCTAGTGGGTTTCACCAAATTGAGATGGCTCCTGATGATGTAGCCAAAACGGCTTTTAACATCGAGAACGGCCACTACGAATACGTGAGAATGCCTTTTGGATTGAAAAATGCACCAGCCACCTTCCAACGTGTAATGGACAACATCCTGAAAGGCCTACAAAATATAATATGTCTCGTATATATGGACGATATCATTATATTTTCCACATCCCTTCAGGAACACATGATAAATTTGAAGAAAGTTTTTCAAAGACTTCGTGAGAGCAACTTTAAGATCCAACTAGATAAGTCGGAATTTCTCAAGAAAGAAGTTACCTTTCTAGGGCACTTAATAACATCTGATGGTGTGAAACCTAACCCCGACAAAGTAAAAGCAATAATGGAATATCCTATTCCGAAAACCACACGTGAAATCAAAGGATTTCTTGGGCTTTTGGGTTACTATCGGAAGTTCATAAAAGACTTTGCGAAAATTACAAAACCATTTACATTATGTTTAAAGAAAGGATCCGAAATAATACACGACGAAAAATTTTTGAAGGCTTTTAACTACTGTAAACATATATTGACGAATGACCCGATCTTACAATATCCAGACTTCGACAAACCATTCAACCTTACCACTGACGCTAGTAATTTTGCAATAGGTTCAATTTTATCTCAAGGCCCTATTGGCAGTGATAAACCGATCGCTTATGCATCACGAACACTCAGTGAATCCGAACAAAACTACAGTACAATTGAAAAGGAACTTCTGGCAATTGTCTGGGCAACCAAATATTTTCGACCGTACTTGTATGGGAAACGATTCCTTATCATCAGCGATCATAAACCATTGCAATGGCTTATGTCTCTAAAAGACCCAAATTCCAAACTTGTCAGATGGCGCTTGAAATTAGAAGAATTTGATTATCAAATCCTCTATAAAAAGGGCAAGAAAAACACCAACGCCGATGCGTTGTCACGCATAGAAATACACCCCTCCGAAATTGAAACACCCGGTACATCGGTACAATCAAAAGTTCAAAATACCGCTAGAACCCCGTTCTTAGAATACATGGAACGATTTAACGAAACCGTTTCAGGAGATGAAAATATTGACTTAGTATCAATCGCAAATAATATAACGGAAACGCCAGATATAACTGATGTTGAAGAAACCGATGGAACAATCCATACCAATTCAGAAGATCCAGTTCAAGGAATAAATCCAAGCGAGTCATCCATAAACACCTTTCAAAATCAAATATACCTTATTAAATCCACTAGACCTCGAAAATTCACAAGAAAATGCTTATGGGAAAATAATAAAAAGACCTTGTGGAACATCTATATTGTAAACAATGACTTAAAACCTGTATTAACATTTTTTAAAGAACACGGCCTACCAAAAAAAACATACGCTTTTTATTTTGAAAACGACGACAAAGACGAATTGTATAAAATGCTAAGTAACTTGATGATACAAACGTTTAAAAATTCGGCTTTCAATCTTATAAAGTGCAAAATTAAACTTGAAAACATCACCAATACGGACAGACAGAAAGAACTGTTGACATACAACCACGAAACCAAAACAAATCACCGCGGCATATTGGAAACTATTCAACAGATTAAGCGTAAATATTACTGGCCGAACATCGCCAATGATGTTAGACTTTACGTAAACAGATGCGAAATATGTCAACAAACTAAATACGATCGAAATCCACCTAAAATTGTGTTTGAAATTACCGCAACACCCAAAAGACCATTTGAAATTGTACACATGGACGTCTTTCAAGCAAACAACCAGAAATTCTTAACTATCATTGACAAATTCTCTAAATATGGACAAGCGTTCCCTCTCACTGGGGCAAATGCTATTTCCGTGGTTCAGACGTTAATAACGTACATGTCTTTTCATGGTATACCGCTCCAAATAGTGGTGGACAGCGGTCCAGAATTCAAAAATTCTACTTTAGTTGATTTTACCAAACTTCATAAGATTAACCTTCACTTCACTACTTCCAAAAACTCTAACAGTAACGCCCCTGTCGAAAGATTTCATTCTACGTTACTTGAACACTTACGAGCGTTGAAACTCGAGAAACCTAATGTTGATGTTGTTAGCTTAATGCCTTATGCTATCTTTGGGTACAACCATTCAATTCATTCATTAACAAAAGAAAAGCCAATCGACATTATTCACGGACATTTAAATAATAAAGATCCTTTTGATATTGACATTAACCAAGAAATCATGAACAATTATGTACAAGATCATAAAGAAAGAACCCAAATCATTTACGACCGAATACATGAAATTAGTCACTCTCAGAAAGAAAAAATTATCGAAAAGGCAAATCAAAGCCGTGAGTAATAAATTAAAACCGCCATTCACTAAAGAAATAGTGGAACACGACGAAGGTATCAAACTAAAAACACAACGTAATACATATCATAAAAATATATTCAAAAAACCGAAAGCTTTAGTAACGAAAACTAATTTGTTACAGGCTTCTTCTATTGATGACAACGACCCCGACGTTGACTAAAAACATTAAAATCACCGACTTGAAACAAAATCCTGGTATATTACCATTTAGATTAGGCAACGCTAAAGTAAAATTAGGTACCCACACATTCTTGCATTATATAAACTTGAGACCAATAATCGAAGAAATCAATGTACTGAGCTATGAGTATAGGCAAATCAAAACATCGCTAGTTGAACAAGGCATTAAATCAAACTATGACTTTTCACTGTTAACAATAGAACAGCACATAGAATATCAAATCAAATGTGTAACCGATAAGTATCAGTCAGTATATCCTTTCAACAATAGAAAGAAACGAGGATTAATTAATGGCTTGGGCAATATAATTAAAGCTATTTCCGGAAACCTAGACGCGAACGATGCTAAACGCTATGACGAAGCAATCGAAAAGTTACAGGAAAATCAAGGTAATATTGTAAATTCTCTTAATCAACAAATCTCTTTAACTCACGAAATTCTAGAAAATAATAATAGAACGCTATCACTGATGTTACATAATCAAGGCATTATAACTCAAAGAATCCAAGAAATACAAAATAACATAACATTTTATTTCTCTCTTAGAGATGCACTTACGCAAATAAAATTTAACTTGGATACACTGGATTCGATACTTACCAATATTGAAAATTCAATATCGTTCGCTAAACTTGGAACGTTGCATTACAGCATAATATCTATAAATGATATGAAAGCAATATTAGATTTACTCTTAAATGATCATTCAATAGATCAATTAGTTTATTCTGATTACGACGATATTCACAAACTATATGATATAATTTCAGTAGAAGCATATTATTCAAAAGAGAGATTAGTTTTTGCACTGAACATACCTCTTGTTCACACGGATACCTTTATCCATTACCATTTATACTCCATACCAACACAAAACTCTACAACCATCATCCCCAAAAATACCTACCTTACAATGAGCAACGAACTATTTCAATACGAATCAGAACGATGTAAATATTTGAATCCGGACTTTTTATGCCCAAATAACCAACTCATTAATGGCATTCAAGATAAAGACTGTATATTCTCAATACTCCAAGTCCAGGACAACATACCAGATTGCAATATGGTTAAAATAAGTACCGAAAACTCTCTCATAGAAGAAGTTGATGAAGGGCACTACATCGCTATATTCCCAAAACAAGAGAAGATCGAAACGCATTGTGAACAAACAGACTTTGTTATGCTTCAAGGAACCTATCTCATTGAAGTCCCATATGATTGCAGTATCGGAACTGACAAATATATCTATGTAAACGACAAAGGTGAATCCTACGAAAAGCCTTTACTCCTGCCAAAAATCAAGATAAATCAGCATATGGAGAACACAAGTAACTTACAAATCAATGAAGTTTCCCTCGACGAATTACATCGCATACAACTAGAAGGAAACCGCCTTCAAACTGTGCATATCAGCGAACCATTATCGTTCAACTCCAATCACCACCCCTGGACAATTCCTTTGTATGTACTAGTTCTACTAGGAATAATATGGTACATCACACATTTCTTCAGAAAATCCAGAGCTAATCAACCACAATCAGAAACTTTACCTGTCACCATTGAGACCCTATCACGGAAGAAAAGTCAGCCAACAACCCAGGACCCATCATCAGTTTTGTTCATACCTGCCAAAACTTCCTCTTAAGGATGGAGGAGTTATATAATCAGCAGAGTTAATAAACATGACTCTTCATATATCAGATTTCACCTAGAGTTCATTAATACCGAACATTATTTATATATGTAAATTACAGAATCTAGCCAGTCTTGATATTGCATTTGTACCTACAACTACTATTATTTAATAAATTGTATTTTTTAAAAACGTTATTCGTTAGTGAAAATACTTAATTCGCGAAGCTGTCGTGATTTATCAGACATAGACACGCTCAAATTGTTGTTCATAACCTTTGTCCGATCGCGGATTGAGTACGCATCTGTGATTTGGTTCCCTGGTTATGCCGTTCATAGAGATGCCCTGGAATCTGCGCCGCTTTTTGAAGTACCTGTCCTTCAGGACAGACGGTTTTTATCCTATCAGGGGCATTCCTAATTCTTTCCTGTTAGATAGATTCAATATGTCATCCCTTTCTCGCAGAAATAATTATGTAATCCAGGCCAGTTTGTACAAGTTGCTTAATAGCCTAATTGACTGCCCCATGCTGCTGGAAAGAGTCAATTTCCTAGTTCCTCGGCTGAACTCACGGTCTGTAAATACTTCCTCCAAACTCCTCGTACTAACTTACTTAAATTATCTCCATTATTTTGCATGTGCCATGCCTACAACACCAATGACACTGGTACTAAATATGATATTTTCAATTCTAGCCTGAAACAGATTGCTGGCCTACTGCGATGAAACAATATTCATACTTTTTCAGCTCTTTCTTTCTTTTTTCTCTTTGTTCATTGCTGTGTTAAATATTCTTAGCTATTCCTTCTTTTTCTTTTTGATTTTGTCTCCTCTCGGACTAGAGTATAGTTTTATTTAGATTTAGTTAAGATAATAATTGTTAATTTATATATTTTCGTATGCATTGTCCTGATCTTTAATTGGGTTTATACCTGTTGATCAGAGTAAGATTAAATAAATAAAATAATTGCATCGACCGGTCTCTGCCTCGCTCCTTTGGCTTCATTGGATGATATAGGGGCTCTAAATGAGAAAAGATATGAAGTGCACCATCATTAGCATAGCTGGGGCGGGGCAAGAGGTCACTTCCAACAGATGATTGATATGGAGCAGAAACAAAGTTGGTTCCAAGACAGATCCCTGTGGAACTTTCGCGTTAATAGCCATTTTATCGGAGAAGACTCCGGCAACCACCATATGGAATGATATATCTAAGAGAAAACTCGATAGTAAACGATAGCGTTGAGGCGGCAAACTGTATGACTGAAAATTCAAAAGAAGAATCGGTCAAATGCTTTGGAGATATCCAATGCTACAGCTAGAGATTCCTCATATTTTTCAATAAATGTCTGCCATACATGTGTTACGTAGGCAAGCAAGTCTCATGTTGATCTCTGCTAACGAAAGCCATATTGCCGATCATTCACGATTTTGGAGCTCTCTAGGTATTGGATGGGCTCGATGTTGGCTATCTCCATCACTATACAGGTCACACTTTCTTATAAGAGAAAAACAAAAACCTCAACTATCTCTAGTAGGAGATAGTAGGTACTTCATTCGATCACCTATCAAAAATTATGTATTTTCATTCCAATTTGGCAAACCATAGCGATCCCTTATTAGTTAGGCGAATATATCATGTTAATTATGGATGTTCAATCATCATTATACAGAAAAAATTCAGTATTTACGAGATCCCCATTCCAAAAATTTAACCGCATCACCTCATTATGGGATGTATATCTTAAGTAACAGTCTGGGCACGACCTTATCATAATTGCAACTAAAACAAGAATGTCGGTACTAGATGAGAAAAACTAATTTTCACTGAATTTTGATACCATATTATTTGAAATAGTTTTGACTCATTTTAATATAATCAAGGAATAACATGTCCGAACAATATTAAATAAGATGAAAACTCATTGATGTATCTCCTAGAATCCTAGACCATTTACATATACAGGGTGAGTCAGTTTTTTGTAGCCAAACTGCAACAGGATATAGAACAAGTGTTTTTAAGAAGAAAAGTTCCATAAACATATGTCGTAGAAGGCTTCGTTTTCGAGATACAGGGTTGAAATTGAAAAAAAAAATTCGTTTTTTGCGAATATCTCCGGAACCGTTTATCGTACAGAAAACAGCTTTTGTAAGCATTTTCTACTCATAGTAAGCTATGTTCTGTGTGAAAAAAATTTTTTTTTACTCATAATTGGTGAAGATTTTGAAGGGGTAGTGGGTGTTTTTCTCCCCAACTTCTACGCCACTGGAAAAAAAATCAACTTTTATGTTGAAAAACATGGTCAATCCTTTGATTTTGTTACTTGTTCTACTTGTTTGAATAAATTTCGTCTAATTAGTAAGAATTGACCATGTTTTTCAACATAAAAGTTGATTTTTCTCGAAAACGGTCAATTTTAGAGCTTATGACCAAGAGTACCTTTTTTGTGTAGAAAATATTGGCGGTTCTAATGGTTGTCTCAAAACCGTTTTTTTTTCAGTGGCGTAGAAGTTGGGGAGAAAAACACTCACTACCCCTTCAAAATCTTCACCAATTATGAGTAAAAAAAAATTTTTCATCACACAGAACATAGCTTACTATGAGTAGAAAATGCTTACAAAAGCTGTTTTCTGTACGATAAACTTGTTCTATCTCCTGTTGCAGTTTGGCTACAAAAAACTGACTCACCTTGTATAGATTATTAAATAAAGGAGTAATAAAGAAACAAAATGGATCCATTGCTGAATGGTTGGTATATTTAGACGATTATGTCAAGCAATTAGATAACACTAGTGTTGACTACATTTTCTAATCTGCATTTGATATTCTTACAGCTACACGAAAGCATCTCTGGTTGCATCCATTATTTTCATTTTGGATAAGAAGACAGAATTGATCTCAGCTCCTCATGCCCTCGTTTACTTTGGTATCGTTATTTTCTTCGTTTACTTCAAATTGTCTTCAATCCTTTTGGGCATCCACGATCCATTCATTCCATTTGAAAATTTATCGTGCGCTTTATTCTTTGGAGGTATCTGGGATAGTTTAGCTAGGATTCTAGGAAAGGGACAACTCAAGGAAGGCGAATCAAAAGATGTCAAAAAAACAAACTAAATACCTACAAGTAAGTTCATATTATAGCACATTCAATGTATGAGTTTTATAAATTATTTTTTCAGATCGACTAGAAAAATAGATTCGACAACGTGCGGAATGTCGAATTTACTTTTTGTTAATTTGAAACTTCCGAAGCAAGACTTTGTTTCATTTCCATGTAACAATTTGGATATTTATAAAATGTACCAAAATATTTTAATAAATTAATTTCGTTTAAATTGTATCTTATTTTTTGAGGCTATAAGGTTTATCTAGAATTCTAGATGTATCAGTAACAATATAACTAATAGTTCCGGTCAGCTTTTTCTCCCTCTCGAGCTCAACAGCACAACGAGTAAGTTTGATATTTATGTCGAGGTTATAAATAACACCACTAGCAGAATTCTAGAGACACCGAAATGTCGTAATGCAATCTACTAATTCCATATTTTAATAGGAACCAACAAGTATGGCAACAACAAGTTTTCTCTGAATCTCTAAGTCATCTATATACTATTGAAAAAGTTGTGTGTATACACCAATCAAGTGACTCCACAGATTGCAGTTCTAAAAGAATACGAAAACTTTTCGAATTATCAGTTCTCTCCAACCCTACTAACTTAGTTTTGAAATTATCCGGTAGATGATTCTACAGTATACAATATGTTTTGAAATAAGGCGAAAAATGTTTCAAATTATTAGTTCTCTTCAAACCTAATTACCTAGTTTATACAGGTTGTCCCATGAGTAATGGCACAGAGAGCAATAACAGATTCCTTAACTAAAAATATTACAATTTAACCAAACTTACCTTAGTTCAAAAGTTGATATCAACAAAGATACAGGCTGTCAAAGTTAAATTTTCGTTTTGGTTTCTTTAAATCATTTCTTTAAGAATTGAAATATTTTAACAAAATTTGGTGATGGAGTTTTTTGAGGCGA
This sequence comes from Endomychus coccineus, assembly GCA_958510875.1. Taxonomy (NCBI): domain Eukaryota; kingdom Metazoa; phylum Arthropoda; class Insecta; order Coleoptera; family Endomychidae; genus Endomychus; species Endomychus coccineus. The sequence continues at coordinate 53,474,238 of OY294068.1, read as the reverse complement.
GAGAATCAAATCTATTCATAGTTTTGCTATTATTTGTAGTTTGCGTGCCGTTTATACGTCATATATCTTAAGCGATTTTTAAAAATTAAAATTCAAAAATAATAACAGAGGCTTTAAAAATGAATATCTGTCAAACCTACTTGAATACTTGAATCGCCAAATGTATTGAAGTAAAGGAGGCCAATTCTGACATTGGTTACCCAGGACGGATCTTTTTTTTTATTAATTATTGGTATTTATTTTCCAAATAAAATTAGTATTAAAATGTTTTTGCTTTCATCAAAACCTACATTAAAAAACAGTTACTCCTAGCGACATTTAGAAGGTATAACATTCTCACGTAAAAAAGATGGTAAAACAGGGATTTTCAATTTGAAAAAAGCTAAAATATATGGCACGCAAACTACCGTAGGTGGCACCCTCTACAAATAACAGCAAAACTATGAATACATTTGAATCACTCTCCTCAAAAAACCCCTAATCACCAAATTTTGTTAGAATATTTCAATTTTTAAAGAATTTATTTAAAAAAACCGAAACAATAATTTTACTTTGACATCCCGTATCTTAGTTGATATCAACTTTTGGACTAAGATATGTTTGGTTAAATCGTAATATTTTTACATCATTCCTCTATTCCTCTCTGTACTATTACTAATGGGACATCCTGCATATTACCTGACAGACACTGTAGTAACTATACAATTTTTTGGGTTGTTGATATTAAATCAATTCCATGGAATAAAAATAATTCTGAATTATAATAACAATGTCAATATTCATTGAAAAATCGAAATCTACCTAGATCACCAAATACACTCTTAATAATCCTCATGTTTCCTAGACAACCTCAAATAGATATATACGGTGCCTAGATATTCTACGTGATGTTACTTAGGAAATCACCGAAATAGTAATAGTTGGCTTCAAATTTGATAATTAGCGTTGACTTGAACTCAATTCTCCGGCGAATAATAAATGTATGTTTTAAAGAAAATGGTGATTATTTACAACAATTCCTTTAAATAATTTGTTTTTCCATTTAAATTGATATCTGCTTATTGCCATATTTGAAATATAAATTCATAGCCAACTATTGACTTTCTGATAGTGATTTCCCAAATAAAACTCTTCTTTAGTTATTCAAGTTTTGCTTGGAAAATACAAAGTTTTCCGGCAACTCAAGAATAAAAAAGTTTTAGAATTAAACTTCGCAAGTAATAAAAATTCTGCAGAATTTTAAGGGTGGGTCCCTCCATCTACCTTTTTGCTTCAGTTACTTTCACTTTACATCAATTAATAGCCTAAATTCACGCAAATAGTGAAAATACCAAATTCTTCTTCCAAGTTACGAGTGTTAGAGATATATTGTTTCTTTTTCAAAATTAAAATCCCCACTTTGCACCCCGTCAGGGGTGCAACTTGCTACGGAAGGAAGTTGCGTTAAATCACCATATTTTAGATTCCTTCCCCTACACGCCTTTCATTTGTGTCTTTAATCATGCGGAACCTGTTTTATTTTCTGGAAACTCATCTATTGTATTCTCATTGCCTCTAAGCCAATATTCTAATTTACACAAATGAAGCGCAATTACGTTGTCAGACATCACTACTTTTTACGTTTATAAAACTACTGAATACAAGTACGAACTCAGTTCATTTTTAAAACAACGCCAATATAAAACCTTTTATCCTGGTCCAAAAGGTAGATCATCTGAAATAAGATTCGAATGACATTTAATTTATATAAACATTCAAATCTTGCTAACCCTCCTTCAGAATCTAAGCACAGCTTTCGCTCAATGAAAATATTAACTTTTAAAAGCAAGAAAAGCAAAAATAAGAAAGCTTCAAATAATCTAGCCAATATCTAAGAATCCGTCTACGTTAAATGTTCAATTATATCCTACCTGTCGGTTGATCATATATATTTTTAAGAGTGGAAATCCTATAATGTTCGCAGAATATGTGTGAGCCAGCGATGGAATGTTGGGAGACGATAGGCATTGGAATGGTTCTTGAAAGTTTGTAGGTTATAGGCATCCTCACTAGACAAAGAGTTCCACAACTTCACAGTCCGATAGAAAAATTAAGTCTGGTAGACAGAATTGAGGCAGGTCTCCAGCTTAACAATAAAGCTTGAGCTCGTATATACTGCAAACCTGATGGTGGGCACCTACCGTGGAAATATTTATAGAAAAGGGAGAGATCGCCCACTTTTCTACGATGTTCTATAGAGGAAAATGAATTTGTAGGGGTGATATCACCAGTCAGGCGAATACCTCCCTACTGGATATAATATAACAGCTTCACCATAAGTTTTTTATCAAAAAGGTATATAAGTATTATTATAAGAAATAAGGAAAATAAATTATTAGTAGAAAAAATGTTGAAGGACTTCCAGGAAAATCAATGATTTGGTAGTCTAAACAGCTATTACTGGGGGTATTGAAACTATTCTAGATGGAATAAAGAGAGATTTACTTTTAAACGATGCCGGTGTGAATAGAATGTCTGACAATCTTGAAAAGTACTATTTTTGAAAGGTATGTGTAGTAATGTGAAAGAAATTGTGATGATTGTCAGAGGTAAAAACATTCATATATTGCGAAACAACCTATAAATGATCACCAAATAACAGCTTTCGAAAAAAAAATCTTAGGTTCAGTTGGTCCATTAGATCTATTCTAACAATACAATTTGAGCGAAGTAAATCTATTGGATATTATTTGTAGATAAAAAAAGCTTTTGTTACTAATCATATCATGCGATATGGTATACCACAAGGTATATAGTTATACTGAAAACAAAAAAATTAAATTTCTTTGCATACCATCATCAAACTTTAGGCTTAAACTCTTAGTCGCGTTCATAAGAATATGTTCTTCGGAACACCAGAATAGTTGGAGTTCATGTATCTTTTGGTGCATACGGAAACTAAATATACGCCATATGAACTTGTTTTTGGAAGAAAACATGCAATCTTCCTAGCAGTATTACTAGTACAATAGATCCACATGAAAATAGTGATGAACTATAATTTTTTCCCACTAACAAGTCTAGTATTCACAAAGAATCCTACTACAACACCGTGAGTAGCAAAATGCTTGGACTATTTTATGTGTACAATAAAATGCACCACCCCTTATACAGAAGGCAGATCATTATGCCATCGTTGGAAGAAGTGGGCTTTGTAGTTTGTCTCTTGTTGACAATAGTTGTCAAAATGTAGTGATGGTCAAAAATAAATGAAAATTCGTAATGAAATCAAAGCTATTCCTGTAGCTATGTCCCAACATGTAATGTCTAATTTGGACTAAATAATCTCTCATTCTTGCTAATTAATAGGTCTATCTTATTTTGAATCATTCACAATAAAGTAATATTGCCGTTCAAAAATAGTTCCCTCATTTTGCCGCTCTCGGTATTATAGGTACTATAGTTTATACCAGACTTGTGAAAGCGGTAGGTATTATTCGAAATATAGTTAATATCAATAGCACTAGACCACTCCACCTGAATTTGTCGTCAAAAATAATGACGTCTTATATGAGTCACATTGTAATAATCCGAGAGATTATTACTTTTGGGTCCCTTGAAATAATTCAATTCACTTCGAAATGAAGTTTTATAATGTATTATATCTTGATAGAACATACGAGATGTCAAAAAGGCCTAGCGACGTTCTGTCTCATAATTTGATCTCCCTTTTCCGGAGCACCGACTTCTGGGAAGCAAAAAAGTATTCTTAGCACGAGGGCAGTGGAACTTTTTCCCTGAGTCAGGAGAAATCCATGTGGAGTTTAAAAGAACCTTCACGGACTGTTATTGCGGCAAGTCATTTTTGGATAGATCGCTTTAATAACGTATGGGCGGGGTCTACCCCCGGTGTTCTAAATTAAACATATTTTCTAACCGCGTGGGGCGACCCCCATTTCAATAGTTTCATAAAAACTAATTACCTACTGGTTTTGGTAAGCTTTTCTTGTCCAGCCTGTCTTCACTCCATAATAATAAGGAATAATCCATTGTTTCCATAAATTCAAGTCAATGACCATGGTTGGAACCCAGTTATGTAGCAAAATTAAACGTACTACTTATGCAACAGGAGTTATTTATTCCTAGGGGTAAAGCAGCGCTGGTCTTTTGCGTTCCAAGGAAAGTGTTAGCTTCCTTTTAAATCATTTATGTGACAGTTCGATAACACCCATAGTTTAATCCGACCTATATCTCGAGTATGTAAATTCTCTGTGACTTACTTCTACTAGGGCTCTAGAGGAAATTGTAATATTAGACCAATCAACGAATTCGGATATACTAGAATAAGCTAAAGTCATTTTTGAGTATCGCCAACATGTCTCTCTCCCACCATACTGTCATCTAGCTTCCCAGCAATCGTGTGGAGAAATAAAGATTGAATAGAGAGATCTCCGATATTGGCACTCGTAATTCGCCGCCGCTAATCGTGTACCTACTGTCAAGATAAGTGACATTTATTTGAAAGTGTAGTTAACGAGTTCCAATCAACTTAACCTGTCAAATCTTTGAGTGATTTTGGTGATACAGTTCTTTGTTCTTTCTACTTTCTAGAAAATTCAAGAAGCTAACGACTTAATAGTGTTCTAAAATTGTGAATTTTCTTTACTTTTAGTACTTTGCATCGTTTAGGTACCTGTTTGTTAATCGAAATATAAAGTGTTAGGCAGTGTTGTTTTGTATATAAAAGCAAAAATGCTGTAGTGGCGATATACCTACTGTACTTTAATATCAGTAGACAGAATAGAATAAAAGTATATAATCATGTTAAACATCTTTCGGAAGTTTTTGTTCATGAAATTTTCCATATAGGGCCCAACAATGGATTTTGTATGAATATACTTATACAGATATGATTTGAAACCAAAAAAGTGAAACTATTATTGTATTGCAATATAAATTAAATAATTGTGATCTAATAATGTCCTCGATAGAAACAAATGTTTTCACTGGTTAAGAATATATAACATAATACTTAATTGCCCAGATGTAGATGAACAAAGTAATAAGCAGCTCATAGTCTGCGCTTCAATATAGTTACTTGCACGCACACATAAATCGGTGAATGACAATCACCAAAAGAAGAAACGACCATACTATTATACAAATTTGGTCAGTAAGTGAATCAGTTTAATTGCCAAAATACCAGTCTTTTTCTGTAAAACATGGAAGAAACCCACATTTGTCATTAACATTCTTCTATGTCTACAGCTACACTGTTAATATTGGTTATAAAGTTTTTATTTTTGATGTTTTAACAGTTTTGAAAAAAACGTACCTTACTGCCTTATAAATAGTACGCCCGTGGCGTGGGGTACCCTGGAAATCTATTTAAAATACCCTATACAATACACGCCTATGCCGTGGGGTACTATTCCTCTATCCGTACTGGATTTCTACACGTCATGTTGGCGATACAAAATTCCGTAGTTACGAATAGACTGACTAACTCTAGTATATCCGAGTTCGTTGAGACCAATAGTACATTTTGATTGCCAGAGAACAATTGTTATTTTGACTTCAACCTCTGAGTCGGCAATATAATATAGTGTGGTACAGATCATGCTCCGCCCGCCAATTGTATTTTGTTAATATATATTCTTTCCAGTCATACAGACTAGTTTGAATGTTCAACTGTTAGTGTGCTTATCGGAGATCAGTCAGGGGATAGGATAGAGTATCAGGTCATTAGGCTTGCCCCACCTTAACGAGAGAGAGAGAGAGAGAGAGAGAGAGAGAGAGAGAGCAATCTTTTTTTTGGTTTGATATTGGCACTCGGCACTGTTACAACATATTGTGACGCGTACTTATGGGTCAGACGTCGTGAACCAAAAATGACAAAATAATAAAAATAATAGTGTCAATATGAAGTCATCTTTGATCACTCTGCTACCTGGGTTATGATTAGAAAAAAATCTGGTAGGTTCATAGAAGATAAGAACTCAAACGTTTTAGTGGGAATAGAAAATAAATTAGGAAGTGCATAAAGGGTAAAATTATACATTAGCAGTTCGTTACTGAAAGAAATAACATTCATGCACTAATTTTGATTTTTTTTTCTCTCCTTGTGGGAAAGCACAATACTTTTCTTATACCTACTAAGTATAGTGATGGATGAAAAAAAATTGTGGAAAGTTTATTAGCATGATATATCATCAAAATACGTAATACGACAACTCGCCATCTTCAGTAAAATTATTGAAAAGCTGGGATATCAATGTGGTTCTTGAGTTATGATGCTTTCGTGTTGGCCAGTCTGCGAAACCATATTGAGTTTTCATTATTGAAGTATAAAATCAGTTCTGTTAACAATTACAAGTTCAACGCCCTAGAGCTAATTCTTTTGAAATTTACTCACAAAGCATACAAACGAATATTTCAAAAAATAGAAAACTTTATTATGTTCCTGAATAGTTACAAGTCAGTCGGTATTCAAGATGAGGCAAACACCTTGCAGAATCCAATGGCTGATATGCTCAGTAGTATATAAATCAGCTTCAAACACCAATCCTACACCCATGGCGTTACGTCTCAGCGACGTAGTATACACTGGAGTTTTTAAAGTATTCTGTAATTTTAATCTGTGTGCTTCAATCGGTATTACACTCAAAACAGGCAACATTTCAACTAAAATCTTCGGAATTGATTTTCTCAAGCAGCCATTTTCTACATCCCAACCAGCGCCTTCCAAAAATAGACCATGCAGGTAACAATTTCCCTGAAACAAAATGTATCGATTGAAAGAAAACAGGAATAAAATACCTAAGGCTGGTTTAAATTTATTTTGAACTACCAAGATCATTTGACAAAATTTGGTGTTCTACGTCTTCTCAAAACAAAGAATGCTGAAAAAACTGCTAATCAAATTATTGATATTTTTTGTTGTTTGGAGCTCCAAGCATATTACAATTAGATAATGGCGGAAATGTGATCACAACTAAAAATTTTTAACCTGGTGGTGATGAGCTTTCTACAGTTGTAGCTTACACAAATACATGCATGGAGGTGATAATTAACGCTTTTCATGCCTAGTTTGCGACGGCGCAGTGCTCATTGTAAAACATCACATAAATTGTGATGAAATTCCATACAATACGACCAAACATGAATATTGACGTGATTGTATGTGCTTTATTCACCAAAGAAACAATGCTGCTCAATTCAAATAAAAAGTTTAAGCCTGCAGAAATTGGAGATAATGTTATTGTGCATGTACCTCTGATGTAGATAGGGGCAGAACTACAATTATGTTATATGCACGCGCTCGTAATGTATTTAAATTTTCGTACCAGTCAGTAATTACAAGGATGTAACAAGAAATATATTTCGAGGGGATTTGTGGGTTCAAAATCTTATATTTACTGGGTCGTTTTTAGTTTAGTTTTCAACTAATATAATGAAAAATGTATGCAGGTAAAGGTATCAAAAAAGAATTACATGTGACAGATTGAAAAAATCAAAGCATACTATGGTACAAAAACTTTTTCTTCAATATTTGTTTTTTGGGACTACAACTATTCAAAACAGCAAAAATCCAACGTAGTGCCCATTAGAAAAAATGAAGTTGATGATTTGAGAAAAACGAAACGTATATAGGATTTACGACTTCGCCAAAAAATAAAGCTCAAAAAGTTCCAAAGAGAATGTATTTATAGATTTTTTCTAACCTTTGAAACGAAATCCGTAATTTTTAATTTTTCCCCATATATCCAGGAGTACCAAAGATAATTTCAATTGTTAAACGGAATATTAGTGGGCTCACCGATACGCAACTTTGCTCCAATTTAAGTATCTTCGTATCTCCTATAGTTTGCGAGATCCCAATGATGACAGTAGGATTTGAAAGACCCGGTATATAGTGCTTTAGTATACTTACCTATTAGAGCCTTAGCTGAACAAGTCGCATTTAACAACAAAATTTATTATTGTGTTATTCAATGTTTTTAAGCAAAACGCTCAGACAAGTGAATTTTATTTTTTAATTAGCCAACGTCGATACCTCAGATAACTTTTTTTTTTTAGAAAATAACACTTAAAAATTTAAACTTGTTTTTGCAAATTATCGTTTGTATCACTATTGACGGATGAAACAAATTACTAATACTCATAATTAATAATGGTTGGAAATGGTGATAAGCTAAGAACACATGAGGAGTATGTGAATTATTTCAAACAAAAACATCTTGATATACCGCCTTTTGCAAGATCCACAGTAAGTATTTATTTTGCCAAATTTACTGAAACGGGATCCGTTCATGATTTGTCTCGGCAAGGTCGACCTCGAGTAAACGAAGAAACCAGATTAGATGTTACTTGAAGCTGAAGAAAATCTTCTCCATTTTACAAGGCCTAAATAACAACGTGGACCACTCTTTTGTAGTGAAGTTGTTCAAGAAAGAGAAATATCATCCTCTTTTCTGAAGAAGCCACTTTTTGCCTGAATGGGACAGTGTATCGTCACAATTGCAGGTATTGACTCAAAACTCTCACAGTCAACGCCAAGGAAAATTAAATGTTTTGATTGGAATAATCGGCAGTGGCGGCTCCTCGAAGGAGGTTAAGGAGGCTCAGCCTCCTCACCAATTTATCTTAATGATCATTCTCCATTTTATTTCCTGTTTCTCTGATAATTCTTTAAATTTTACAATTAATTCCCCGTTCTCAGTAGTTATTTTCAATCCGGCAACAGTGGTCAGAGGCTAGATTCTCTATATATCTCAAACGCTGAGCATGTGTTATTCAACACAGTTGCCGTTTTTCCGACCAGTCAATCGCCAAATAGCGTGAAACGGCGAAAACGGCAACAGGGTAGGGAGGCTAGCTTTTCGTACCCATTCGTCGGTCGAATGAAATACGATTACTTGCGGTTAGTTGTTGTTTTTATTCCACGAGGCGTAGTAAGGTTAAGTAGTTAATTTTTAAGTTATAATTTATCTAATCGGAATCGGTGAACGTTAAAATTATGAGTGACTTAGTTGCAGAGTTCTTAGAAAATCCATTTAGTGGATTAACATATGATAGAAAAGTGTTCTTCAAAAACAAACGGCCTTTACCGGATTTGAAAGGATTAGTGATGGCAGGGAAGTATCAAAATCGATCGTTTAATACTGATAATTATAAAAAATATGTATGGTTAACGGGATCTGATGTACACAATAAATTATATTGCTGGTATTGCTTGCTATTCACATCAGATACAACTTCATGTTGGGGGCACTTGGGTTATAATGATTTGAAAAATTTAGCTCGTGGCCTAGAAAGACATGAAAAATCGCAGGAACATATTACATCGTGTATTAAGTTTAAATTAACCGGTAAACAGAATATTGTTAATGCGATTGATTCTACACGAACACGCGAAATCGAAAATCATAATAATACAGTTAAAGAAAACCGCGAAGTTAAAAAAAAAATCATTGATTTCGTATTGTATTTATCATTTCAAGATTTGGCTTTTAGAGGGCATGATGAAACTGAAAATTCAGTTAATAAAGGTAATTTTAGGGAATTGTTAGATTTGTTTTGTAAATACGACAGTAAGCTTCGCGATTTTATGACTAACGCGTCAGTATTTGCAGGCATTTGTTTTGTTTTATGCGGGTATAATGGTTGAGTGATACCACGCGAAATAAGGTTAGATTAGAATTCGTCTGTTCGGTAAATTATTAATTGTAAAAATGGACAACTAGTGGAAAGATTTTTAGGGTTCTACGATGTTAGTTCGGGAAGAACAGCGGTCAATTCATTCAATTTTTCAATGGAAACATTTCAACGATTCGACTTTGCGAATAAATCAGACTTACGACGGCATCTGTAATGGCGGGACATTTAAACGGTCTTCAAACAAACGTAAGTTTTAAATAACATAGTAGGAAACAGAATTCCCTGTAATGCTCGAACTTGATGGAATTTTACATCACATGCAATGCTTAGTTTACCATCCATAAAAATAAAGACAAATTAATTGAAATATTTGATTTTATATTAAACAGTGATGACTTTTCAACAGATCAGGTTTCATTGAATGCTGCTGTTGGTTTAAAATCTTATTTAGAAAATGAAGAATTTTTGTTATTTCTTGATACTTTTAAATTAATATTTGAACAAACTGATCTTATTTTTCGAATTTTACAACATAAATTCACTAATATAATTCATTCAAGAGATCATTTAACACATCTCATTGATAAAATTCAAGTTTCCGTTATACAGAATTTAATTTTAATATTTTATTTGGAAATTATTCAACTGATGAGGCTTCTCCCGAGAAAAGGAGGAAAACATATAATTTGGTAGACAAGAAACTACATTATAAACAACTTTTTTATGAAATTTTAGATACTATTAAAGGTCAAATATTGAGATTCGATTTTCCGATTTACATGAATTGAAGTTTTTCGATTTGACGAATGGAAGATTTTTCGAATCTTTTTCAAAAGAGTTTCTCAATACACTTTCAGATAACTTAGTTCTAAAATATATTTTTTTGGATAAAATAGCGCTGCACAATGAATTATGCGTTGTATACTGGGATAAAGATATTTTAGGCCAGTACGACAGTCACGCCGATATGATAAAATATATGATAGATAATGATTTGCAACAAGTCTTACCTCAGTTTTATAAACTACTTTGTTTGAGAGTCACCATTCCGGCATCGGTGGAGAGATCATTTTCTACTCTCAAACGAATTAAAACATACATGCGAAATACAATGGGCCAAAATGGTTTATACAATGTTAGTTTAATATCTATTGAAAAAGATTTAGTAAAACACTTAAAACATAATGATACATTTTATGATAATATTATTGATCATTTTTCGTAAATTAAAGACCGTAGAATTTCGTTAATATTTAGAAAAGTTGATAAAATTAATAACAAAAAACAAAATATGAAAAATTCCAAAAAAAAAAGAAAAAAAATTAAAAATCCAAAAAAAATTAAAAAACAAAAAACGAACGAAAAAAAAATTTGTGGGCAAGAGAAACTCTATACCTCCACGTTGGTTCTTGCTGGGTAACAATCAATTTTGTCACTGAAGGTTAAATTAATTGGCTGAATAGAGTATATTTTTACAAAAACGTTTTATGTCCAGCCTCCTCTCTCAAAAAGTTCACGAGCCGCCACTGATAATCGGACAGCGTTTAATAGGGCCTTATTTTTTTGAAGGAAACCTTACACCAGCACGTTATTTGGACTTTTAGTGCCAGCTCCGACAACAATGTTTCCAAATGATCACGATCTATCAGGATATTTGGTTTCAACAAGATGGGCCTCCTCACTTTGGAATCAACGTCCGTCAATATCTTGACGCCACATTTCCTGGAAGGTAGGTGGTAGAACGTCGAGGAGAAATTGAGTGGCCACCGCGTTCACCAAACTTAACTCCCTTAAGGTTATTTAAAATGAAAGGTTTATTTTAATAGGCCAAATAATTTAGATGATCTACGGCAAAGAATTCCCGATGAAATGGAGCACATTACTCGTGAAGTCCTTGAGCGAAGTGTAAAAAGTGCTTACACTCGTATCGGTCAGTGCCAAATGGTTGACGGAAAGCAATTTGAACACTTGCGACAAATTTTGTTTGTTTTTGTGGTTTATAATTAAGATTTTCTTCCACTGAAGTTACATTTTTATTTCTTTCGGTAAGTTCAAAAAAAAATTATCTAAAGTACCAATTTGTTTACACCGTCATTTAAGTAATTAAACCATCTATAAAATACAGCAAAAAAAAATTGGGGTTGTCGTTGAAAAAACCAACGATGACGTTATTGTGCAAAAACACATGATGATTCATAAATAAAAAATTTATGTCAAAAGGTGGCTAATTAAAAAATAAAATTGACCTGTCTGAGCGTCCTCCTTAAAAATATTGAATTAATTATAAATGTTGTTTCTTATATTGTACAAGAATTGCTATTCAGAATGGAAGGTTGATTACAATCCTAATGCGTACTAAATTATGCCCCAGTGTAAAACATTTATTAGCAAGTGAGTCGTTAAAGATAAGCAGATCTTAGGAAGATACTTGAGATAGTTACCTATCAAAGTGTGTGGTGAAAAGCATCTCTATTAAGAAGTCTATGGATAATTTGCATATCTCTACGATTTGTCAATCAACGGCTTGGTGAAACGATGATTCCAACTAATTGCTTACCGTTTGTGGTCGCATCGTAATTTCTAAGGGATCCGCATATTGAGTGACATTGGTATAAAGGGTCGACCTATCTAAGGGCCAATTATGAAAACGACAAGCGATCTGCACCAGCGCAGCTAAATATGTCTCTGGAATGTGGAGTCCTGATATCCATAAGACAGGAGGTTCTCCGGCTGTTGACTAAACAGAAAAAACAATGATTAATATTTAAAACAATATAATAATAATAATAAGAAAATTCAGGATTTTTAATAAATTTAGAATATAGTATAATGAATCTCACAAAGGAGCTTAAAAGTCCTGTGTGAGATTTATATTCATCATAATTTATTTAAAAGAAAATAAGATTTTATAGATAAGTTAATAATATAAGGTTTATTTAAATTGATAATAAATATACATATACATATACACATACATATATTTGTACATACATATACATATACACATACATATACATATACATACATAAACACACACATACATATATACATAGATAATTTAAGTGAAAATTAAATTAACATACTCTAACGAAAAATAAATTTTGACATAGTTTTTATCTAGCAAAACGAGGATTGTATAAACAGGAATTTTTTTAATCTATGAATTGGTGTATTTCTAATCTATTCAACGACTGTAATCATTTATTGATTTTACTTTTAAAGAGGAATAGAATTGCAATTTTTTATATTAGGTGATAATTTGTTATACATGGTGTAAATAAATAACTGCGAAAAAATTCAGGGGGTGATTTCTTATTGGAAAATAAGGTGGGTCTTCCATATAAAATTTTCCTCTAAATCACTTCGTTTTCGAGATACAGGGTGTGTAAGCTATGTTTTGTGCGATAAAATTTTTTTTTTATTCATAATGGGTGAAGATTTTGAAGGGGTAGTTGTTTTTCTCCCCAACTTCTACGCCACTGGAAAAAGTAGGGTTTTGAGATGCCCATTTGAACCGCCAATGTTTTCTACACAAAAAAGGTACTTCTGGCTATAAGTTCTAAAGTTAACCGTTTTCGAGAAAAATCAACTTTTATATTGAAAAACATTGTCAATTCTTTGAAATAAAATTTATTTTTTACCAATTAAACGTTTCTTTACACAAGTAACAAAACCAAAAATTGACCATGTTTTTCAACATAAAACTTGATTTTTCTCGAAAACGGTTAACTTTAGAGCTCATAACCAGGAGTACCTTTTTTGTGTAGAAAATATTGGCGGTTCAAATGGGCATCTCAAAACCGTACTTTTTCCAGTGGCGTAGAAGTTGGGGAGAAAAACAATCACTCACTACCCCTTCAAAATCTTCACCAATTATGAATTAAAAAAAAAAATTATCGCACAAAACATAGCTACTATGAGTAGAGATTGCTTACAAAATCTGTTTTCTGTACAATAAACGGTTCCGGCGATATTCGCAAAAAACTAAATTTTTTTTTTCAATTTCAACACCCTGTATCTCTAAAACGAAGTGATTTAGAGAAAAATTTTATATGAAAGACCCACCTTATTTTTCAAAAGGAATCACCCCCTGAATTTTTTCGCAGTTATTTATCCACACCCTGTATATTCTTCTAGGAGTCACGAATGTGAAATATCTCTGACCAATGATTTTTTCGATTTTCGGAATCATGATTCCATGTTCACCATATACCGGGTATTGCGACCATGGTTGATTCTATTTTGTTCTACAAGATCGCATTTCTGTCGGCAAAGTAAAGCTAAGGAAAAAGTTGTTTTATATCCAGCATCTATTTAAAAAATAGTGTAACTTATAAGAGGTTTGTTCAGTTGATAGTTGTATGCACCACCCCTAGCAATGATCCCATATCTGAATTGCGATTCGGCAAGGCATAATATTTGATTTAGAACTTTAAAGTTTGGCAGTAGACAGACCTCTTATCGGGTTGTTTATGTGTAAGTTTCATTTAAGATTAGAGTCAAATTTTAAGCCGAGATACTTAATTCTAAATGCAATAAATAGGTACGGAATAGCTCGATTTATTCATTGACAGTGTTTCGAATGAAGATCTAGATTTTTCTTTTATGGAAAAAGGAACACACTCAGTTAACAAATGAGCATCGAACCAATTCTAACTTGAAATCATTTGCGGCTGTTTCTTTTACTTCTTCCCATGAAGGACCTATGTATACTAAAACTGTATCGTCTGCAAAACCAATTATTTTACAGCATGAGTAGATAGAGAACAAATCATTAATGTATATATTGAACAAAAGTGGCCCCAGCACTGTTTCCTGCGGAACTCCAGAATCGATTACACAGCAGTCAGTGTATATTCCATTTATCTTGAAGCATTGTGATCTCTTCATTAATTTCAAACCCAATCCTCTAATTCCTACCTTTTCCATTGCCTCCAACAGTTTATCGTGACGTACAGATCAAATGCCTTGGCTAGGTCTATAAAAATTCCAAGACAAGGCTTACTGTCATCTAAAGACATGTAAGCATGGCAATTGCATTTTGAGTCAAATTACCCTCTCAAAACCGAACTGCAGATCAGATAGGATTTTGTATTTGTTTAAAAATGAGGTAGTTCTTTTATTAACGTAAAAAATCACCGGTAGCCGAACATATTTTGAATACAGGTAATCTAGATAATTTAGAAGGGATGGAAATATATAAGCGAAAAAGCAATTTATTAAATTCCGATTTATCTCCAGCTACAGCAGGGTAACCCTCGGTTTACATTATTATCCCCAAATAGTATTTAAACAGGCACATGTTGATTTATAATTTACGAGCAGTTTACTCTGATGATGGCTACTTGGTAGCCGAAAGGTTGTCAGTACTTTAATAGTATTTTCAGTGGATGAGGGTGATTATTTCTTATCAATAGTGAAAATTCTTCACGGTTGTATCATTTTCAAAATAATTAAAAGAAATAAGTTTCTCAAATTTGATTCGTTCCAAATTATTCAAGAAATGATTTCCACATAACGAAATTTTCCCCTTTAATTAGATTAATAGATTCAAATTCGCACTTATTCTATCTAACGGGTTCGATATAGAGAGAATTTGTTTACCCAAGTGAAAAATTGGGATTGTCGGCTCTCAAAATGTTCCATCCAAGATCCCAATCCTTTACAAGTTGCCGGGGCTAATCTACTCCAAGCCGCTGGTATCTGACCATTGAATAGCGAATAGGCCACATTGTCTAAGATACTGTCCATTCCAATTTCACCTGCTAATGCCTTTTGTAGTTGTTCCAAAGTTCTTCGCATTGCCGAAATAAGTTTATTAAATCGCTCTAATTCTTGGAGTAATACTATTATAGTGGGAGACATAACTCTCTGGAAGGATCTTCGTATTTTCCATATCTCGTACTCGTCTGGTATTTTTTTCAATATGTCATTTGCCAGATTATCGATGAATTCTTCTCGGCTAATTCCCTCTCCAGAAGCAGCTAGAACACAATATTGGTTATGGTTAGAAAAATCAAAAGAATCGCGTGCTCTTAGAATTTATTGGGCAGATCTTATATAAACAAGCTTCAGATCACGATGAAACTGGGCTATAAATTTAGCTCGGACCTATGACCAATTTCAATTGACAGGGATAATCAATTATGATTATGATAGTCATTCTATGGGTCATGTAAACGTCTGAGCTGTGATGACAATCAATCTATAAGAATTTAAAGCCAACATTTCAAATAAGGCTACGGAAACAAATAGCGGCGTCGGCTTCATTCAAACTAATATATTGCAAATTATTAGAAAAAGCTGAAGGCATGAGCAAAATTGTACTCTATATAATGACATTGAAAGTTTATTTGATTTGACAGGGATACTCCAAAAAACAGATTAACATAAAAACCTTTTATTTTCTATTCATTCAAACTAATATATTGCAAATTATTAAAAAAAGCTGAAGGCATGAGCAAAATTGTACTCTATATAATGACATTGAAAGTTTATTTGATTTGACAGGGATACTCCAAAAAACAGATTAACATAAAAACCTTTTATTTTCTATGTATTATAATAATATTTTCCTATGTTGTGTGAAATATCAAAATCATTGGATTACAATTTCCTTTATCTATTTGGGGTTGAATTTCCGACGTCTTATAAGGAACCTGCCAAAGTCTGATGAGTGAGTCAGTGAGTGGTATTCGACTTATCTCTATATAAAGGCAAATACCACTCACTCATCACGAAATAATTGATTGAGTTATTATTAAAAAAAATTAATACGCATTTATGATAATTATTATAATTTCTATTATATGTAAATCATGACATTTTATATTTGTTGTACAAATTTGCTTGGGAATAAATCAAGTTAATTGATCATCATGGAAAGCATTAATTTGAAACACCATATGCTGGGACGGAAGTAATTTGAGGAAATTTTACTATTGTGAATTTTGGTTGATCTCAGAGTGTAGTTAAAGTGACTCACTCATCACGAAATCTCCGAAACTATAAACCGAGCAAACTTGAAACTTGGCAGATATGTCCCTTATACGACGAAGGCACCCGCTAAGAACGGATTTTTCAAAACTCAATCTCAAACGGGGTAAAAGGGATTCGATATATTTTGACGTTCTTGACAGCTAATGTAATCACCTATTAATTACATGATGGACAGATCCATAGATTAATGAATCATTATCACATAACTCCTCAACAAGAAACGTAACGTTTACATGACAGTCAGCTGATACATTGACTATCACATAATGTCCATGACACACCATTCCATAAATGAATACCTTTCTATCAAATGGAATAAGCTTTCCATCGTTCGTTTAACCATTCACAATTAACATAGATGCTTACTCTGTGGTTGCTCAGTGGGTATTGAAGGTAGGTAACTATAGTGTGTGTTGCGTGTTGCATATCATGACGTAACATTATTGTTAAAGAATTTTTATTTTGTTATATTATTTTTTTGTTGTATATTATTTAAAACATAAGAACAGTTCTGTGAATATTGTCCTATTTGAAATTAAGATTTATAAGATAAAATAACACTTTCAAGTCTTTGTTCTTGTGCAGCTTTATCTAAACTTGACCAGGATCACGATCTTGAGCCTTGATGTATTATTTACAATATGTTCTAAGCCTTTCCTCTTTAGTTTATTTGACTTAATTAGGGTTCCAGAGTAAAAAAAATTAAGAGACATGCTATATTATTCTTTTTCAACAAATTTGAAAGTGTCATGAAGATGGGTGACCTTGAATACTAAAAAAAATTTCGGCTGCGGCGTAATACCGAGGAGTTTCTTGTCTCCTCTTCATCTGCCCCCCTCCCCCTGTTTAACTTTCGGTTTTCTCCGGAATTTTCTTTCCAAAAATCTGACAACCTTGTTATTCACAGTATAATGTAATCTGTTTTACACTAACATATTATGAACTACAAAAATATGTCACAGATCAATCGCATAAAATAAGACTGTGACTCCACATCGATGATGATGAATCTCACTATGATAATTCGGACACTTTTGCAGATTAAGTATATACTTGTGATACATATTTAAAACCAGAAAAACAAGGAGATCATTCAGGGTTCAATAAAATGTTACAATTCAATCTGAAAACAAAGATGGATGTCAGAAATACCACTTGAAACCGTGCTCAAAAACAGTACAGTTCCTATTTTCACTACTTTAAGACGATCTGCAGGATTTCATATCCATACGACCAATAGGAACGGCGTAATCGCCTCCACAACGGGTTACGCACGCACGCACGCACGACTTCTTTCCACGCCTTCATCTGTTTGATCATTTGCAATATGCATTTAAAGGTACCTTTTCATGCTGCCGCTCGTCCTTGGACTCGCCAGTTAAAACTCCAATTCAACGATAAATTTGAGTGTTCTAGCTATCATGCGAGTATGGCTGTTACAAGTAATAATGTTCAATGCTGTTTTCTGCGAATACTTACATAAATCGCAGTAAAGTCAGGTCAAATACCTTGGTTGTCGTGAATCCATGTCAGTTATAATTGATAAAGCTCGATGCAAAAATCACTTGAAACAATCACGTGACCAGTATGGTCGCTAGAATCGAGCGACGAGATGCAGCATGAAAACACATAAAAAAAAACTTGCAATCCGAGGAATGATATTGCGGCGGCGAAGACGAAACTATTACCTGTTTCTATGGGGGTTTGCTCCTGCGGGCATTAATCGCGGACAACAACTAGTATACAGGGTGTTTGCAAAAATAATCAGATTTTTTCATATAAACTATGGTCCTATCTTCTTTCGTTTCGTAGATACAGGGCATAAAATTTAACTTTTTTAAAACGAAATTTTGCCGTAGGTCCTGTGCAGCTACAGATATTTCATTGAAATCTGGTACTCGGGGGCTTCAGAAGATGCCGAATAAGACGACTTAGTTATTTTTCGAATATACGGTAGATGGCGCTGGGTGCGCGACTTTTCGGCGATTCTTTCAGCCTTTACTTTTTCGAGAATAATCTTTTTGTTCTCTTTGTACATTTCCTGGTTCATAATTATATTGCAAACAAAGAAAGTACTCCTGTTGAGGGTCTCAAAATTTCACCGTTTTCGAGAAAAACGCGTTTAAATGAACATAATAAAAACTCATTGTCAAATTTACTTACTACCCAAATCGCGTATGTTCATTTAAACGCGTTTTTCTCGCATCCAGCGCCCTCTACCGCATAATCTAAAACTGACTAAACCATCTTATTCGGCGTCCTGTGAAACCCCTGAGTATCAGATTTCAACGAAATATTAAAAAATTAAATTCAACGCCCTATATCTCCAAAACGAAAGAAGATAGGACCATAGTTTATATGAAGAATCTGATTATTTTTGTAAAATCTACCGTCCTCTGCATTTACGGGAGGTCTTTCTGAAACACACCTAGAAGATATAGATAACAACATGAAATCGACATTTGAGACATACGGACTGGGTTTCGCAAAGAAAATCAACTTACTCGACTGAGGTTGTAATTCGATTAATAATTTCCACATTTCTTTGGTAGCTTGCGTATAATATCCTATCTCAGCATTTGAATGCAAGCCAAATACTTCAGGACTATTAGTCAATGGGAGCTCATCGATACACTCTGAAAAGAACTTCTTCAGTACCATCGATTAACTTAAAAAAATAATCAAAGATACCTATGTACTCTTCCTTCACACCTGACGGAGGTATAACATAATCGACGCTCTCATCTGTGAAAAAGTGGAATGGCTGAAAGGTGTCGAACAGAAAATCGCCCATATATTCATCCATATATGTCTTAACTATTCTTCTGTCGTAATCATCGATAACTCGACCACCGTACATTACTTCCCCAATTAAATATTTCAAACTGCCCCAAGGAATTCTGGAATCTTTGGCTTTCATCGCTTTATTCAGGTAAGTATCCAAAATCTGAACGCAAACGTTGAAATCAGATTCGTTGAAATCGTAAGAGATGTTCCAACCAATTTTATCATACTTTCTTCTCTCTTGTACAACTGCGTGAAAGAATGCCAAGACGTAAACGATTGGTTTAAACATTTCATGTGCACATGTTTCTAGGGCCTGCGCTCGTATTTTGAAATAGGTATTGCGTAAGTTCAATTTTAGACCATTGGGAGGTTCGGTTACAACCTTCAGAGATCGTTGCAAGATACCGACCGGAAACGTGTCTACGGGATCGGTAGTTAACCATAATCTAAAATCGGGATGCGGTTTTGCATATTTATCCAGCTGTTTCTCGAGGGTACGAATAAAAGCTATGAGTAGATGACAGTTTTGATACATTAGCCAAAACCCTCTACTGATGGCAGTATCTAAAAGGCTCACAGCGATTTGTTCTTGCCCTTGCCCCAAAGAAAGGTATTTAAATTTGCCGCCACCAAATCCGCTCCGATCTGCCAATTTCATCAATTCGGCAGTAGGATCAGATCCTGGACTAAGAATGAATATAACTGGAGTTGTTGGATTACTTTGATCGAAAATTGTGTCGAAACTAATCACGGGTGGCATAATATACTCTTCGCCCAATGTTTCCGATATATAATCACCTACCGCCCTATACACACGATCGATTCGGAAGCATCTTAACAACATGAGACATTGAAATGGATTCAACTTTTCCTTATATTTGCATGGATAATCTACTGTTTCCGGGGCATCTAAATCACACCACTCTTCCCAAGATGTCTTATATCTCGTTATATCATCAGGTAACGTATTAAATTCCGGAAAGTCACTAGACATTTTCATTATATCTTGCCAACCTTGCGCAGTTATAACAGTCGTTGGATTTAGTTTCTCCGATTTTTCTAATGTAACACATCCTTTGATAAAAAACTCCAATTCGGGTTGTGTGATATTACCATCATGCTGTTCCAATTTGCCTGTCATAACGAAGGAGTATAGCAGTTTATGTTTCTCAAAAATTCCGGTACAGCCGTAATCGTAAATGTTTTTCGTTAACGTATTGATAATGTTTAAAAGTCTCTTCGCTAAAACTGTATGTGGTAAGGCTTTTCGCAAAGAATACGCGAATACTTCCAGATAAGAACCTAGAGAATATTGATACATAGCATTCACTCCGGCCATATCCGCCATCAAAAAGAACAGAATTGCACCTCTTTTCGCAACGGATCTGTAACCATCTCTCAATCTGTCTATGTCCTTCCCCGTTTCCACGGCTAGTTTCAATTTATCTATCACTTCGGTTGCTTTAGTTTTGGTATTTTCTAATGTTGCAATTAATTCAACATTGTCTAACATATTTCCTGTCGTAGTAGATAATTCCCTCAGTAGAGAATCCTCCAACTGCGATAGCAAGTTTTTATTTTCACTGGTTTCGGAAATCAGTTTTTCTCGTTGTTCTTCGAGATCTGCTCTTTCGTTTCTCACAACCACGCTAAGTAATTGATCTTCTAATCCCGATAAGGTTACTGTATAGTTAATCACAGAAGCTATAGCGTAAACGGAAGGATTGAATATGGGATTTGCGAATTTCGTGGTCATGTATAATCTAAAATTCGGGTCATAATCCACTTCCTTATCCCCCAGAATGATAAAAACTCTACCACCCTGGTTTTTAATATTCTTAGAAATTACGTTCGTCACTACTGGGTCGATATAATCGTCTACATCCTGAAATAATACCGGCGAACCGTATTTTATAGCCATATCCAAGTGCTTAATAAAGTCTGGATCGGCAAAGCTCAATATTTTCAGATTGAATCTTTCTTCCTTTTTCTTAATCCATTTAGCTGCTTGTTCTTGTGGATCTATACATAATGGGAACCTTGAACATTTCAAAGTTAGCAATCCATTTTGAACAGATAATTCATCAGGTGGTAACCCCTCAGAATTCCATATGCTTACTTCAACATCCGAGGTCAAATTAGATTCGATTCGAAATGGCTGCGTGAGTGGTATTTCTTTGTTTATTATTTCTTGTTGCCAATCCAGGTAAATGATCTGTCGGCGAAATTCGTACGTGAATGGTCCGCAGTAACTTAGAAAACCAGAAGCTAAGAGACAGTTACCAATCAATCGCTCTCGTTCCAAATGCAATTCTTGCAAGTCTATAGTCCATCTGGCTCGCTCCGAACTCAACCCAGTTATCAATTTATCCGCTGCTATTAATCTCCGCATCATAATATCAGTCTCTTCTTGTAATTCCTGCCTACGTTTCATGGCGATTTCGTACTTTTCGTTAAGTTTCGCTAAATCCGCTTCTAATTTATTTATCTCAGCATACAATTTCTCTAGACTCTTCTTAGCACTATCGTATTCTTTCTGTAATTGCTCCACTTTCTCTTTCTTAGGCTTCACCTCTCGAAATACCGCGCAATAACCTAAGACAGCAGTGACAAACTTGAGGAGACCATATCCTGCCTTAGAAATTGATTGCATGTCATTTAGCTTCTTAGATCTTGTCATGTGAGCCTTGACTGCTCTTACTTGGGCTTGAGTGATTTCGTCGCAGTTCATTTCTTGTAAAGTCTTAAGAAAGTTCGGATCCGCCATCATACCTTTCGCGGTTTTCCACGATATCTCCTTGTATCCCCTGATAATTGCGACACATTCACAGACTACCTGGACCGCTTCCGGTGGAGTGGCGAAAGACCGAATTTCAGTAATATCGGCTTTTTCCAAGTCCTCTAGAGCTAACCGAGCAGCCTCCAAAGCAGGCATCGCCTCTGCCAACGCTTCTTCTGCATCTTCCTGTTCCAAACTTATGATTTTAGCTTGCTCTTCTATTTCACTACTTTTAAGAGAAGCAATGTCTTTTTTCTCCGTAGCTTTCTTTGTGCCCGCTTCTATCTCTACTAACATAGTTTCACACTCTTCGGTCGCTTGAGTGACTATTACTTTTTGCACCTCTAATTTCTGATTCAATATTTTCAACTCTCCACTCGCTTCTTCAATTTTATCCATACCGCTTATCAATCTCGCACATTGAGAATCTATGTAAATGTTCTTTTCCTCTAGAAGTCTGATATATGTTTGAATGAAATCTAGATAGTGTTTGGGCGTAACGAAATTTTTTCTGCGAAGTCTTAGCAGATAATCGATTGTATATTGCATTATTCCTTGATGAGAGTATACAACGTGTTCCATTATTATAACCCTGAATGGTTCTGGTATTAGAAGATTTTCTTTCAAAAATACAGAAGCTACTGCAAATAAAGCTTGTACAGGCCAAGGAAACATCCAGTCAATAGTTGTATTATTAACCAATCCTGGAAAACTTCTAGAACGTTTGCTTAGGAGTTCACCTTCGGGAGACATAGCAAGAGCAACGTGTAAATTGTCTGCACATCTATGTGTAAAATACTGCCAAACATTATCCTTGGCGACCCCATAGCCTGCCTGAACTGCCGCAGATCTACATTGACTAATTATCTGTTCTTTATCGTCGTCAGTAAAAAGTGATGGAACCATGCCAATCATGAGAATGTTATTAATGAATTCCAAAAATCCTTCTTCTACTATTTGAGCGGCAGAGAAAAAAAATACTGTAGGTTTATTTTCTACTCCTAGCATGTTATACAATATTTTCAAATCTTCTTTAAACATTGTTTCATTATAGCCTCTGCATAATGTGATCCAAAACACTTCGCATCCTGCCGCAAATGCCGCGAGTTTGGTCAAACTCAATTTTCCACATCCACCAACACCTACAAGCATCACGTGTCCTCTTTGTAGCCTCAATGTTCGATGGAGTCTCGTCAAATGTTCGAGAGCATCATCGAATAGAACTATGCTCAGTTTTTCTTTTGATTCATTGTGTTCTTCTAGAATTTCTTGAAACAAAAAATAAATAGCCTCATAATCTAGCAGATCTTCATAATATCTTGGTTCGTCCTCGTTACTAGCATTTCGATAATCTCCAAAGAGTAATGGATCTCGCATAACGTATTCTGTTACGTCAACTGTTTCCTCCTCTTCAGCTTCCGTTCCTTCTTCTTCAACTACGTCCGGCAAGGCCTCAAGTCCTTCGTCATCATCATCTGTAGGTAAAACGGGTGCTTCCTTAACTGGCGGTGGGAATTCGATTTGGAGTTGCTTAATAATGTTATTTCTCAATAATTCTTGATCTACTTCGTTGATTAAACGATCGCATATTACTCTTGTAAACTCATTTCTCCATAATCTCACTATTTGTGGTACTGTCGTATATAGGAGAGGTTTGGAAACGCATAAACCACCGACTATTCTGGATAAATCACGCATATTGAATATATAATGGAATTTCTTAGGTGTAGGTGGTAATTGTATCAAAATAAGGTTGTAAAGATTTAAGGTCATCGTTACCAATTTTGGAGCGATTTGAACATCCGGCTCAAAATTACTCAAATGTCCAGATAATATGCTGCTGTAAATGTGCTGGAGGGTTTCTGTAGTTGGAAATGGTAAGTTGATTACGGTGAACATAGACATAAACCTGGGATCTACAACGTTTCGTCCACCACCAGCTACACCCATACCTGCAAGGTAAGATATATCTCTTAAAGATTTCCAATGTAAATCTTTACCTCGATCGTAAAATCCCCCCTTTTCAAATAATAGTTTCAATAAAGCTATAGGTTGCTGAGTTCCATAACTGTCAACTTGCGGCATGTTCATATCGTCTATGAAACAAATCAGCTTCTTACCCATAGGTGGACCATAAATTTCTTTAGTCCTCTTTTCTACAGACGATTCCAAATTTTTTTGAACGTCCATTGAAGATGTTCTGGACGAGAAATTTATATTCATCACTAAATATATATCGGCATCTAAGTTTCTCAAGAAATCTTGAATAATGGCGGTTTTGGATGTACCTGTTTCGCCTATAAGAATTATAGGCCTTTTAACCAAATTCATTAGCTTAAGTACATATGTCGTTCTCACGGTATCAATTGTTGGCACCAGAATTTCTGCGAATCTTTTGCTGGGATCGTGCACATATTCTGGCACTAACCATTCCCAAGCAAACCATTTCCTTTGTTCAACATCTAAGAAATAATCGAAGAATGTAGGATACGCTGACGGCATTTTCCTTAATTCGCAGGGAGCTTCTAGTGAATCTTCCACTTTTAACATAGAACATAAATTCTTTACAAACTCGTCAAACTCTACTCGATCTTCACTCAAAAGTGTGGCTCCAACAGAATTATAAAGGGAAGTGATAAATACCGCTTCTATTAGATCTACATCGGCCTCCTCTTCGGGATTTCGCGTATCTTCTGCCGGTACCGGCAAAATGGCATCCATCACAAAACAGAGTTGGGTGAGCATATTGAGACCTGTCTGGGGAATCACTGTTCTGAGAGGATTCACTTGGCGATTAACTAATGTGCCTTCTATGACGTAAGACAATAAATCCGGTATAAATCGATCATAAAGCTCTTGGAAGTATTCAAAATCAGGCGGATGCTTTTTCGATTTAATCCAACGATCCCAAAAAGGTTGAAAACCTAAGTTCTTTGGATCCACATAAACCATACCCGCTCTAGAAACCGTGGCCGGAGAGGCATATTGTAGATCTCCAACTTCGAACAATAGGGCGCAGATCGTCTGGAGTCGGATTCTCTCACCGTTTGCCAACGTTAACAATTTATTGTCGTCCATAACAGAATTCATATTCTCAATCCACAAAGCATCCACATCGCCATCAAATAAAATGTAACGCCTTTCTTGTTTTTCTGTAGGTTTATTCATTTCGCGAAATATATTAGAGAGAAGACCGTCAACCCAGTCTCTTGTGAGCGGATCTAAAATTCCGTATAGTTCAATTACGGAGCAAGCCTTGGGATTGAGCGTATTTATTTTAGTCGGAAGACCCATGGAAGTCTGAGCTCTCGCTAGGGTATGTATCACGACGGATTTACCACCACCAGTTGGTCCCACCAACATTGTCGAATGTCTAGTCATCATAGTTTCATACATTTGCACAACTTTATCTACTTGGTGAGGTAACACAACGTATAGCCTCTTTTGCAAGACTGCCTCAACGGCAGCGTTAAAGTCTGGGTAGCCCACTCGAGGACAATCCATACCAGGAAACAAATCTCGAATTAAACCAAGAAATAAAGGTACATCATCGAATACGAATTTCGGATGGTTCATATCTCTAAGCGCTCTCATCAGTACTAGAGCTTCCTTTAAATCGGGGGAAGCACGTTTGAAAACTCCCGCCATTCTTAACACTGAATTGATAGCTCTCAATCCCCAGTCATAGTGAGATTGCTTAGATAATTGTTCTCTCGCCAACTTATATAGTACCGTCATTTTCTTAGCAAGTACCTTAGCTTCCAGAAATCCATCAGAAAATAGTGATATAAGACAAATCATTTCCAGGTCGGGAACAATGCATACCACCGGTCTAAACAAAGCTTTCACCGATTCTGGTAATTCCGTCCTACCAGCGTATCCCGGATTCATTGTTATGAATATTCCCACTTTACTATCAAGAAAAATTTCCGCCCCTTCAAATGTAAATCTCTCCATTTTATTCATCATAGCACTGCGAATTGTTTGCAACTGTGTCGATATGACGGACAGTACAGATATGTCGATTCTGTTGAATTCGTCGAAACATCCCCAAGCACCGCTTTGAACCAATCCAGCCAGAGTAGTTCCAATAGCTTTAAAATCCATTCCTTCGCCACAATTGGTAACAATGCATAAAAGAGCAAGTGCTTTAGCTAAATCCTTCACAGTTTCTGTTTTTCCAGTACCTGCCGGTCCAGCTGGTGCCCCGCCCATAAACATAAGCAAAGCTTGCGTTATCGTGAGATAAATTCTATCTGTGAGTGCGGTTATAACCAATCTACCATTCAATCCCATATACTCGTATCCATATTCAAAAGAACCCGTGCATTGAGTCACGTATAAATTGTCCAAATGATTCACCCAATATGCTCTCAATTGACTTTCCCATTCGAATTCTTGAGCATCTGTAACGCTATCCCTAACGAATCCTTCTATTATATCTCTAGCGTGAACTTCGACAATAGCTATTGTGCGAAATTTCGATCTGTTATTAGGAGTCAAGTCTGCACGCACGCTGATCACAATTTCGTTCAATTGTTGATTCAACTGATCAAGGTATTCCTTCATTGCTCTTTTATTACCCTTCTTTATCTTGGAAAATACGTTTTCTACTTCAGCGGTCCACCACACCTGACTCCCCGCCAAACACACCATTCCTAGATACTCCATAATCCATTCCACTCGAGGTCGCCGAATTTTGCCATAGTAAAAGATGGCACTCTTCGTGATAAAACGATTCGATCGTCTCATCTCTGTCAACACGTCGTTCATCCAGTCTTCTACTTTACCAACTACATAAACAGCTGTTCTGAAATCCATAATCTCACCTTCTGCCGATATCATGGCTGATGCCACCAAACGATCCTGCGTGTCGGGGCCAATTTGTAAACTCTTAATATTGTCAAACATCTTTATGATATGATCTTGAACGCAGTACGGATCACTACTCCCGAGAATCGACAAAAGTTCCTCCGTAGAGATGAAATAAAACCGCGGAAATCTTCTCCTCTTCGAATCAAGATAATCGTTCAAAGATTTCTGACACCGATCCAGACCAAACCCAAGACCTTGAAATTCTATAAGTCTTCCCGATACCAGACAGCAATCGAGAACAATGGGTCTTTTCGCTGTATCATTCATTATCCTCCTAAAAGCTTTATCGACGTCGTCAAATTTTTTAGCTTCTTCCGGTAATTGCGATCGTATGTCACCACCCACAAATATCCCTTCCAGGTAAAGCCACTTTCTTTGAACTTGCAGCCACTCATCAATTATTTCACCTATTGTAGATAAATTTTTTTCCCATTTTTGTACTTGTTGCAAAAAAGGTCCAACGAATTGCGATCCAGCCATACTTTGCAAATTCATCGAATTATCCTCCAATATCTGCATAATTTCATCAACAGGGCCTATGAGGAAACCCCTGTCTTCTGTTCCTTTGGTGTGTTTCGTAACAATAAAGGAAATCGTTGCCCAATTTTCTATTATTTCCTTCACACCTTTCTCGATACTCAATTCTTTGATTGCGTTTGCAATTATTTCCTCAGCCATATCCTGATAACGATGAAGCTCCATTGCGAACATGTTATCCAAGGTGAACCTTTCTGGGGACATGTCAAACTCAATACCAGTTTTAACCATCAATTGTTTCCAATGTCTTTCCCTCATCGCTTCGTTTTTCAGAGAGACCATCAATGGAACGGCATTTTTAAACTGTTTCATTTTCAAGTCAAGCATCTGTCCCACTGCTAATTGTTTAACGGCTTTCGGTAATTTCTTAAAATCCTTTATGAAATTTTCTATGCCGTCTACTAAAGCTTGTGGATTCAAATTTACCCACAGTGTTTTACCCCAGACTTCACGAGCGTGTTTTTGATTTTTGTAGATCTTGTAGACGAACTCCATTCCGTCAATATCCTCTTTCGCTCGCAAGTAATCACTGTAATCGGCCAGCGGAATGTCAAATAATCCTTCCGCTTTCACTAGCTCCAGACGACGTTCTTCTAGGTCTGCAAACAATTTTGTATACTCGTCCATCAATCCTATTCCACTATCCATGTCCTCTCCCACACTTCCAGGTCCCTCTTCGTCAAATTTCTTAACAAATTCAGCCAATATCTCACAAAAGTCACTAATTTGACTCAATGTTATGAGGGCGAATCTATCTTTTGTGGCTTCAAGAGTCTGTTCCCTATAGATTGCAGACAAATGTAAGGACTTCCAATCTTTTTCTAATTGATAGGCCAATTCCTCATGTTCTGCTTCGAACAACAATTCATGTTGCCGAAGAGTAGAATACGTCTCTTGAAAATCTAAGTAATCCAATTCTGTATTAACATTGTTAGTGGTTATAACCGTTATGGCGTGCATAACAGCTTTGAAAGGCTCCAGTCCTTTGATGGTCTGATTAACGAGTTGTTTTAACTCGATAATAGTTAATCTTATTGTTTCCATTCTTGAAAATGTTTTTTCTTCTAAAATACGTCCCAATACCACTTTCCACTCCAAAGTATGAGCCTTTATTGTTTCTAGTAACGGTGTTAAATTCAGTTGGATGGCACCGACTTTGATAAAAACATCTTGAGCGTCCATCTTTGCTATTATGTCATTGTAAAAGGTGAACTTTATGTCATATTCTTCTAGTTTGTTGTTTCTTTCTACGAATCCGGCGCACGTCACTTCTTTATCAAAACCCCATAAGCTCTTATACCTCTTCCATCTTTGTACATATTTGTGTACTTGCAAAATAGTTTTATGGGCCGTATCTTGAAGTTTCACTAATAAATCGTTAATATCTGGTATTTTAATAATATCCTCATAAAAGGTATATATGTATTCTTCAAGATTGGTTATCTTAACTGGTTGACATGGAATACACATATTATGCATCCATCTATGGAAACTTTTGATTGTTCCAATGAAATCTTTGGAGTTTCTGACGATAGTATTGTAAACTTCATTTGCGGTGGGATACAGAAAGACTTCAGGTAGTACCACAACCGCGTCCACTTGAAATAGAAGGGCATCAGAACCTAGCTTCGTTATGAATGTTTCTAAATTTCGGATCACCATACTGACTAATGACTGATATATTTCATTTTCCCAGTGTTGGTAATAAGCTGACATAGACGGTGCCATGCCCGTATTCGTCTTCAGTACTAGATACTCCACCTTAATGAGAATAGGACCAAATGTTTCATAGAGGTATTTCATATCACACAATTTTTCTGTTCGTAATTCGACAACAGCAGCGAAAAATTGCTTGCAAGGTAAACGTTCTGGATTTTCCCATACAGTGACATAGTCGAATAAATTGAAGTTCCCCAACTTTTTTATTCTTTTCTCTATGTCTGATTCCATATATTCTATTTGTGAAAACAACGTTTTAAGGTTATTTATTTTGAGAATGCAGGTCTTTGCATAATCACGAATTCCTAATGATCTCCAGTTGATCCTACTAAGCCCTTGTTGAATATATAATTCCACTTCTTTCAATTGTTCTTTCAAAAGGTTCATCTGAAATGAAAATCAAAATATCGCATATGGAAAACACATTAACATAATTTATTGGAAAGTTAATTATTATAATTTTTATTACAATATATATGAGCTCTTGGCCTTGCCTACTTAGACCAATCGAATAGCCGATATATTTTGTATGGCCAAAAATAAATGTTGATTATCAAAGCTTCAGAAATTGATGATGACGCTTAGGCCTTTTTTTTACGAGGGCAGCGCCGGAGAGTCCCGCATTGACATGGATCCAGGTATCGCACACAATCGAAGTATTGTTAGCTTTGGAAAAACTGATTTTACGTCAATCAGTTCTCTTACAACTGACTCTCATTTATCACGATGTCAGAAGTCACTATTATTCCTCCTCTAAGCGTTATAAATATCGAGTAGATGGGATGTACGGAAAAATCACCGTCTTGTTCGGTAGTGAAAGTTTGGTCGGGTTAGACATGGGTCAGTAATCCTTGGAATATGACCAGTAAGGACGGTGGAAGTCGTGGCAGACGATAAAATTCGCCAATGTTGATGTTGATGCAACAAATAGCAAAATTTCTAGGCTTTCAAATACCGGGATATCAAAAATTATCTTGGTCAAGGATGGTTGTGGAATCTAAAACGTGTCTTACTTTACGTTTGAAATAATTATGTCACTGTCACACTGACATCATCAATAACCTAATTTATTAATATCCCCAAAACTCGTGTGAAATTAATTAATTAGAAGTTTCTAAAAGTGCGAAATTTCGCAATTTTATACGAATGTTATAACACTCAGAAGTCTCTAGCGCTGTAGACTTCGGGATTTTCACTTAACCTATCGAAATTAGAAGGTTCGAATTGTATAAAAACACAATTGAATGAACGCCAGACGTCCTATGTAATTAGCTACGAACGTAATCATTTTGACATATACCTCGAGCAGCTCGCTACGCGTCAGTTTATATATTTTACCTCGATCTTGTTAATTCGGGGCCGTTTCGTGCCCCGTGCGGCCGGCGCCAGTTGTAGTAAAGTGTTTTCGGGTATGGGCCGCTAGCTTTTACCCGCTTCGTGTATATTTTAGTAGCGAGAAAATTCCCTTTGGTACGTCGCAGGTCAGACGTGCGTAGCTGAGACCTGAGAATGGCTCAAACTGTTTTAATTAAATTTTCCTATTTAATTGATATTTTGGGGCCTGGAAATGTGCTTATGCAACGGCCCCAATGATAATCTCAGGACATGGAGTGAAAACGGCACGCGAAAAGTCGTCGTAAAGCCGTATTAGGTACAGAAAGTTTTCACTTTTCCAACTCGCGAGCTACGGGCTTCTCACGTGAACGTCATTCGATTTATCGAAAATTAACTATTTCAAAACAGTTTTCGACCCGGTTTGGGGCTGTTTCGACCATAGTCAAAGTATACCAGGTCTGTCGGAGCCTCCCTTCTACTCTTTTTAAAATTTTAGTGCAATCTGATTGGTCGTTTATTTCGTTTATTTAATGTTATAGACAAGGACATAATATGATGTTGTTACGTGCCGGCAACGAGCTGATGAGAGCAAGGCTGTGATTGGAAGAGCTGGGTGACGTCACCCAGCGCGAAAAACGATGGAAGGGAGCCTCCGGCAGACCTGGTATACTTTGACTATGGTTTCGACCTTGTAAAAGGTTCACAGTTAACATTTCGACCATTTAAATTTATTTGTGCTGTGTGGTAAGAGGCATGATTCAAAAACTGGATTAGAAAATTTCCGTACAATGACTTAACAGATTTTGACTCAACAAAACATATTCAAAAATTTAAAGTAAGACACACGTTTTACATTCCACAACCACCCTTGATCAAGATAATTTTTGATATCCCGGTACTATCGTTCGCCGGAAAAACAGTTCAGCGCCAGCGTCGTTTTGAATGAATGGTGGTCCTTTTTGGAGCACTGTAGACAAAACCCTGTTGACGTGTTGAAGACAATTGTCACGAAAGATGAAACCATGGTTCTCTACTTTGATCCTTTGTCAAAATGTCAAAATCGAAGAAGAATAGCACCACCGAGAAAGATTAGGGTCTGTCAGTCGAGAAAAAGGCATATTTCTTATGAAGCTTATGATATATACCACAAATTACGTAAAGATATTTGGGACAAAAGAAATGGAAAATTGACCAGAGTCGTGCGTTTGTTGCACGGCAATGCAGCCGTGCATACTGCTAGAATTTTAAGAGATTGAAAGAAGACCTTCGGTGACGCCATTTCAGTGATGACGAAAAGGTGTAAGTTGCAGTTTGGGTACTTTTTGAAGACAAACGGAAGGTGTTGAATTGTTACTGCAACGATGTGATAAGTTCATTGAAACCAGGGGGAATATATTGAAAAACGCCGGGATTTTTTGGCGCTGCCTTCTTATTATATGGACTGCTCCTACCATATTCACCCGTACAGCAAGCAATGTGCCGACACCTGTGGTAATTCGCTCATAGCGCCGCAAATGAAGCAAGCAAAGATAAAAAATATACTACAAATTACTTTTTAATTTTTAATCAGAGTTGCAGCCGTAGCTACTTTGTTGTACTTGTGTAAACTACCATGATGGGAGTGACTCAAGCAAAATTACCTGAAATGTCGGCACACTCTGATATTTTGAAGCACAGTCATGTACTAAAAAGTCTAATTGTATGTGAAATTATGTAAGGAAGAAAAAGTTAGGTACATAATTGCCCCCAAATATTAATTTACATGTAAAATACAGATTATTCAAAAAGTATAAAAATTTTCTTCCATAAAGTATGCACTGCACAGGATGAATATTACTATTGGATGGAATGGATGGGAGCATTATTGAATGGACGGCAACTAATTACACTAGATAAAAAACTCATATAGATGAGTTTTTTTGTTATAGAACAAGTATGAAAAAGAGATAACAATCAAAGACACAAAGTCCCTAATGGTGAGCAGAAAAAACTGGGAATGTAACCCTAATACTGTGCGATGTATGTGAGACCAATCACCACATATGGGGAAATGATCTGTTGTAGTAGAATTATTCGTATTAGTTCAAGAATAAATCTGTCGATAATCCAAAGACTACTCGAATGAGAGAAAAAACCCCATACCAAGACTCAGTTGAAAGGTCATTAAATGGTGCACTGATGGCTCTAACAGAAGGAACTGGAATAGAGGAGTAAGTATATGGTCCTGGAACCAAGCGCAAATTCACACTATATGAAGATATGTTCAGTTCAATATAGATCGATACTTCCTTAGACAAGAAATAGTAATCATGTCGGCTAGTCAAGCAGCCATCAACGCGCTGAACTCCCACATAATCAACTCCAAGATGGTCTGGGAATACTTGAAATAAACAAACTTACATGGTAGCTGGGAATGCTTAGAGAAACTAATCGAACTAAGCAAGAACATTGCAGTTATCCTCCTAAGGATACCAGGACACATTGGTATCAGACAAATTTGCTAAATAAGAGACATGTTGTGTCAAAACCACTGACCGATTATTGCTCAAAAGCATAGACACAATCATTCCGCGTTCTTGACTTGTTGGCGTGTATTTAACAGTTTTCTCCTTCACAAATGCCAAAGTCACTATGACAGATGACGCCATTTGCAAAAATAAGAGAATCTTCCAATAGGGTGATTACTTTTGCGCCACCTAGTGGATATGCCGATTGAATTTTGCTTTTTACGCTGGGCCCAAATTTAAGGCCCACCAAAATTAAGCATTTATAGCAAAATGTTAATTGATTGTTATTTTAGGCTTAGGTGATATTTGTCAAAATCTACAAAATGCATTTTGTTTTGAGTCAAAATATGCATTAATTTGTATGATGAGGCACTGCCTCCCCGAAATTCCTAGGGAAGCTACTGGTATCCAAGCAATATTTTGCAAAAGAAATAGTTATCTGCAGCTTTACAATAATATTTGGAACTTTCAGGATATAACCTATAACTAGTTGGATACCTGAGGCACTGTTAGCTTTTGTGTGATAGCTTTGTAAGCTTCCAACATATCCGTAACCAGTTGAACATCAATATGTAAACGATCTTTTTGAATTGCCACCATACGTATATCACTCGGTAGAACATAACCAAAATATTCCATGAAACAACCTTCCCTGATGTAGTTGAACAATTCCCAATCGAAATTGAGAACAAATTCCACATTTTGTTCAGCCATGGTATTATCGCCCATCACCTCGTGCCACGTGAGGCTTTTCAAGGATTTCATTTTGTCCATCAACATATTCGTTGATTTCGCCGACATCAACCACTTCAAGGTATTCCCCACGGTAGAAAATTTCAAACCTTCAAGTAATTAGTTGGCATAATTATAAAGTTGCAAGTGATTAATTCATTTTGTTACCTTTTGGTGCACCTTGGGACGTTCCAACACTAACTTTTTGTTGCTTTGGGGGTATACTTTTACTTGATATTGTTTTCATATCTTTGGCATCTAAAAAAGATAAAGAAATATTATCAATTCATGCATACCAGATATTGTTTTAGAAACTATCGATTATTTGTTAAATAGCAATTAATTATATGAACTTGAGATATATTTGAAAATCCATTATATTAAAACTGATACTTTCTTTTTATAATTACTTATTTCCTTTTTTTAGCTATGCTGAAATACAAATGAAATAATATATATTTCATGTTTTATCTGAAATCGGTCGAATTCAGTGCGCTTGTATTTTTGCATAACTAGTGGTAGGTATTATTAGATTTCCAGAGGTATAGATCTGTACTACTAATGATGATTCTTAATCCAGGTATGAATTATCGGAGTCTATTTATTGGTGCACCCCCCATTATCAAGAATTTATAATTGGCTACAAGGAAAATTATGTTTCGAAATTGGTAATTTATTGATTAATAAATACAGGGTGTAAACTCTTGCATAAAAACCGACACAGAGCAGGAGCATGTAGGGGACCCTAAAATATGAGGATTTAACGCAACTTACCTCTATACCAAGCTGCACCCCTAAGAAGTTTCAGGCCCTCAAAGTGGGACTTTAAATTTTGAAAAATAATACCTCAATTATACTTCAACTTAGAAAAACCAAATTTGGTACACGTTGTATGCGTTCCAAGAGTATTAATCGACAGTAAGTAGAGTTCAGTTGGATCATTTTGAAGGTTTGATAAGGGATGATGGTGCACCCTTGAAATTTGACAGAATTTTTTAACCCAATCGCAATATCTCGATATTTTATGGGAAATTTTGTTTAAAAACTATTTTTACTCTTGTAATTTTTCAATAAACTTTGTAGTTTTCGAGAAAAACGCGAATAGAAGCATATATGTGGCTATGTTATTTAAAATCATCGAAAGGGTTGACAAGGGATGGTGCAACCTTAAAATTTGACAAAATTTTGTAACCCAATCGCGATAAAAATAATTTATTGGAAAAACAAACAACTTTATCACTAGAAATAACATAATACAATCTACTTAAGTTATAAAAATTGTTCAAAATGATCACAGTTTTCTCTTAGGCATAATTTTATTCTTTTTCGAAAATGAAAGTTTACTCTTTCCAATAACTGTTGATTGTTTCTAATGAGTGTGCATTCATCCATAATGCGGTTCCACAATTCTCCTTTAGACGCAACTGACAAGCAATACACATATTCTTTTAACGTTTCCCAAAGAAGGAAATCACATTTATTGAGGTTTGGTGATCGTGGAGGTCACATCTGGAGGCAATTATTTCCACTTCCAATTCATTTATTTGGATACTATTACTAAAATGAGGTGGTGCTCCATCATGCATGAACTAATGTTCCAGTCTTAGTTGTAGTGGTACCTCGTCAAGTAGATCCGGGAGAGTGTTTTGGAGAAAATTCAAATAAGATCCGCCATTCAGTTGATTTGGTAAAATAAATGGACGAATTAAATATCGACCAATAACACCGATCCAAAAATTTATGTTATGCTCTCGTTGAAAATCTCGAGGAGTTACTGCATGAGGGTTTCCGCCAGAATACTCATGATAATTATGTAAATTTGTTATACCCTTGCGGGTAAAACGTCATCAGTAAAAAGAACCATATTTAACCATATCTTCCGGTAACAATTCTTGCACTTTTTGGATATAATATGGATGTAGTAGATTACGTCTTATAACTCGATGCACAGAAGTTTTTGCTATACCTGTTTGTCGAGATAGAATTTTTGTGCTAATATGTCATCTTCATCTTCAATTCTATTCAAAAGTATTTCTTCTTCTTGTCCCGTTATTACAGTAGCACGTTCTCGAGTGTTGCTGAAAAACTTGCCTGTTTCTCGAGCCCGTCGCTCAACATTGGAAAAGGTTTCTCTATGGGAAATCACACGATTAGGGAATCTTCTGCGATACTCTTTAACACTTTTTCTGAAATTTCCCTCACAGAAACCTAATACCATTAACATGTCAACTTGCTCACTAAATGAACATTTTTCGGTCATTTTAACACACTAAACAAACTATTATTTGAAATAAATTACTTAGTTTTCTGATTGTAAAGTTTGACGTTTAATTTCATAGCCAACATTTGAAATTTCGATGATTTTAAATAACATAACTACATATATGCTTTTATTTATTATCGTTTTTCTCGAAAACTACAACGTTTATTGAAAAATTATAAGGGTAACAAAAGTTTTATAATAAAATTTCCCATAAAATAAGGTGATATTTTTCCGAAATTGCGATTGGGTTAAGAAATTATGTCAAATTTTAAAGGTGCACCATCCCTTATAAACCCTTTAAAATGATCCAACTGAACTCTACTTATTGTCGACTAATACTCTTGGAACGCATACAACGTGTACCAAATTTGGTTTTTCTAAGTTGAAGCATAATTGAGATATTATTTTTCAAAATTTAAAGTCTTACTTTGAGGGCCTATAACTTCTCAGGGGTTCAACTTGGTATAGATGTAAGTTGCGTTAAATCCTCATATCTTGGGGTCCCCTACATGCTCCCGCTCTGTGACGGTTCTTATGCGGGACACCCTGTATATTATAATATCAGTTTTTTGTATAAGAAAAACATTATTATGATAAAATGTATTGCTTATTTTTTACAAATTACAACTAAATATCTGATAGAATTTGAGAAAAAATTACTCACCATCGCCAGCACCTCGTTTAAATATAGTACTTGCAACTTTCAACACGTCTAGTTGCATCGCCTTTTCTACATAGTTAGAACAATCCTCTGACCATTGGTCTACTTTGCTTTGCTCGTACAATGTTAACGCCTTGCTAGTTTTCAAATAATTATTGAACGCTTCTTCCCTCATAGCAGAGGTCATCAACTCAGGAACATTTTGAAACTTCATAATCATTTTCTTCAATTTGTAAAACATAAGTCGAACCCAGTAAATTGCTCCACCTCGTGGTGGCAAGTTTTTGCAAAGTATTGGTCGTCTTCGGTTTCTCTGAAGAAAGTATGTTTATAGCTATATTTATTTAACATAGAAGTGAGGAAAGGTATGTGCTGTCAAAAGACTTTGAATTAAATTATCGTATTTCATTCCAGATCTAACAGTAATTAAAGAATAAATTCCGTTAAATTGCTTTCATGTGGAAATATTATCCCCGAATTTGTAAATTCCTGTAGCAAAGTTTGATCCGACAATTTCTAAAACTTGGTGGAAGTGAATTTTACTTCTTTCACTATACGCAGTGCAGTGTAAGGGAAGTATTGTAATCGGCCTAAATATTTTCGTGGAAATGTCCATTTTGAGTCTTTCTGAATCCATCTAGACTATTTTTTTATAGATTTCTGTGTGAGCTTGGGTAAAACTGACTATGGAGACTATTGCGCCGTTCATATCAGCAGTAGGTATTGTAATAATACATAGAATATAAAACAAAGAGTTGTAAGACTCATAATTTGTCAATTCAATATCAGAGTATGATAGTTTGATTTAATTTATTATGTTAGTTGTTAAGAAAGCTACCGGGATATCAAAAATTATCTTGATCAAGGATGGTTGTGGAATCTAAAACGTGTGTCTTACTTTACGTTTGAAATAATTATGTCATAACTAATTTGAAGTTTCTAAAAGTGCGAAATTTCGCAATTTTATACGAATATTGTAACACTCAGAAATCTTTAGCGCTTTGGACTCCGGGATTTTCACGTGGCCTATCGAAATTAGAAGGTTCGAATTATCTAAAAACATAATTGCATGAACGCCAGACGTCCTATGTAATTAGCTACGAACGAAATCATTTTGACATATGACTCGAGGAGCTCGCTGCGCGTAAGTTAGAGTTTATATATTTTACCTCGGTCTTGTTAATTTGGGGCCGTTTCTTGCCCCGTGCAACCGGCGCCAGTT
The DNA here is from genome assembly GCA_958510875.1 of Endomychus coccineus. Classification (NCBI taxonomy): domain Eukaryota; kingdom Metazoa; phylum Arthropoda; class Insecta; order Coleoptera; family Endomychidae; genus Endomychus; species Endomychus coccineus. The sequence continues at coordinate 53,436,183 of OY294068.1, read as the reverse complement.
GTAATAAAGTGTTTTTGGCTATGAGCCGTTAGCTTTTACCCGCTTCGTGTATATTTTAGTCGCGAGAAAATTCCCTTTGGTACGTCGCACGTTAGACGCGCGTAGCTGAGATCTGAGAATAGCTCAAACTGTTTTAATTAAATTTTCCTATTTAATGGACATTTATCGAAAAAAGAAGGGCCGTCGGGCACGGCCCGATACTAAATCTAACTACATGGAGCGAAAACGGCACGCGAAAATTCGTCGTAAAGCCGTATTAGGTACAACCAGTTTGCACTTTTCTAACTCGCATGCTACGGGCTTCTCACGTGAATGTCATTCGATTCACGGAAAATTAACTATTTCAAAACAGTTTTGACCCGGATTGTGGCTATCACGACCTCTGAAAAGTTTATTATTCTTTTAGAACTGAAATAAATAGGTATGAAATTTGTAGGTTATTGATGATGTCAGTGTGACAGTGACATAATTATTTCAAACGTAAAGTAAGACACACGTTTTAGATTCCACAACCACCCTTGACCAAGATAATTTTTGATATCCAATAAATATTAAAATTTATCATTTAGCAACAAGAGGAGGATTAGTAAATTCAATGATACCAGCAAGATCTGAACACTTGAAACTCCCCCTGATCTGTGCTGGGGTAGCTTTATCATCTCCCTTGATTGCTACTGAATTATTTAATGTTGAGAAGCAGTTTGCAGATTTTATTTTTATTTCCGGCCCACTCAACGCTTGTAGTGCTACAGCTGCCAAAAGTTAGATCAATTTGATGAAACGTTGTGCACAAAGTATGTGAACCAAGGACTGACCGTGAATTAAAATTGAGAAAACATTGAATCTAGAATTTTTGATAGTTTTATAATGCCCACGTTTCAGCGTTTAAAAGCTTCGAAATACTTCGGAAGTTGGAGAATAAAACTCAAATTTTACACAAAACTTTTAACATTTAATTAAAAAATGCTGACAAATTGTTTCACCACACTGTGGCATTATCAAAGCGAGGAGTTATCAACTAAAGCTAAATCTAAAAGTATGTCCTTAAATATCAGGGATCAGAATGTGGTACAAATTGAATGGGGATGGGGGTGGATAATGGTGGGAGTGTGTTTACAAAATTGTTAACAAGCGGTGATTTATATGTGTCGATTTGATCATTTAATATTACATTTTTATTGTTTTTTGAGTGTTTCAAAATTTCTATGGATTCTAATATATAGTTTATGTCCCTTTTCCTGAATATGTAGAATATCAGGATTAAGTGTGAAATTGTGGTTATGTTCGAACAGGTGATTTGCGTAATTAGAGTCTTCTTTTTTGAGCCTGTAACTTCTCAAATGTTCATTGAACCTTACGCTGAAACTGCGTCCAGTTTGTCCTATGTACAAAGCACTACAGTCATCACATCTCAGTCTGTAAACTCCAGATTTCTTTAAGTTATCTTTTTTAGATTTCGAGTTATTAATATACGAGCATAGGTTATTTGTTGTTTTAAAGGCGACGTTTTTATCCTGTTTTTTAAGGAATTGAGATATTTTTAGTGAATGTTTACCTGAATATGTTAGACATGTGAAATTTGATTTTGTATTATTATTAATTTGCGGATAAATTATGCTTAAGGCTTTTTTATTGAGTTTATTATGGAGTATTTTATTAATTACCTTGACATTATAAGCGTTATTTTTGGCAATATCTATGATTCTGTTTAATTCTAAATGGAAATTATCTTTACTTAATGGGACATTAATTAATCTATGTATCATACAATTATATGCTGCTAGCTTGTGTGATTGTGGATGTAAAGAAGTGTTGTGTATTGTGGTATCTGTGTGGGTGGGCTTGTGATAAATAGCGAAAGAAAAGTAATTATTTGTGTGTGAAATTGTCGGATCTAAAAAGTTTAAGGACTTGTTGTTTTCCATCTCTAATGTGAATTCTATATTTGGGTGTAAGTTGTTGATATAGGTGAGAAAAGAATTTATTTGACGGTTACTGCCTGTAAAGCAAGCGATTCCGTCGTCAACATAGCGATACCAATATACAAACATGTGCTGAAAATTGGAATTTAAAATCTTAGTTTCCAAGTAATTCATAAATATTTCTGCTAGCAACGGAGATAATGGCGAACCCATGGGGAGTCCGGTGTTCTGTTTGTAATATTTATCGTTAATTGTGAAATAATTTTGGTCTATGCAAAGTGAGATTAAACTTAATATTTCCTGTGTTATTGCCGGTAAAGTATTATTGCGGATTAAAAGATCTTCAATTAGAGTGATGGTCAATTGTGTGGGAATACTTGGAAAAAGGTTCTTGACATCAAAAGATACAAGTTTGATATTTGTCTTTAGTTTTACATCTTTTATTTTTTCTATTAACTGGAAAGAGTTTTTATACTGTATTTAGGTTTAAAGTTTGTATATGTTGATATTATGTTGACTAACTTTTTCGCTATTTTTTGATAGGGTGCATTGATATACAAGAATGCTTCGAAATACAGTGAGTTGTGCAGAAACTCAATAGTTTTCCTATGTGTCATGTCTGTATGACACCGTGATAAGTTATTAGATGAACCATAAGTGAATAGTAGTAGAATAAACTAAAAGAGTTCCTTCCCTATTATAAGGAATGGGCTCTCACCCCCCTTGGCTAATATTTCCTTCCTTAAAATCAAAATTAAATCACTTTCCAAAAGTTTGGCGCAGATAAGGCGATGATATTTTCGACATCATAAGTAGAAATTTTGTTGTACCTGCTTTTTTGAACACGCATAATAGTCAATTTGATTACCTTAAAGCTATCTTTCCTTGACGTTAACCAATTGCTTATAAAATAGCTTCATTCAATATATTTCTTCATAGATTATCAAACGTCCTTTCAACAAGAAAAAATATAACAACGAAGTTGAGAAACTTCACCGCAAAAGCGACGGGCAATGGTTACGACAAATCTTGGATAGAGTTAATTTCTAACAAAAAACGGAAAATGGAACGCAAATTAGAGCCATTAATTTCAAATAATTCAATAAAATTCAAAAGCCATTAATTCTTCAATAATTAATAAATTGCATAATTCTTTCCTCAAATTTGCCCCGTTAAGTCAATACCTTCAAAGAGGTTTCCGATTTCGACAAATCTGGAATTCCAAAATTGATTGTGAGTTATGTTCAAAATCTAAGTGGGTTAAATTAGTAGGAACATTCTAAATCGTTATAAAGAACATTTTGTCCATACAAAGAATCGTCATCAGCAAAACATGTTTCCAATATACCTCACCCCTCACCATTTCTCGAGAAATTGTATCACTTTTAAAATACAGTACGGACAAATATCTATGTAATTTAAAAGGATTGAAATGTATAAGCGAAAAAGCTCATTGAATTCAGATTCAGCTGAGGGCAATTCCTTTTTTGTATTACTAATCCCAAAAAGGTTTTAAATAGGTACTTTTTGCTTACTCTGATGATGTCTTGGCTAAAAGTCCTTAGTATTTTAATATTTAATAGAAGTTTCAGTAAATAGAATATTTTCAAATCATAATTCAGTCCGAAAATTGTCAATTGCCTGGCTTCAAATCAACCCAGAGATGTTCCCATAACCCATACTCTACTCAACTTGTTCTTACTTTGTGAACATCATTTCCATTAAGAGTCTAATTTATGGTGGATGCAACACATGAACAAACGTTCCTCGTTACCAAAAAGTTTGGTTGTTGATTTTAGTTTTTGCCTTTACTTACTGTGAAGATATTTTCCACTTCGAGTACTTCTTTCATAAACTGATCAAAAATTACATCGAATTTGTTCATTAAACGATCCAGAATCACTTGTCGTGTCTCCATATGCTTGAACTTTATCAGCATTTCTAACGCGCTTTCCGACGATCTGGAAGATTATAGATTTTTATTCAATGCTTGAAAAATACACCAATTAATTTGATGTTCCGGTTTTCGTATTAGAAGCTTCTTAGACGATTATTTCTATCTTAATCGGGATTAGTACTCAGTTATATATATAATCAACTAACTAACCATCAATACTTGAAACCAGTGAGTCTTTTTTTCAAACGCAAAGGAACCTGTTGCCACATGATATTGTAGCAGGAAGCAGTGACATATTTAAAACTAGAAATCGTGGGTAATTTATAATTCACAGCATAATTTTTTAAAGGGAATTCTTCAATTTTCTTTAAATATAATAATATATTGAATTATCTCATATCAAAGATAAACAGATATATACTTAGAATAATAAACATATGCCGGAAAACAGCTAGACAAAGTGCATGAAATTTAAAATTGCAAGACCGATTGATTTTTTCTTTTCTGAAAACAACTATATGCAATTCTAATTTTTAATGTTGGTGAATCAGTCGATTTTATTGGAAAGACCTGAAAGTTCATAATATACCTAGTCGCTGTGAATCAAATTTCAACTTCAGGACTGTAATTCTATATTGACGTGCTGTATAAACTGCAAAAATGCTATCCTCAACAATAAATTACTTGAAGAGACATAGCAGCTACACTTTTTTCACTGTCCGAACAGTCAATAAAATTGAAGGTAAACCAATCAGGAGTGGGGCACTTGCAAGAAAACGGCAAATGGCTAAAGTGTTATAAAAGTAGATATTTTTGGAACAAGTGTAAAATATAGTGAATTCATAGGCAAAATTGAGCATAAGTGATTAGTGGAAACGTTTTAGTGTTTTCCGGTGTTTTACTTCAGGAAAATATTATAGTTTCAGTTTGATAAAGTGAAAAGATTTGAGTTACCTACAATATTCAAAGGAACTATATATAGTGTGTAAGGTAGTGAAGTGATATTTATTTCACTAAGGTTGTGCAATACGTTGGAGGAGGAGCATGAGTATGATAACATGAGAATTTCTATTTTTAGGAAGGTTTCGGATAGTTGTATTCAAAAACCATGAAAACCTAGTTAACCTGACAATATTATATCACATGGTGCTATGAAGTTACTCGTGAATAGTTCTATGGGTTTTTCTTTTTTGAAAACGACTTTGTTACATCGCAATAAATAAGCTAGGTGAATTATATATACTAGAGGTTGGGTACGACGTTTGCCCAAAAATAGGTAGACAAAGTCCAGGAAATTTTGATTTTCAAGTTCTATTAATTTTTTTAATCTTTTTTGAAAGCAACAGTATGTAATTATGTTTCTCTTCCACAGAAATATACAGGCAGACTATATTAACTAGAGTATGATATAAACATATGCCACCAAAACAGCTATACAAAATGCAAAACATGGAATTATGTTTCTTCAGAGTAATCAATGAAAAGCGCAATTGTATCCCAACAGAAAAATCCTCTAATCATTAATTATATTTACTAGGAACTAGATGATTGATAAACGTGTGCCCACAAAACAAAGCCAATGCACAGTAATTTACTGCATTTATCTTTTTACAGAAGAGGATAAGATAAAAACCTATTACTATTATTACAAGTTAAAAAATACATGCCAGATTTCCTGGAAGTTTTGTTGTTCATTCGGTAAATAACTGTTTATAAAGCTCATACGTACTGTCCATCCCAAAAATGGTTCACTGAATTACCATATTTCGGAAACCTGATCCATTTTATTACAATACCCAATACATCAAAATCTCTTTGAATCAATCAAAAGTCAAAACAATTTTTCATGTAGCTTGTACTACATATTTAAGTATACAGACATCATGATCATTAAAGTTACGATTTAGTAAATGGAGTGATTGGAAACTCATAATAAAACACTAATCTGGACAATGGTTTCTTAGATCTTTTTCGTGATGAAAACCGTTCGATTTAAAAAAATGAGGCAAGACATTCCCATATATTCCTCAAAAAATCATCTAAAATTCAAGTTACAATCAATTTGATCTTACCTGAGTAATTTGAAACTTGCATCGATAAAATGAACCGCTTCCATATCAAGTTTACGTACTTCTGCATTAAAATGTTCCATAACTGCATCCCAATTCTCTTTAACACTTTCTTTGAAGATATCAAAATCGGTATTTTCGATTTGAATTACTAGCTTCTCGACACGTTTAGTCACCCTGTCGATTCTTTGTGGATCAACAACAATTGATCTCAGTTCAGGACCAAAAATATTATAAAAATGATACATGGCCTAGAAATTTGTAATGGGTGAGTATTGAATCTGCAAATTCTGAATATATTATTTGCCTCAATTGACGATACGAGTACATACAGACACTTGGTTATGAGATACAGAGGATCATTTTCAGACCTGTTTTTTGCACCTGATCAAAAATGTTTGATAAAGATAAACAGTTATCGAAACGTCAAAGAGAATTTTTATTTTATTTTCAATCTATCTAAGAACCAAAATAACAAGAAATTTTTGGGGATGCTAGCAGATGAGTATTTGTCCTCTCCTTTTGAACTAGTTATCTTGCAACCTTTGTGCTGCTCAGGATGACCTTGACCTCTGCCCAGAAAGCGGTAGCATACTTGTCTAGGGGAAATTTGAGCTTGATGTTCTGTCAAACTATTCAAAGACGTATTTTTATCTAAAGTGTACTGATACTCTACCAATTTAACTGTTATTTTACATCATTATTTTATACAAATAAGATTTTAATTGAATTTTTTATTTTTAGTTCAGTTTTTTTTCAAATATAAGTACTAGACACCTTTCAATGTTCTAACCCAAACCGAAGCCAATTATTATAAAATATCTATCCTGGAGATGATTCACATAGAACGTGATGCTAAGTTTGCGAATAGTACAACTATTAGTGCGGTCAATAAGCCGGGAAATACTGTGTAATATGGAAAAGTTGGGAAACAGCTCGGATTTGAAAAATTTTTGATGCAATGGGTTCTGTGAACCCTCAAGATCATTCGTTACCACTAAAATCACACCCCGAGGGCAATGGGTACTTTTGCTCACATGCACCTGGGGCACAGAAAACCTGGTCATAGAGGCCATCTCCAGGAATTCAACAAAATTTTACATCCTAGTCTCCAAACTTGTCACTCGGGGGGTTTTTGGTATTGCTGAGCACGAATATGATGTCTAGAAATTCCTCACATGCACCTAGGGCACAGGACGACGACGTCGTGAAGGTCATCTTCAGGAATTCAACAAAATTTTCCATCTTAAATTTTTGTTCTCCAAGATTATGATGTTTAGAAATTCCTCACATGCACCTGGGGCATATTCGTGCTCAGCGACCCCGAAAACCCTCGAGTGACAAATTTGGAGATTTTAGTGGTAGCGAATGATCTTGAGGGTTCACATAACCCATTGCATCAAGCATTTTGCAAATCCGACCTGTTTCCCAACTTTTCCATATTTTCCGGCTTATTGACTGGACTATATCTATCATTGAATCAAAGATTCTTGACCCAGTATGAATTATTTATAAAAATTCTCGGGAAATAGGTCACATTAACACTTTGTTTTACGACCATCATCAGAAAACTTATTATGTCAAAACGTTTTTTTCAAACTAATTATAGCATAATGCGTCCATATGACACAAATTTCAATCAAAAAAGCCCACGTCGTCGAAGCGAACAGAACCACGAATAATCGAAATTGTACCGTCAATATTCAAGTATAAAAATTTAACAAGAATCCACTATTCAGTAACATTCTTATAATATACAAGCGCATGTTGGTATAGTCTCTCAACGACTGAAGATCGAAACTATTATGTTAAGTATCTACTCTCGAACCAGATGTAACGATTTATGAGGTACTTGAAAAAGGTTGCAAACCTGTATTGGAATATTACTTTTGAGCACTCTTCCTAAAATATACTTTCAACAATATAAAGACGCATGTAGGAATTTGCAAGAGTTTTAATTAATTAAGTTGGTATAAATCTGACTTAGTGCCTGAATTCAATCCTACGATTTGCAGATTTGGAGTCACGTTTTATGGGAATCATCTTCAGGATAGATCTTTTATAATAATTGGTTTCCTTAGTTAAAATATCAACATTTTTGTAATCAATTTGATGGTTATAATCAAAGCAGTGTTTAGCAAGCGCGGTGGATTTCTAAGTTTTTATTTCTTGTGCTAAACTTATGGCCATACATTCTTTTTTGTAAATATTGTTTAGAGATTCCAGTATAAGTACCATCGCAATCTAAACAATTTAATTTGTATACTGTGTGGGTTTGTTTATCTTTAGGTTTTAAAGGTTTTAGATTTTAGAAAAATTTTCCAACACAATTTGTAGGTTTATGCGCGACATTTATATCATACTTTTTTAAACATTTATTGATTTCCTCTAAAGTCTCCGGAATGTAAGGTAACGTTATATAATTATCTGTATTACCTTTTATGTTACTTAGAAAATTCCACCGCACTTGCTAAACACTGCTTTGATTATAACCATGAAAGATCTATTCTGGAGATGATTCACATAAGACGTGACTCCAAATCTGTAAATCATAGGACTGATATTCAGATATTAAGTCAGATTTATACTAACTCAATTAATTAAAACTCTTGCAAATTCCTACATGCGTCTTTATAATGTTAAAAGTATATTTTAGGAAGAATGCTCAAAAGTAATATTCCAATACAGGTCTGCAACCTTTTTCAAGTACCTCATAAATCGTTACATCTGGTTCGAGAGTAGATACTCCACATAATAGTTATATCTCCAGTCGTTGAGACACTATACCAACATGCGCTTGTATATTATAAGAATATTAATTACTGAATAGTGGATTCTTGTTATATTTTATACTTGATATATTGACGGTACAATTTCGATTATTCGTGGTTCTGTTCGTTTCGACGAAGTGGGCATTTTTGATTGAAATTGGTGCGATATGGACGCGGTATGCTATAAATAGTTTAAAAAAAAAAACTTTTTCACATGATAAGGCTTCTGATGATGGTCGTAAGACCGAAACGTACGTAAAGACGAAAATATAAAACAAAGTGTTAATGTAACCTATTTCCCGAGAATTTTTATATATAATTCTCTATGAACATTAGGTTTTCCTATCATGTAGTCAAAAAAAGATGTGTATTTAGAACTCTAAAAACGTATTTCAGCAACTCAGTTGCCATCTTCAGAAGAACAATAGAAAAATGTAACGGTTGCCGAAATACGACTTTAAATTTCTAAATGTCAGTTGACCGCCAAATTGCAACAAGCTTGTAGAATGTTACGGAAATTGGTGATTGAAGTCAAATGATATGGAGAAATAAATATAATTTACTTCATACTTCTTCAGAACTTATATTTAAGCAAGCACTCTAATTAATAATTTTACTGAATGAAAATGATCATCGGTGCATTTAAAAAAAAAATTGGTTTTAGATACCTCTTGAGTCGGGTCGGCAAATAAGAACTTCCATCTTTAACCATTTAATTGCAAAAAAACGTTTTTTAATTAAAAACTCAAAGGGCGGGTTCAGCAGATACGAAACATCGGGAAATTTAAAATGAAAGGTCTTATTTTGAACACAGTAAATCTATTAACTTATGTGAATCTTATGAATCAAATCTTAAATATAAGCTTACCACGGCCACGTCATGAAGATCGCCACATACTTTCGCCATATAATCAGATTCATCGAATAATTTTATCTTGTCAAATTCCCACCTCTGACCTTTTCCTGAATCTTCAATTTTCTGTCTGATAGTCATATAAGCAGTTTTCCACATTAGTAACATTTCTTGGGCAGTTTTCGTTTGTATCTGGATATCGTTAATGTGATTCCTAAAAGATCGATTAAGTAATAATCATCTAATTTATCCAAAATGAAATCAGTGCATGTATAGAGCCAGATTTATCATCCAATGCGGTGAAAGGTCCCTCTAAATGATTCTTTAAATAATACTTTTATGGTTTACGCGGCATAATTACTACTTACCTTCATATGAATAAAATGGTAACTTTTTATAATCATACTTGTAACTACTTGCATCATATTTCTAAATTCTAATTGTGGGTTTCCCTTTCTGTTAACTAATTAACTTGAATAAATATTTAACATTGACGCTTATAAAGCTTTTTAACATTATGATGGTATCAAAATGAAAAAAGGTGGTTAAGGTTGTCAGACCTTATTAGAAATATTGCTGTTTGAGCATTCTACCTAAAATATACTTGTAACATTATAAAGACGCATGTAGGAATTTGTAAGGGTTTTAATTAATTAAATTAGTATAACTCTGACTTAATGAATTAATGATTCTATGATTTACAGACTTGGAGTCACGTTTTATGTGAATCATATCCAGAATAAATCTTTTGTAATAATTGGTTTCCTTAGTTAAAATATTAAAATTTTTTTCAAGTTTCTGTTTTTTGTACTATACTTATGTAAATATTGTCTAGAAGGTATGTAGGTAGATGATTGCCTAATGTGTGTTCCCAATGATAAAATTCAAAAGGCGATGAATAAATTCACCAATTTCCACTGTAAACTTCAATTTACTTGTGAAATAGAAGTGAACAAAAACATAAGCTTCCTAGATATGAACATTAGGCATGATGCAGATGGAAGAATAAAAACTTTGTGGTTTACTAAAAAAGTTTGGTTGGTGTCAACGTTATCTTCACTTCAATTCCGTTGCACCAACAAGTGACAGATTTTCGAGGGTTCTGTGGCACTCCCAAACTAAACCTGAGTTAACCATTTGGCTACTAAGGGCTTGTAGTGCTGCTCTGCTGTCTGTTATGATCCGTATTCGTTTGCCGGCGGTATTTTTGTCCGCCGCTATTCTAGCTCCTTGGGTCACTGCTACTAGCTCCGTTTGGAACACTGTAGCATGAGAACCTAGAGGTATGTATTTGCGTAGGTCAAGTTCTTCGGAGAATATTCCAGAACCTGATCCCCGGCTATTTTTGATGCCGTCCGTAAACATGTTTATGTCGGGTTTTATTTCGTCGTTTTTGTCTAAATCGATGTGATAGTGTTTGGTGAAGGTAAACTTCGCCGGTATGCGGTCCCCTTGCGCTCCATGTAAAGGTATCCTCACGGACGCCTCCTCGAGAATGAAAGCATGACCACCTCCTCTTTTCACATTCCACAAATTTCCATTCCGCAGTCTTAGAGCCGCTCCCAGCGTCATCTCCTGTACAAAGAGGTCCAGGGGAGGCAATCTCCATGGCTGCAGTTGGTGTAGTTCTCATAGCCCCAGTCACTGCCAAGCACACAAGTCTTTGCACCCGACTGATGTGAGCTATTTCATTTGCTTGTCGGGTTCTGGGCCACCAGACAAGTGCTCCGTAGCAGAGCATGGGTCTAATGACAGCCGTATATAGCCACAGGGTAATCTTAGGGGACAAGCCCCATGAGCGCCCCATCGCCCTACGACATTGCCAAAAAGCCGCACATGCTTTGCTGACTTTAACCTCAAGGTGTCGATGCCAGTTTAGCTTGCTGTCAAGCACGATACCTAGGTACTTGACCTCATATGCCAACCTGAGCTGGGTACCTTTAAGCTTTGGTAGGACCATCTGGTCCAGCTTTCGTTTCTTTGTGAACAGGACTAGCTCTGTCTTTGTGGGGTTCACTGACAGAGAGCATTCTATGCACCAGTCTTCAATTATCTTGAGAACGCTCTGCATTAGTAGTTCACAGAGTACTCCAAGATAAAGTCCTGTAAGCAGGATCGTAAGATCATCTGCGTATCCAATGGTGTAGTAGCCCAACTCATTGAGTCGCCGAAGTAGGTTGTCAACTAATATGATCCATATTAGCGGCGATAGTACTCCGCCCTGCGGACAGCCCCTACTTGCGATACCCCTTACGGTGCAAGCTCCTACAGTTACTTGAATTGCTTTCCATTCGAGGATATGGCGGGTCAAACCACTTAAAGCGGGGGCCACTCCATGTTCCTCTAGGGCAGTGCTTATGCTACCAAAGGACGGTTTATCAAAAGCACCCTCGATGTCTATGAACAAACCCAGGGTGAACATTTTGTTCTCCATTGATCTCTCAATTCTGCTAACTACGGAATGTAGTGCTGAATCGGTCGATCTACCCGTGATGTACGCGTGTTGGTTGGGGTGCAGTGGATGAATCATCAACGCCGTGTCCCTAATCTCTCTGTCGCTCAACCCTTCTAATGTCTTCAGCAAGAATGACGTCAGATTGATTGGCCTATATGATTTAGCCAAAGAATAGTCACTTTTCCCTGACTTTGGGATAAAGACTACACGTACTTCCCTCCATTCTTTGGGGATGTATCTAAGAACGACGCAAGCCCGAAAGATTCGTACCAGGTGATCTAATATGTCTTCCAGCCCCCACTGGAGGAGGGCTGGATACACGCCATCTGCTCCCGGTGACTTGAAGGGAAGGAAAGTTTTGACTGTCCAGGCTACTTTGACGGCGCTCACCGTCTGGTTTGCCACAGCCCAATCTCCTTCAACAGGTGTTGGGGTAGCATAGTCAGGCACTGGAATGAATGGCTACCCAAAAACATTCTTCAATTCCATCTTTAAGGAAAGAATAAACAAAATCTAAATGGAACGTCATATATAAATAACATAAACGGTAATACAGATAATTTTATAACATTACCATACATTCCGGACACCTCTGAGAAAATTAAGAAATGTTTAAAAAAGTATGATATAAATGTGGCGCATAAACCTACTAACTGTGTTGGGAAATGTTTTTCAAATCTAAAACCTTCAATACCTAAAGATAAACAAACCCACACAGTATACAAATCAAATTGTTTAGATTGAGATGGGACTTATACAGGAATCTCTAAAGAATATTTACAAAAAAGAACGTATGGCCATATGTATAGCACAAGAAACAAAAAATTAGAAAATTCCACCGCTCTTGCTATACACTGTTTTGATTATAACCATCAATTCGATTAAAAATATTAATATTTTACTAAGGAAAGAAAATTATTATAAAAGATCTATTTTGGAGATGATTCACATAAAACGTAACTCCGAATCTGTAAATCATAGAGCAGATATTCAATCATTAAGTCAGATTTATACTAATTTAATTAATTAAAACCCTTGTCTTTATAATGTTAAAATTATATTTTAGGTAGAATGCTCAAATAACAATATTTCTAATTAGGTCTGACAACCTTTTGCTATTACCTCATAAATCTTTAACATCTGGTTCGAAAGTAGATACTTGAGCGTTATATTTTTTTGTTTCAGTCGTATACGGACTTTGTTTGACATGAGTTCGTTTATCATACGAAAATTGCTAAGCAGTGGATTCTTAATACATATACTTAAAACAATTTCGATTGTTCGTGTTTCCCTTCGTTTCGGCGACTTGGGCATTTTCAGTTGAAATTGGTGCGATAAGGACGCTTTGTGCTGATACAATTAGTCTTAAGAAATCCCATTTTAGACATAATACGTCTTCTGATGATGGTCATGAGACCGAAACATATGTGTTAGTGTGACCTATTTCCCGAGAACTTATATATAATCTACATATTTCTTAAGTGAACTAGCTTTGGCATGCATATTATAATAACGATATGAATACTATTTAATAAATTCAATAGAATGATCCTAAATCTTTCTCTGAGTGAAGACATGCACTAGTTCCTACTTGCTACCTTACTCCTGATAATTTGCCCTCTCCCAGAAATTAGCCACTATCACACATATTAATTGTATACATTTTACATGTAAATCCTGTGGTCTGTTTATTTTCATACCTAAACAAAAACTCTGGATTCAGAGCCTCTTTCACTTTCTTAATAAGACAATAGACAATTCTCTCCATGAACGGCACCATCTTTTCATCTGAGCAGTAATAGCGCGATAAGACCCATATTAGTTGTAAGCCATCCATCAAATCCATAATGCAATCTCTCACTACTGCAAAATCTGTGCTATATGTCACGATCTAGAATAAAAATTATACTTTTTATCGATAGTCTCTACAAAATTGTAGCTTTTCATTGATATAGTAAAATTGGCGAAATAAATACCGTCACTTAAAAAAATTAGCCACAGCGCCCTCTACCTCCTAAAATATTAACTTCTCTACGGTATAGAAATTTATATCCGCGCTAGGCGACTACTTACTCCCGCGGCATTGTACGTATTCGCGCACCAAAATAAGTCGATGGAATCGTAACAAAAAATACAATTTTACTCTGAAGGGAATTTTAGTCAACCATTTTTATATATGCGCTCGATGACAACTTACTTCCGTGACATTATACGTATACACTATTAAATGATCATAAAATATCAAGTTTCACTTTTAAAAATTCAAAATATATATTTGGAGTTTATTTTCCGAGATTTTTCTTAGAGTTTTGTATAATCAGACGAAAAAAAATTATCAGTTTCTATCTTGCAAAGCTATAAATTCATGAAAATGAATCAGTCGGCGTCAAAAAAAGAAAGCACATAAAGATCTGTCAAACCTAGTTCTCTCAACAAGCGCCCATAAATTACAGAGGGCGCTCCGGTACGTGAATCGCCGAGTAAATAGGCATCATTTCTCTCTACAATCGGTCAGATAGTTAACGCACCGCAGTGCGCGAAACATAGTATCTAGTAGTTCGACAGACCGCTCTGCTCAATAACTCGCAAACGGCTGAAGGTACAAACAACATTGATTTTACAAACCAGTTAATTTCGAGCATCATATCTATCTATATTCTGTGAAAATTGTGGGTAAATCGAAGTCATCATTCGATCACTATGTAGAAACCAACAACATGCGGTATGAACGAAATAAAATTAAAAGTGATTCTAGCGCTTTGTTTCAAGCGCCACAGCTATCATATTGGCCATTTCTAGAAGAAAAGCTTCACGGCATTGCGACATGTCCCCAAAAATATTTGCAACAATTTTGTTCAATAATTTTTTCTTTGCGACCAATAGATCGCGAGGAAAAAAAACTACAAACTTTTATGAAGTTGGCGACTAAACCACTGTGCAAGAAGAATCGCTACAACTGAATCTTTCAATGTAAAACTACAATTCCGACGGGCCTTTTCCGCCCCCAAAACATCTATATCATACGAAAATTTAATTCGGGAATTCACCACGTGTAATTTCAATTAGAATAATAATATTTGGATAAAAGACAAATTGACACTTACAACAATAGTCAATAATTGTATCATCATCAATTGCGGGTTGTGCAATTGTGCAGGGTACTCAGAAGCTCATTCTAAGCTAGCAGTTTCGTAGCCCGCCAGAAACCTAGAATAACGCTAGTGTTGGCTTTCATAAATTCCTCCGGGAGCAGTTCTGCTACGCCGTATCATTGACGGAGAAGTGTCAAATCTTTCTAACAGAATGGGAGACGACAGACAGTGACCCGTGAGAACTCCAGTCATCTCTCTAATGTCCTTTCTGCTTAGAGAGAGGAGATTCCTTGAGAGCCTCGGCACAGGTTCATTGATAAAGAGTTTGGCTTGCCTCATGCGTGGTAATTACCACCACAAATCAGACAACTGCTTGTTCGGCTGGCAAAGCTAGACCGCATGTGCAGTTGTATAAAGCGACCATTGGCTTCGGTCCAACAGGGTCACCAAACGACTCCCGCCTGGCCCGGCTGTCGGCCATTTCATTTCCTTAAGTTGACGAAGTTGAACTTCGTTTATCCTGGCCCGTTCAGGCGCAAGTAATATAGCGCACACCTTCGCCTGAAAAGCGTGCTGGCCCAGGGCCACTGATTTAGTGACCCTTGGCGTTTTTAGGTACACTCCAGCTCCAGAATTCCGACTACCTTCAACCAGTCTATAAACCATACAGCCCTGGTGGTAGTATGGCGAAAGTTTCGTTGCTCCAATCTCCTCTATCAGGGATGAGGAACTTGGTAGAAGTGAGAAAAATAATAGATATCATGCCATCTTACCTCATTTCTAGTGTGGATCACTTAATATTGGCCTCACTCAAAATCACTGAGTATCCACGAAAGTAGTGCGTTTCAGTCCAGTGACCTGAGCCCGCCAACCTGTATGTCGTTCTCATGGCTTCAGCTTATATGTATAAGTATAGGGGTGGTATTCCGGCGAGAGCTTCAAGATCCCTCGTTGGAGCGGACATCATACCACTCAAAATCACTTCACTCAATAATGTTCGAGGTGTACGCACCAGGTCAGTTTAGAGTCTATAATTACTCCCAGAAACGTCAACTAGGTTGCAGGATCCTACCAGAGTAAAAACCTCTGGCAGTGTGCCCAGCTTACGTTTCCTGGTAAACAGTATAATTTCCGTCTTGTCAGGATTTACCCAGAGCCCCTCAATGCAGCACCATTGGGCCACCCTATTGAGCAGCGTGTTTTGCCCAAGTGCCGCCCAAAGGTGTCGCCAACCAAGTCATCGACCTAGTCTTAGGCGTAAAACCCTGCTTTTTTCAACTCCTCCAAGAGTCCATCGACCACGATGGGATACCACAGAAGATGAGATAAGACTCCTCCTTATGTAGCGGTGGTTGTTTATTCAACGCATCCGATATGGTGCACTTTTATAGCACGCCCCGATAGCATGGCTTTAAACCATCGTACCGCTGTTGGAGTGATTCCACATTTCTCAGGGGCTGAGCAAATAGACTCGACGGATGTATTGTCAAACACCCCTTCGATATCCATTAACACCCCCAGGGCATCTGATTAGATGATGCAAGGCCGCGTCAAGTCGAAAGGCGTATTAACGACGATGTAAGTGATAAACCCTTAGTGGGCCATCTGTCAACCAGTCTCTCCATTGCCTATAATAGGAATAAAGACATACTGATAGGACGGAATGCGTTAGCTTGGGTATAATCAGTTTTACCATCTTTGGAATGAACACGTATTTTATTAACGGAATTTTAGTCACGAGTGTTTATTAAAACGAGTCTAGGGGAAGACATAACATACTACTAGATCAAATTGTGTATTATTTTGTTGGTTCACTCGATTTATTCATTTAAAAAGTCAACATTAAAGACTGACGAATTTTCATCAATTGAAATATTAAACTTCTCAGCATTCTTTTGAATATTCAACTTCCACTATTGTTTAGGTTAAGTTTTCACAAGAAGGGCACTTTTTTACCACAAAATACAAAATTATAAATTGATGACAAGTGAGCACTAACTTGAGTTGGTTTTGCGATTTCTACCAGTCCGCCGTAGCAAATCATGTGATACAATTACAAAACCGAGTTTCTTTTTCAAAGCATAGTGACGAATTGTAATGGTAATGTATAAACATAGATATCACCAAGCGTAGAGAAATGTATACCGTGCTAGACATGAGGGTTTATAGCCAGTGCGACATGAGAGAGATACTAGTCGCCTAATCGCGTATCAGGATATACTGTAGCGGTATTATTGAAACATGAATTCAGCAAACAGAATGGTCGAAAAAATGTTTACCATTCGACAAGTATTAAGATGTTATGAACTCAATTCCCATTCTTCTCCACCGTCCCAAACTATACGTGACTATATGCCCACATAAGACTACACAAAAACATCTCCTACGTTATTTGTTTTTATAAATATAAACTTGCCACTCTTTCTCAATTTAATATTCATAAAATTGGTGCACTTACCTTCAAATAGCGTAAGATTGTGTACAAAAATTTCACATTATCTCTAGCTTGAATATAATATTTCTTTACATCTAGCTGATAATGAACGAATGCTTCCATAATAGATGATTTCGTTTGCTCCAACAAATTCGAAACTCTCAGGAAGGTTGGTTTTTTCAACTGTTCAACCATAACACTCAAGGTGGATTCCCTTTCATTCCAATAATCATATTCCGCTAGTGGTCCAGGTCCAACAGGTGTCTAACAAATAAAAAACGTTTATCGAAAACTGAAGAAAGATTTGCAATGATTGATTGGCATCGTTACATTCCAGCAGGGTATTCCTATACCTCCACTTCTGTTACACATAACATTGATTAATTGTATTAAGCAATGCAGAAATGATTTTGATATTATTCATATCTACGTATTCGGATTATATCTACAAGGTTTGCTTTCTAAAATCCTCCCACTGAAGAGATTTTCATGGTTTCCCTGGATAGAAACAATTTCATGGACAATAATCAAATAAATAACAAGTTTTCCTTCAGTTTAAAACCCTAAGAAGTAGTCAAGTCAAAAATTAGAATTTATTTATTAGGGCTATTTTCCAAAATAATAGTAATGCAACGTTTTTGTTTTAAAAGGTAAACAAATTTGTTTTCTGCAAATATTACACTTTCTTTGGCTCGAAGACCAATTTAAATCATCATCAAAATAAAATTTCCCCGACAAAAAGATTTGATTTATTCAAATATTAAAACGAACTTGATCGCGAGATATAGAGCGAAGAATGTTGGTGCCGCAGTAATATGATACTTGCAAAAAAACTCCCTCTAATTCCTTCATCACTGGGGTTTGAGGTAACGGGTTTGGTGAAAAATCAAAAGCCGGATTTCATCGCCCCTTGGAAAAACTTCAAAATAGATTCTCTCATATTCTTTGCAGATTTTTTTTAATACTTTGACTACACGAGAGGGAAACCTATGATGTTCGAAGAACATGGTGTGAGCCAGCAGAAATGTAGGAAGAGGAGATATACATTTGTATTTTTCTTGAAGGTTATAGGCATATGGAAAGACCTTACTAAGTAAAGAGTTCCACAACTTCACCGTTCGATAAAAAAATGGAAATGGTAGGGAGGAGCAGGTCTCGAGTTTGACAGTGGAGGGGTGACTAGTTTGAGCTTGTCTAGTCAACACACAACAGATGAGATTTCTGATGAGCACCGAACATGGAAATATCTATAGAAAAGGGAGAGATTTCCCACCTTTCTACGGTGTTCTGGAGAGGTCAATGAACTCGTAGCTCCCTTCTGGATGGAATCCAAGAGCTTCAGTGTATGTTTGGAAGCCGAACTCCAAATATGTGAACAGTACTCCAGGACAGGTCGAATCTGTAATTTGTAGATTATGAGGAACTGCTGGGATGTAAAGTAGCTCTTGGCACGAACTTTTTGTGAAGCGGTTTTCGCAATGGACCTCACATGAAAATTAGATGGAATTTTGCACCAATTATGTTATGCGAATGTGGTGAAATCTACAACAATGTGTTATAATCATATAGGTACTTACTGCAGCTTGTCTCAGAGTTCAGCGCATCAAAATCAGGTAAGCGAGGGAAAGGTATGTTCTGCCGCAACCAAAATGACATTCTACTTTCGTAGACTGTTTTTCACTTCAATGTGAATCTAGAGATGAGTCAAAAACAAAAAGCTGACACGACCCACCAACAAACTTAAAATTTACTATTGTAAAGCAAGTTATTGTTTATTTGAACTATAAGTTTAGGACAATTTTGAGATAAATGACGATTACAATATTTTCCTCATAAGACATATAATGAGGGAAGTAAAAAGGTGCAAAATATCATCCTCAGCTTTTTAATCTTGAAATATTTCTTCCACTAGCTATAAGAAACAATAGAATCGACTTTGAAGTTTTTCCAAGGTGGTCTAGAGGGGGGACGAAGATGTAGCCATTTTGGTGTGATTCATCCCGTGCTCCCCAAACCGCTTTGCAAAAGAAACTTGAAAGAGTTGTTTTTGCAATTCAAAAGTATCATTTCACTGTACTGACATATTCTCCGCTCTATATCCACAAACAGGCCGTTGTAAATAAAAAGGACTATTGATTTTTTACCTTTGACCTTACCTATTTTTTAACGCAAGCGCGATCTCACAATCGATTTGTGAATATATAGTTTTACACGTCAAAATAAAGCGATTAAAAGTTCTGGAACAGAAGCCATATGCTTGCCTAAGATGACTGGTCTAAAGATGAAGAAAGCAATGAGGGTAGGTAATACTGAATTTCATCCAAGTAAATTTTTCAGAGAAAGTGACATGTAGTCACAGTATGCTTTCGAACAAATAACGTGATCATCAAGAACTGATATAGTTTCATTAAATGCATTGAGAAGTTTAGAGAACTTCCAATATATCGGTTGTAAATGAATAGTAAGACATACCTTGTTATCTAGATTTTCTATAACCTTAAGGATGTGATTTTCCCATTCCATTACTACAGCTTCCAGCGCTTCAACAATAGTAGCGTCTGCGAGGATCTCTTCATCAGACATGTCGGAGTGTAACACTTCTGGAAAATTTGCCATGGGCAAATCTATCTCATCTTCCACATGAGCGATCGCCCTAGAAAAGATAGTGCAGTCACTCATCCCACTATGATAAATACCAAATTTGGTTTGGTACGTGAGATGAGGAAAGTCAAGGAATAACATCTAACATGAGCCGGAATCAGTATTCATATAAAAAATTCTGATTGAATAGGTACGTATCAAAAATTTTAAGACGGTGAAAGAGGGGTTAATAACTATAAGCTGTAAGGTAAGTGTACAGTTTTCGAAAGGTATTTCAGCTCTCAACCCTTTTAACTACAAAAACACGGTTGGCCTTATGGTGAAAAAAATACCAGTTTCATTAAAAAAAAATAAGATGGGTGTCAGAAATACCACTCGAAACGGGGCTACCACGTATGTACCCACACATACACACAGACATCATGTCAAAAATAGTCTAGATCGATCCAGGAATGCTCAAAACGGATTTATCCTCGAAAATCCGGAAAATTTTTGTTCCCTTAGACTACATACTAAGTTTATTAAGGCAAGAAAAAATAGATAATTGATCAACAATTTTATTCTTTTATCGGGATCGACTTAAACCGAGACAGTATTACAACAAACTACGTCATCTTTTGAGCGAAAATATAATATTGGAAAAGAGCTTTTACAAATAATTCCAAGAGTTCTGATTCCAGAATGTGTTAGGTAATGAAGATTGAATAGTCCGATGCCTCATCCAGCACATAGAGCTCACCAAACAGTGATCATTTATCTGGTTATGATGGCTTTCAAAAAACTTGTGGATACAGTCCAAATGTAACAACTTTGCTTGTTGACAAAGCCATTGAGCCATTGAGCCAAAAATGAGCCTCCACGACAACCGATGGGCAGTCGGCGCCAATTATTTTACGAGCTGCGGATCTTGTAAGGTCATCATAGTACAAGGGAAGTTTGGGAGCACAATATCATCTCTGATCCAACAAAGAAGGACTCAAAGTGAATCCCTCGAAAATAACCGTTGTACCCTTCACGAGGAGAAAGAAATTGGAAACATAGAAAACTTTGAATGGGGAAAACATACAGATGAAGGACTCGGTCAAGTACCTAGGGGTAAGTCTGGATAAAACGCTGACTTTGGAAGCATCTGAAGAAAACCACTAATAAAGCGATAAGGGCCCTGTGGACCTGTCGTCGTCGTACAGTCGGAAGAACCTGGGGACTTACACTACAGATTACACTGGGTGTACACTACCATAGTAAGACCCGTTGTAACATACGCCGCAATCGTGTGGTGGTAAAAAAAAAACGAAAGTATCCCAGCATTCCCTGAACAGAGTTCATAGACTGGCGTGCTTAGGAATAACAGGTGCAATAATGTCAACTACCACTCCAACGGCTGCGATGGAAAGTCTGTTGGGGTTGGAGCTACTGCACTTGGCCGTTTAGGCAGAAGCCATAAAAGGAGTGATCGCGTCTATCTTATTAGACAAAGCGAAAGCTTTCTTGGATTGCTTGGATCACCTGGGCCATTTAGTCCAGTAAATAAGCCGGGAAATACTGTGTAATATGGAAAAGTTAGGAAACAGCTCGGATTTGAAAAAATGTTGATGCAATCATTCATTACCACTAAAATCACACCCGAGGGCAATGGGCACTTTTGGGGGGTGTTTCCCCTCAAAAGATGAATCAAATTCACAAAATGGTCCAGAGTGAAGGAATCGGCTCGGAAATATCTACTAGGGGGTTTTTGGGGTCGCTGATCACGAATATGACATCTAAAAAGTCACCACATGTACCCACATGGTCATAGAGGTCATCTCAAGGAATTCTACAAAATTTTCCATAAAGTCTCCAAATGTCTCACTCGGGGGTTTTTGGGGTTGCTGAGCACGAATATGATGTCTAGAAATTCCTCACATGCACCTGAGGCACAGGACGACGACGTTGTGAAGGTCATCTCCAGGAATTCGACAAAATTTTCCATCATAGAGTCTCCAAATTCGTCACTCGGAGGTTTTCGGGGTCGCTGAGCACGAACATGATGGAATATATATTTGGAGACTCTAGAATGTAAAATTTTGTTGAATTCCTGGAGATGGCGTCTATGACCAGGTTTTCTGTGCCCCAGGTGCATGTGAGGAATTCCTAGACATCATATTCGTGATCACCGACCCCGAAAACCCCCGAGTGACAAATTTGGAGACTCTAGGATGGAAAATTTTGTTGAATTCCTGGAGATGACCTCTATGACCAGGTTTTCGGTGCCCCAGGTGCATGTGAGGAATTCCTAGACATCATATTCGTGGTCACTCGACCCCGAAAACCCCCCGAGTGACAAATTTGGAGACTCTAGGATGGAACATTTTGTCGAATTCCTGGAGATGACCTTCACGACGTCGTCGTCCTGTGCTCCAGGTGCATGTGAGGAATTTCTAGACATCATATTCGTGCTCAGAAACCCCAAAAACCCACGAGTGAGACATTTGGATACTTTATGGAAAATTCTGTTGAATTCCTAGAGATGACCTCTATGACCATGTGGGTGCATGTGGTGACTTTTTAGATGTCATTTTCGTGATCAGCGACCCCAAAAACCTCCTAGTAGATATTTTCGAGCCGATTCCTTCACTCTGGACCCTTTTGTGAATTTGATTCATCTTTTGTGATCCCCCCCAGGATCAAGGTTCACAGCACTTCTGTACCGTTCACGATTAAGACCTTGAATGGGCGGGAGAACGCTGGGGTCAATCCTCATATGATACCAGGAAATTCCGTATCGTTTACCGAAGGCACCAAGACCGAAAAAGGTAGAGGTACTGGAATAGTCGAGAAAAATGACCAAGGAGAAATGATTTCTTTAAACCTAGGGACACTAGCGACAGAATCCAAGCAAGAATATTAACAATTACAACATGTGCTTGAATTATGAGTGAGAAAGCCTATGAGAATAGACAAATCACAATCATAGCGAGCAACCTAACAGTGCTTAAGGCACTGGAGTCCTACACAATCTCCTCACTATATGTACTCGATTGTGTGAAACAACTAACGGCACTACTAAAGAACCCCAATAAAGTGATACTTGTATGGGAGTCTAAGGAAGCCAGACGCGAAGGAACTGAAACTTCCGTCGCACTCGCTAAAGCGGGAGCGGAACAACCTCTGATTGGACCAGAGCCAACTTGTGGTATTTCCCATACCACAGCGAAATCTGTAGTCCAAAAATTTCTCGAGGCAGAGCACCGTGCCTATTGGAGGGAACTGCCCCGTATGTCGCATTCCGAGCGAATAATGGGAGATCTCCAGCAGCAACAAGTGAAAAATCTACTGACGTTCAGCAGACAAAAAATAAGGAATCTTGTTGCATTCCTGACCGGACACGCTCCATGCAACAAACATCTCTACACGCTTGGTCTGGTAGATCAGCCCACATGCAAGAATAGACCAATGCATGTGCTGTGTCAGTGCACGGCATTCACGGTTGGTCGCCGGACATACCTTGGAGACCATAAAACTACACCCAAGGAAATCAGAAGTAACCCCTACATCAGGCTACTGAATTTCATAGAATACACCGGAATGATGAGGAGATAGCAATATGTGAGGGCACAATAGAACACTAATGACCGCAGTGTAGTGGGCCTCCCTCTGAGAAGGAGAACCCTCCTCACGGGGGAGGATTTTTTCTAGTCGGTAAGAATCCGACACACCAAGATTCCCCCTCCTCTACGCAAAAAAAAAGTATTAAACCAACATCTTTGAGTGAAATTTTCCATAAAATGGACGCACGGAGGTCCAAAGGTTGCGCACGGTGCCAAATCGAGGTGTTTGGATCTTCTTCGGTACTATGCCCAACAGTGCCAATATTTTTTCAGTACGCATTATGCGTTATGCTCGCATATTATCTATACGGATGCATAATTATGTCGATCGTAAAATGGTAGTAGGGATCTTTAAGTATGATTTTCGTAATATATTTGCACTTATTTGCAATCGTTGCTCTGACGTCAATTTTTCTATGATGAAATGGTACTGAATAAAAATTTGCTTACAACATTGACACGAGACAACTAATGTCAGCTATTTAAATCAAAATTTTCATCACGCCAAAAAAATACCCTCTAAATGTTTTAAGTTGGATCCCTGATTGCTACTGGAACATTCTACAAAAGTTATTACGTTAATCAATGGGTAGGACTGATTTTTAAGGCATGCTGTAATTATGTAACTTGTGAATCATGATAGATATAACTTTCACCATTACAGTAATTTCCTTCACCTGGTATTTCAGTAACACCATGTTGCAAGAAACCATTGTTAACCTGAATTCAATTTCCATGTTGGAATCTCTTAGATAGATCAAAACGTCGATGAATTAATAATCAAAAGTTGAAAAAGACATCAAAGAAATATTCTGAGTAAGAAAATCTGAAAAAAACTATAATAAGTACTAATAATTACCATAGCAGTTTTTTCTTCAAACCCATAACTTCTGCAAGGAAATCAGCCCTGATAGGTGTATCACTTGACATATCCTCCTCTTCAGTTGCATCCTGTTGGGACTCGTTAATGGCATCGTTCCCAATTACAAGCAAATTTAATTCGTTTCTCTCTCTAGCTCTCCTTACGGCGTTCGCCATTCGACGGTAATCTGACGGCCGTTTCAGGTCGGCAGCTTCTACTGAACTTATGGAGATGCGATGACTTTTTGCCCCGCCTGACTCGTCCTTTGGTGGTATAGTTTTTCTTACAATGGGTTCTTGAAAATACGCTTCAAAGACAGGATAGTATAACTGAAATGTTAACAAGCCAATTGATATGGTGGTTGTTAAGGTGCATATAGAATGTCATATACCCTCTCCACCATTTCGACTCCGCACTGCAAAAAATCTCCCTTGCACGTGCCGATCAAGAAATAAATACTCATTTCAGCTTCAGCATCTTCTGGAAAATCAAAAGTTGGAATACCTTCTTCGGTTTTTCTAAAAAAATACAGGAATCGTAGGTCACAGCGTTCTTCAAGGGCTTGTGTTATTAAGCCAAAATATCCATGTAACACATATTCCAAAACTACCCTTGTAACCATTCTCTGGAAATTAAATTTGCAGTCATTAGCCATGCAGTAGTAATTATTTTCCTATGACTGTTCGTATTTTGATTGTTGTAATTTAGGTGGTGCAGAACTTTAGAAGATGATTTTACACTTGCAACAGGAATTGGGAACAGCCTATATATTTTCATTGAAATAAAAGCAGTTTGAGCTATGTATAATGGAACCAAGGAATGTTATCAATTCACATATTGGGTGTATCAAGGTGTTCTACCTTAGCCGTAAATTTAAATATATTCAAACAATTTGTTTCGAATTCTACACGTGGCTACAGTTAAAATTAAATTATTTCTTGAAAATAATTATTGTTGACAATCATCGCATTGCTTAAAGTTCAATAACCAAATGTTAAACAGAATGTTCAAAAAATCTAACAAAATTTTAAAATGTTCATTCACCAATAACACATTTTTAATGAACTTGAGTCAGATCTAGCGGGGTTTGCCAGTAATTAGTGCAATAAAGATCGACGCAGATGAGAATAGCATGGGAAAACAGCTAAAACAAAATAGGCGTGATTTGTAAGGCGCATCTTAGTACCCATTAACTAACGACATAAACCAGTATTTGTACTAGAGTTGGGCAAAATATTCCAGGCATTTAAGAAATTTTTTTGTCCGAATTTCCGCGAGGTCTAATTTTGGTCTATTCTTATGTATTTTGACACGCTGAACACGATGATGTTGTTTAAATTTGGATTAACCCTGTTCTCGAAAAACTATGGCCATTTTTTAGACCCAAAAATGTTAATTTTTCGATTTTCTACTTCCCGTTGAGCCAAAACTATGGGCTGTATGGAAAAATGTTCGAACAAAATTGAGACGCGATACATTTAAAAAAGTACAGTTTCGTGTTTTTTTGTTATAAATATATATCACAAGTATAATTTAACCTGCAGAAGTGTCCGAAATTCACATTTTAAAATCAAGTGACGTCATCGAAGCGACGTCACGATCTATTTTATGTATTTATTCTGTGCAAGAAGTCTAGACGTGGTCTCGTAGACTTCTTGAATCTGTGGTGCATTTTGATAGTTCATGTGACAGTGTCAGTATAAAACAAGGTTCTATTATAAAAGTCAACCTGACAGCAGGGGTCTGTATGAAACATAGAGTTCTGAAATACATTATGTAGACATTTGGATCAAATTTCAATGTAAAATAGAGTATAATTTAACGACTTTCATTAGCGTTTTATAATATTATTTCCAATATATGTTCTGTTCCTACAATTATTTATATTTGATTTCCAGAAGTGTCCGAGAGCTATTTTGTAAACACGTGATCAATTGATGGCAGATTTTCCTTAATACTCCTCTTCCTCCTTGGATAGGCGTCCAAGTGGAATATAATTTGTCTTACAACTTTTTGCAAATGTGTGACTTTTTTGTCATTGACTCTGGTATATAATCAAACCTTTCCCTATCGGGACCGCTTAACCTGTTTGCACTACTTATAAAAGAAAAGTTACAGAAAAAGCGTTACCTGAGTATTTGCAAATGTGTGATTTTTTTGTCATTGTCTCTTGGTATATAATAAGCTTAGAATGCTTAGGAAGCATTTAAGCGGTTAGGAACATACATTAACGTATTAAATACGTCGTATTTGAATACGGAAGTTAATAATAGGACAAATAGAATTATTGAAAATTCATAATACATATGTGATGTTCACGATATGGTACGCCTACAACTGATGACGTCATGCGACAGCGCTGTGGCCTTGTATAGTCAGAACGGATTTGGAGCAAAAGACATACATTGTAGTTTATTGTCACAGAATCATACAACAAGATGTCTAGAACTGAGAGTTACCCTACATTCAATAACTGGACGAGTGTGCAAGCTTATGATAAGATTCCACGTCTCCAGTTATTCTTGACAAACTTGACTCTACTACTGATGCAATGAGAAGTTCCTCTCATCAGGGATTAGTGAGTACCTGATTGGATAGGACCTACCAACAGAATGAAAGTAATTAAAAAAATTATACAAAAAGGTCTGCCATTGTTTGATTTTAAACTC
This sequence comes from Endomychus coccineus, assembly GCA_958510875.1. Lineage (NCBI taxonomy): Eukaryota > Metazoa > Arthropoda > Insecta > Coleoptera > Endomychidae > Endomychus > Endomychus coccineus. The sequence continues at coordinate 53,408,971 of OY294068.1, read as the reverse complement.
TATACGCGGATGATAACGTAACGATTTCATAATTGAGAATCTAATTGAAGAGTAAAGACAATACTCACTGGTACATAAATTATCTCTTGGTTTTCTCCTGGTATAAGTTCTCCATCCTCGCCAATGGTAACTGAAACAAACAAGAATTGTGTGAACGTAATATTCAATGACGACAATGAATAGTAATTTTAATTTTTAAATTCGTAGCGGCATTCGCTTATATATGCTTAAAGCCAGATACGATAGGCAGTGGCGGCTGGTACTGAAAGGCACAAGGGCAAGTGCCCACTCAACCATCAAAATGCCCAACCAACCTCCAAGATAAACACAAAAAGAAATCCGCATGTAATTCAGTGCATTATTTTATCCAACACGTTAGGCGCATGCAATGATAACGCTCAAAACTATGTTCCGGGGAACGTTCTGAAGTCTACCTATTTCAAGTATGATTCGGCTGAGTACGGTTATTTTCACCCATACGCGCTTATACCGTCAGGTTGGGGCACAAAGCATCGTATCTCTAGGAAACGTCTTGCCTTCATAGTGTACAGTGTGTGAATTCAATTCGAAGAAGTATAGTCTGAAGTGCATCAATTATCAATGATGGAAGTTAATTGATTGTGTGCAAAATCTTACAAAAACAACCATTGAGGAAAAACTTTTAATTAAAAAGGAAGGAAGGCAGGCCTATTCCTGATCTTCAAATAGACTACACTTCCACAAGTAAAATCCGAAATTACAATAGAGTATTCAACAAGAAAGGAAAAATACGAGTGGATGTGCGGATGTCCAGTAAAAAATAAACTATTTTATTTTTTATGTGCTTAATTTTCAAGAAAGAGGTTGGTGCGTGAAATAAACAAGGGTTGAATGATTTAAAACACATCGCAGAGAGGGCAAAGAAACACAAAAATTCCGTTTCTCACCTGCATGGATTTTAGTGTTTTAGGCAAAGTGGACATACGTGAACAGTTAGACAGTGCTTATTTGCGAAAATAAATTAAGTACAACGTTGTAGAAAAAAATCGTCATATTTTGCGCCGGTTAATTACGTGTATAAAATTTTGCGGAGCCATTTTAATTGGCATTACGAGGCTATGATGAGACATTGACGTCGGAAAATCCAGGTATTTACGTAGGCTTAATCAACTTTTCAGCTGGATTAGACGCTGTGCTTGCAATACAAATGACAGGTTCGGGTTCATAAGTATTTAAAGACGTCTCAAAAACTGTTCAGAACGATTTTCTAGATGCAATGCTGCAAATTTACGAGCAGGAAATATTAAAAGAAATTAAATCTGCAAATTTCATTTCTTTGGGGGCCGATGAAACTACAGACACCTCTAATCATCAGCAAATGGTTGTTATTATTCCATATGTGTTTAATGGAGAAATTTTTGACCGATTTTGGTTTTTTTCTAAGTGAAAATGCATGTATTAGCAAAAATATTGCTAAATGAATTGCAAACTATCTTAAATTCTCCTTCTCGGTCTGATAACAATAAACTAATTGCTCAAAGTTACGATGGGCGCCCGTGATGAGTGGTAAGACAAATGGTGTCCAAGCCTTTATTAAAAGAACATTTCCACATGCATATTATATTCACTGTTACGCGCATCAATTTAATTCAATTATTGAACGAGCGGCCCAGTGCAATAAAAAAGTAAAAATTTGCAAATTTGCAGTCATTTTCAAGCTTATTTCTCAATCGCAAAAACGAACGGTAGTTCTTGATGAAATAGTCAAACGTAGAGATTACCACGCGCTGTTCCTACATGCTGGATTATCAAAAGTCGAACTGTGAACACATTATTTGAACACCTGGACTCTTTCAAAGAATGCTTAAACAAAATTATTGACGAAGATGGGATGGATTCAGTTACTATTAGTGAAGCAAGTGGTTTACTGAAACATTTGAATTGCCCGGAATTTCTATACTGGTTGAAAATATTTCATTTCATCATGCCACATGTTGAAATATTATTTATTTAGACTCAAATACGCGGGATTGACAGTGTGCAAAAGGCTATTGAACAATTCCAGCAGCAAATTTTTCGGATAAGAAATTCTACTGACAATGACAATCAAGATCGCAATAATGAAGAACCTGCTAGGAAAAGACAAAAAACGACAACTGGAAATAACAGATCTGTTATTGCAAAGGAAGTATGTGACACTATTTTAAGTCAAATTAGCGACCAATTTATTGCATTTCCATAAAAACATTTTGATGAAACTGTGAAATCTTATCCTATGTTGAACAATGTAAAATTAAAAAGTGACCTTTCAGCAATTTATGAACGCGATGACATGTGTGACGCAGGTGATATTTTGCCACTTTTAGTGTTCATAACAGACAACAACCTAAAAACGGTTGGATATTATTTCTACAACGCCCATCTCGACAGCAGAATATGAATAATGTATTTCCACTCTCAAACGCATTAAAACTTTTCTGAGAAGCACAATGTCAGAAAATCGACTGAACGCATTGGCGGTCCTATCAATAGAAAAGAAGATCGTCCAGTCTATCCCGGATTTTGATAACAAAGTCATAGACGTTTTATCCAGCATGAACAATAGGAGAATGGGGCTTATGAATAAAAAATAGGTAATTTTTTTCTTGTTCCCACCCTCTTTCATAGCTCACGAGCCGCCACTGCTAATAGGACATTTCACCACTTTTCTCAGCTCCACCCTGTCTAGTTGGATTGTTGAAACATGTCCTGTCTGGTTCAAAGATAGGACAATAGATCGGGTTCGTGTAAGGCCGCAGTCATTCAGTTTCCACACGATTTACACTAGTTTTTTTATGATGCTAAGTTTGTAACAATCTCGCTTTGCATCTTTGCGATTCAGTACGAGAATGAAGTATACATAATCACTCCCTTCACTTCCTTCCTTTTATTTCTGGCTCGTATTTTGGATTGAATAACATTTGCCAAGAGACACATTAGTAAAGGACTTAGTAAAAAAATAAAGAAAATAACTTGGGAACGAATATTTTTTATCACTCGAATAAACTACGAGAGACTACGACCTGCTTGACCTATATGAAATTTTATGTAAACATTGAGAATACAATTGAAAATCCGGTTCCTCAATTCTTTAAATGGTTCAAATCTTTGTTATCAGAAAATGGGATGTATGAACGTTCATAATTACCTCCTTCAAGATCGGCGGTGGTGGCTCGGGTGCTAGCGTAGCCAACAGCTTGGTCTGGGCTACTTGCTGGAGTAACGGAAGCAGTTGTTTCATCTCCGGTAGTTTCTCCACCAGTAGTTTCTCCACCTGTAGTATCTGTAGTTTCTCCGCCGTCTGTGAATATGGATACGACTTAAGTAACAATTTAAGATAAGTAGTTTTTGATTTCCAAAATCATAATTTACAAATATGTAATACATTTAGAGGTCTAATACTTACTCCTCACTATCAAGTATTATAAGTGACTGTAAGAAAAGTATGCTTCAGCCTTGATGATAATTTACTAATGTATCAATTGTAATGAAGCATCCTTACTCAGGTAATTGAAATCCTTCGGTCAAAGTTAAACTATCAAACTTTGTGCATGTCTATGTATAAAAACGGGTCAACGGAATGTGACAGCTCGAAGGGTATAAAAGGTGTTCGATTTCGCTTCGAACTTCAATTTTCTGCTAATCGAGTAACAAGACATAGGAAATTCCTACTAGCCGAGTAGTAGTATCGCCAACAAGACACAACCCTGGAAGTTGGAGGTTTTGTATTCGAAGAAGAGAAGCAACTTGTTTGGCTTATAAGTAATTGCCAGGCACCGATAGCATACACAAGGTACAATCCTGGTAGTCGGAAGTAGTGTATTCGACTCCTGAGAATCACCTTCTGTCTTGCTATATTATAAGTCCTCCGAGAAGACACTCTCCGAATTGCATACTAGTCGCATTTAAGGATGAAAATCGACGATTTTTGTCCGAATTTCCGCGCGGTCTAATTTTGCTCTATTCTTATGTATTTTGACACGCTGAACACGATGGTGTAGATTGAATTTAAATTAACCCTGTGCTCGAAAAACTATGGCCATTTTTTGGACCCGAAAATGGCCATTTTTCAATTTTTTGCGTTTTGGGACAAAACTATGGGTTTTATGAAAAAATGTTTCGAACAAAATTAGTTGGAAAAGCTAATACGCAACTTCTAGCTTCAGTCCCAAGTTAATTCGAGGTCGTGGGCCCAAGATAGGGCCCATTTAGTGTGTTTTTTGGCACATTGAAAAATTGAGTATATGTCAAAGAGTTTTTGTTTTTTCATATTCTGTTTTGGTAAAAAGATAGTATTTTTATTCTTCTTTTATCTGATTTTTGGTATTTTGACCTATCTCATTTTTTGAAGTCACAATCGGCCATTTTGAAAAATCCGTATTTCGCGAATTTCAAACGGAATACTAATGTTATCAATCTAAAACCAAAATTATTCGGAAGATTTCATCATTCTGCATATAATATCCAAAATTCAAGCATTTTGCTCCGAAGATAAAACTTTAGCGCCATTTTGAAAATTTTGGACCAATGAAAAATTCAAAGTTTTTGAGGTTAGAAATTGTTTACGAAACCCAAATTCTAGGTTCTATTAGAGGTTTTGATAGTGAGTATTTTAAGTCTAAGCAGATCGATTTGAGTTGAGTAGAAATGGAGCTATCCTAATAAAAGTGTTTGGGTCTCTAAAGGGCCCAATTTTGGGCCTATAGGCTAAAACCTTGAATCAAATTACAGAGAAATACTTCAGCTATTTGAGTTTGGAACAGCGTACGGAGATTCGTTCACAATCCCAAGTTATAACGAGTTTCATTATAAAAATGTAGCGCGGAATTTCATGTAGCGGCAATAAGCGAGGGTCAGTACAATAGATTCCGCGCGCGAAATTATAGTTTATAAATATTTCAACATGCACCTGAATGCTTATAATCGTTTTGTGTGAATGTGTGAGTGTATGTAGACGTGTGAACGTGCATATGTGACCATGGCATGATGTTTTTATAGGGTGTTACATAACAAATTTCAATATTAAATAAAATTTCTTTACATTTCATATTTATTGAAAAATTATCTATTTGTCTGATTATTTACAAATAAGCCACGTTTCATATTTTTTCCATTATTCATAACATAATATAATATTATAATATAATCTAATCTAATAACTATCATAACATACATAATATTGCTTATAGGGAAAAATAAATGGCAATAAATGCAAGTGTACAGATTCACATTATAGATACGTCTAATACCCATTATTTTATACAATAAACACATTTACTTTTTTCTCAATCTTTTTTTACCAGGAATTTCTGTAATTTCGCTATCAGTCGTACAATCTGAAGTGCACGACGTATCGATGATGTTATCTTCGTTATCACTGTCATGATATATTGTTAAAGATGAGATATGTACGACTGATTGCGAAATTACAGAAATTCCTGGTAAAAAAAGATTGAGAAAAAAGTAAATGTGTTTATTGTATAAAATAATGGGTAATAGACGTATCTATAATGTAAATCTGTACACTTGCATTTATTACCATTTTATTTTTCCCGATAAGCAATATTATGTATGTTATTTATGATAGTTATTAGATTAAATTATATTATATTATTATATTATGTTATGAATAATGGAAAAAATATGAAACGTGGCTTATTTGTAAATAATCAGACAAATAGATAATTTTTCAATAAATATGAAATGTAAAGAAATTTTGTTTAATATTGAAATGTGTTATGTAACACCCCATAAAAACATCATGCCACGATCACATATGCACGTTCACACGTCTACATACACTCACACATTCACACAAAACGATTATAAGCATCCAGGTGCATGTTGAAATATTTATAAACTATAATTTCGCGCGCGGAATCTATTGTACCGACCCTCGCTTATTGCCGCTACATGAAATTCCGCCCTAAATTTTTATGATGAAATTCGTTATAACTTATAATTGTGAACGAATCTCCGTACGCTGTTCCGAACTCAAATAACCGAAGTATTTCTCTGTAATTTGATTCAAGGTTTTTGTCTATAGGCCCAAAATTGGGCACTTTAGAGGCCCAAACACTTTTATTAGGATAGCTCCATTTCTACTCAACTCAAATCGATCTGCTTAGACTTAAAATACTCATTATCAAAACGTCTAATAGAACCTAGAATTTGGGTTTCGTAAACAATTTCTAACCTCAAAAACTTTGGATTTTTCATTGGTCCAAAACTTTCAAAATGGCGCTAAAGTTTTATCTTAGGAGCAAAATGCTTGAATTTTGGATATTATATGCAGAATGATGAAATCTTCCGAATAATTTTGGTTTTAGATTGATAACATTAGTATTCCGTTTGAAATTCGCGAAATACGGATTTTTCAAAATGGCCGATTGTGACTCCAAAAAATGAGATAGGTCAAAATACCAAAAATCAGATAAAAGAAGAATAAAAATACTATCTTTTTACCAAAACAGAATATGAACAAACAAAAACTCTTTGACATATACATATTTTTTTCATAAAACCCATAGTATTGTCCCAAAATGCAAAAAAAAACAAAAAATGGCCATTTTCGGGTCCAAAAATGGCCATAGTTTTTCGAGCACAGGGTTAATTTGAATTTAATCTACACCACCGTGTTCAGCGTGTCAAAATACATAAGAATAGACTAAAATTAGATAGCGCGGAAATTCGGACATAAAAATTCCTTAAATGAATATACCGAGAATAAATTAATTGGAATGTTAAGTTGGTAACAATAAGTCTCAGTCAGACATAGCACAAATAAGGAAGTCGGAAGTCTCGAGTCCGACCCTTGCGAATCTCCGTGTTAAGCTATAGCGAACTCCTAGTTAAAAAAGTTTGAAGAATGTATGTATTTACCTGTTGTTGAGGCCGCTTCATCAGTTCCTAAAACAATACATAAAATTTAGTTACCAAATGGTTGAACATAAACCAGTGTAAACTTTACAGAACCCAATAGGGCAAATCTAAATATTCTTCGTTGAACAAGACGTAAACGAAATTATTGCCGATCATGCGTTAGGTTGTTGAATTACTACGGATTATTTTGGTGATTGGAATCAACCTAGAAGACCGAGTTGTTATTGGAGACTTTCAAAATAGCACGTTCATCATGTTAAGCTCTTAAATTTTTCTTCTGGAAAATTTAACTGAAATTATGTCGTTGAGAAATTGAATCCAGAGCATAAACTTCAGAAATTTTAGCAAGAAAGTTTTCAAACACTCTTGTAATTGGAATAAATGAAAAATCTTTGGATAAGGAGCAAATTAATTGAGTATGAAATTTTCAAAACTTGAGAAACAATACTATCGTTATCGGTTGCCATGTTGAACTGTGCAGAAGTAGGTACGTCTTATTTGGGCTATTATTCGGGGTTATCTGTAATGAAATTCCAAAACAAATCATAAAAATAAAAAACTGCCCCGAAGTAACCTTCCCAATTTCCCTCTGTGTTTCAATTTTCACAGGTGAGATACCTATCAAGTCGATTTCGACGTTCTTTAAGACACAATTTTGGTGAAACTATCGAATATCCAATCCGAACACCGAATATACTTCCGTAAATTCAATATGTCGTAGGTATACAAGGAAGTAAAGGCTTGATAAGCAACATCGAATGAGAATAATTTCATATTGGAATTACCCGTATCTACTACTGTTTCCGGTGATTCTTCTCTTTTTTGACCTTCCTCATCCCCTTTCTCTTGCTCAGTTCTTTCATGTGCAGGTTTTCCTTCTACAGGTTTTTCTTCTTCTTTAGCTACTGCTTTGCCTTTTTTTCCTTTCTTTCCTTTCTTTTCCTTTTTGCCTTTTTTTCCTTTTTCGGTTTTTTCGCTTTTCTCGCTTTTTTCGCTCTTTCCACTTTTTTTGCTTTTTTTGCTGCTTTTTTCGCCTTTTTTGCCTTTTTTGCCTCTTTTGCCCTTCTTGCCTTTTTTGCCTTTTTTGCCTTTTATGCCCTTATCGCCTAGGTATAAAATTATATTTGGATCATTCAGATGTGTTACGAATCAAGTAAAAGTCCTCATACTAGTACAGAATTACTGCGATGACTACGTTTCAATTACGATACTAAGATCAAGCAGTCGTAAAAATTGTGCAAAAGAAACAATCCAAAATAACCCACTCAACCATGCGTTTTCGATGTTTACCAACGACCATTTCCCCGAAGTGTGCTACAAGATGATTAAGAATATATACCTATGAAGGATGCTAGATTTCCTATGCTCTCAGGAAGTTTGGTATCCTGTCTCTATACTATATTTTTAGGGACGATTATAAGCCTAAGGTTATGCTGAAATAATCCGATCGAGTATTAATGTCATTCTAGGTGTTTCAATGGAATGAAATTCTTAATTTATCTAACCTGTGGTTTACGATCATATTGTATGTAGTAGTTGGTAGTATTGACAAATCGTCATTAGTTTCTCTGACATATTAGCATAGATAACTCTACTACCGTAGAATGAAATGTCCTCTGCTCAGAGTTATCTATGCCTAAGCTCTTAAGCAAATTAATGAGGGTTAGAGTAGATTTTGATGGTAGCAAGTTACCGACAGAAGTTTCAACTATCTTTCTCAATTTGTGATCAAAATTAAAATAATTTCAGAAGAAGCGCAACGAAATTGAATATCTGTCAAATTAATAAAAGTTTCAAATTGGATACTTCAAACATATCTTCTTTTTTTTTAAAAAAAAACTACTAAATGTTCAAATGTATGTAAAATTTGAAATTTTTTTAGTAAAAATGCCTTTTGAAAAAATAGTATAAAAAACTGGTTTGATTAGGCTTTCCAGCGCTAAAATGCTCTAAAATCATGCCTAGTAAAACTAGTTCTTTAATTCTATTTATTCCATTAATAAATAACCACAGCAATTTTCCTATGAACCTAATATTATTATATTCAGTAATAACTACGAAGTCTCCCCCTAAAAAATCTCACGGTTCATATTGAAGGTACTTTTCAGGGAACCCTTAGGTCATCAAAAAATAGTGTTGGCAAAAATTCAGCTTGGTTTTGTCCCTTTCCTGTCTAATTTTACTGGACTGAAAGGTCAATATTAAAATTTTTAAATTAACTGAATTTATTATGACAGTATGAGTGGCGGTGATGTAACGGCACACTACCGGTTTTCATTCTTAAATAGAATCTTAACACCTTAACACTGATAATTATATCAATAAGGGAACAGTTCATTGAGTTCAGGATTGATGTCCAATATATATAACAACTTATGTAGACTTAGCACCCTCTCTAAGAAGATGATGGGTTCTTTGAAATTGTTATTATTGTTATAATCATAATTGTAGAATTTTTAACAAGTAACAGGTTGATCTGATTCTGAAGACCTAGAACGTCGAAACATTGAATTGACATTTTTCGTGATCACAATAATACTTCTGATTCTCTATCAGTACGTGGTACGCGGAAAATAGACATGCGTAAGAAGGGGAAAAATTCTTGAAATTTGGTATTGACTTACCTGCGTCGATTTCTGGTGCCCCTTTCTCATCCTCGGTGTTTTGTTCACTCACTTCTGCTTCCTGTCCTTTTTTTCCTTTCTTGCCTTTTTTGCCTTTCTTGCCTTTTCCCTTTTTGCCTTTTTTGCCTTTTTTACCTTTTTTTCCTTTTTTCCTTTTCTTCGAAGGTTTATCTGCTTGACTTCCTGTGTCAACTTTTGCTTTTTCAACTGTAAATACGAATATAATAATAATTACCTATTACCCGCAAATAGTTCAAGTTGACCAACTCTATTCCGTGATATCATCAGTATTCTACTAGGATCTAGGTGTCGATGTCATACAATTAATAAAACTTGTCTACCTATACCTTGGTTCTATTGGTGAGAGTAAATTAATATAAATTTCATAAGTGCAGTATGAAAAGGCAAACCAAATAACGGTTTATTGTTCTTTTTTACTTGGTTATCTGAGATATCTCTAATATATTTGTTTGTTTAAGTTAAGAATTGGTAGTATTCTAAGATGGGAAAAATCTAGGACTCTCATTCAATGAGAATTTCGTTTTCATAATAAACATTCTCAGAAAGAAAAATAATTAGGCTCTATAAAAAAGTTTTTTTGTTTGTGCCAAGGGTTATCTTTGAAAACATATGCGCAAACAAAAAACTGGTTACAACATTTATCTTTGATAGTATCTGTATATACAAAACTGAAAAATATTTAAGATAAAACACTGGTAACGAAAGATGACGTAAGATGTGACGTCATAGCTATTTATTCCCAATACAGGGCATAAAGCCTAGTTCTCAAAGTCCGTTCTGTTGCCAACGAGCGACACAGTCATCGATAACTCTACTACCGGTAACCAGTAGTAGAGTTATCTATGGACACAGTTGAAGTTCAAATTTGAAATAGAAATAAAATATTCCTAGAAACAAACTACAACAAAAGAGTGGGAGTGAAAATAGTCTTCCTTTGGCCACAGAAGTGACGCTGGCTAAAGAACAGAGCTTGACTTAAAGCTCAAAATGTTGGCGATCGTGTGCGTGCACTTCCATGTTTATTAATAGATCTATGAACTCAACAAGGAAACTACAATCAAGAGATATCTAGTATCCATGATCAAGATATGAGAAGGCTTCTGCAAACAATTGGAATTGTAGTGTGTAGCCGGTGTTCCTTCTATCACACGATCACAATTTTGAATTTTTATCTTGGCCAAATTTCAGTACAACGGTGAGTAGAAAGAAAGCATCATATTTTTCAATTTCACACTTACCTATTTCAGGAACCATAATTTCCTCCTCAACTAATGTTTCGAACGAAGTCTTGTACATAAAGAAAAACCTTTTATGGATTTCCTCCTGGGTCATTATATCATCATCCAGAAATGCAGACAAATCATCTTCCAGGTCGTCGTTTTCCATCAACATATCATCAAAATATTTGTCAGACTCCAGACCGAAGTATTTTAATGCACTGGTTTTTACCCATTCCACACGGTAATCCATATTTTAAAATATTAAAATTAGTTATTAAAATTTCAAATGTATTTAAAATGAAAAAGTGAATTGTATATAGTTAAAATGAGGATAAAAAGTGATGCTGTCAATATACCAAAACCTATTTTTAATAATGCTTGTTTTATTTACAAACAAGAGTCTCCTTGGCGTTGTTAAGCAAGTTGTTATTCAGATTCAGATCCACAGACCTACCTCAGATCCGACCATGTCCAGCCAGCCATGGCTTCATAGATTCTCATATCTGTGCTCAATTAGCTCCCACTTTTGATATGAATCGTTGATTGAAAGAGTTAAACCACGGTCGTATACACAGGTCCGGAAACTCTATGGTTGAGTTGAGTCGCTTAAGGGTCCCCACGGTCGTAGTCCCTTGCTCAGCCACTAGCTAGCGCTTGGATCACGAGGGATTTAAAACCATAGATAACTCTACTAGGTAGTACGGTAGTAGTTATCTATGGGTAAAACGATTTCTTCCCGGAATCGCAAGCAGTGTTACTAATGCCCATTTGCACCGTTGAAATGGAAAGTAATAAGGTAATATAATACACAATTATCGTAGTGAATTCTACTGAAAACTGTTATTTTCGTAGAGAACTATTGTAAAGAAGACCCGTATCCCAAATTTTTCGGAAACTGAGAAGCAACTGCTTTTAAGCCTTGTGCATAAATATAAGCACATTATTGAATGCAAGAAAACTGACGGTGTCAGTATTGATGAGAAGAACAAGGCCTGGAAAGCTGTAGCCAACGAATTCAATTCTTCATGTTCAGAATCGAGGTATAGAGGGGTTAATTCACTTGAAAAATTTTACAGCAACAGAAACATGGATGTGCGGAAAGTTGTAGCTCAATTTATTCTCTTCATTAAAAATCTATTATTCACAGGATTCAATCAATGTGCCAATGGAACCTGATAATTGTGACGAACCTGGTAATTCTAACGATGAAATCAAAACTACTGATATGGTAAGGTATTTTGGAAAACATAAATATATCGTAGAAACATAATATTTTTTATGACAGAATCAACCAACATTAGGCTGGGGACTGAGCGAATTCAAGAGCAGCATGTTGAGAACTCGAAAGCCAACTATCTTGGCAAATGCAACTTCCAGTAGGAGAAGACCTTTAGTGGAATTAAAAAAAAGGTCAAAATGATGTGAAATGGCAGCTTGAACCTCATGAGGGAAGCCCTGCTCTTAGATTTAGAGATAAAGAAACAAACACTTGTTAATTTGAAAGCAAAACAGTAATTTTATAATTTTTAATTAGAAGTAGTAAGAATCTATGTAATTTGTCAATGTTTTTCCTCTATTACTATATATTTTTAGATTGTAAAGGATCTTTTCTTGTTGGAATGGAAATCCATTATGTTACAAATGAACACTACATTGTAGTGTTGATTTGTAATATATATATATTATTAAGATTAAACTCTTATGAGTTTATTTTGCCCCACGTTGTGGTGACAATTGTTAAGAAAACTCTTACTGAGTTTTTATTTATTTAATAATTATAATTTATGCTTCCGGCTAGCTTTTATTTATTTATTTTGAATAATAATGATGCTTTTCTTTTTATATTATTTTATGGAATTAAACACAATGTTCTTTGAATGTTAAAAAATTTCTATATTTAAATCTCTATGACTCTATTTATCTCGGGTTTCTAATTTACAATTTTATTTTATGTTCTAAGCATAGAACTAGCTTTAACCTCAAAACTATTCAATATTAATAGTTGTTTACAAAATTACAAACGACAATCTTTCTTTCAGATTTACAAATAACACTACAAGGGAGATATAATAAACAAACTTACTTTTAGTTTATATCCAAAAGTGTGTTTAACTATGTTGGCAATTTTCAATTTAATTCTTTTATAATTTCGTTGATGATTCACTTTTACACAATACTATGCTTTTTCACAATAATCACAGGTAACTAATTTGGATTACTTCTTCTTGAGACTCAGGAACTGTTGATAATACTTTGTTTTATCCTTTTAGATAAAATATGAAACTTTTCGATGCTTTATTGAAATTATTGATGAATGGCAATCGTTGGATATGGCTTCTTAATTGGAGGTTATTACAGCCTTTTTACTGGATTCAGATACTTGGAATAATCGTTGACTTTTAATAAAACTTATTAACTTTGGTTTCTTTGAACCTATCGAAGTTTGGAACACTTTCGTTCACTGGTTTTTTATAGGTTATAAAATTTTGGTGAGTTGCAGGAGTACTTTCACTCTACAGATGTAATGGCAAAACTGAACTTCTTTACTTTCAGATTCGTTTTTATAGGCCTCCAAAACCGACGCTACTTTATGTCATAAACAACCTATGAGATGATTGCTTTTCAAATCAAGCATGCCAAGCTAATTGTTGTGAAACTGACACAAGTCTTCATTGTTACCAGATTGACATTGGAAATTCCTATTGACCAATCAGAATTTAGTATTCTTTACTTTTTGAATTATTTGAGATTTTCAACTTATTTTACTTGTTAGTGATTCCTTCTTTTTAAATTAATATTGCCTACATTTTTCCCCACACTTTGGTATAATATAACCTATGATTGGGTTATTATTAATATGATTATTCCCATATTTATGGTTTTCTTGACAGTTACTTATTCTTAAATCTAATACATACCATATTATATCAATAACATTCGTTTAACATTACATAACTCAAATTTACTAATCCTAACTTATATCTATAACATTATTCAATGTTTTGTACTATCTCATGATAGTTTTGTTTTCACTTTACTTATGATTTATGATTTCGTTACACTGAACGTTTCTTCACTTTCACTGAAGTTCTTGTTTATCACTTCTTATTCTATTACATCGTTGTTTATTATGTTTTACATTGTTAATATTAATATCCTAACTATTATTTAGCTTTTATTATTGTTTTTAATTCCATAAAATATTTTTTATTTGATCTTTTCTAATTTTCATAGTTCGGTAAGTTATTATTTTTAAATTTTTATTGTCTATGAAATGAAATCATAACAAATTCCCCTAAATCAATTTTAACATATTAATCACATTAATATTTAAAATTTATTTATCTTTTGATTTTATTTTCATGAACTAAATTTATTAATAATTATACTTGTATATTTGATCAATATTAAATATTCCCCTTATCTTTCCGTTTTCAGGATTCATTAATTCATAACTATTTTCAGCATTTTCATTCATGACTACATATGGACCTTCAAAAGCAAAACATAATTTTCCACATATATTCTTTTTATTATTAGTTACTCTCATTGCTCTTACTATTACTAATTCACCTATTTCAAATTTAATTAACCTTCCTCTTTTTTTCATTTCCCTATTCATATACTTTCTTGCATTTCTTTCTAACCTATTACTTGTAAATAAATTCTCTCTTTGATTTTACATTTCTTTTTATTTTTTTCTGATAATTCTGTTTTCCCTTTTCTAATTCTATCTAATGAAATATTTGTTCCTACTTTATATTTGAACATTCTATATGCACTTCGAATACCAAAAGGCGTAACTTTAAAACGATACACTTCTCCATCTATCATAAAACCAGTGTAATCTCTACAACTTTCATGTAAAGGAATCAACCAGAAACTATGTCTTAAATCAACTTTACTAAAAATTTGTGCCTTTATTATTCTACCAAAAATTGACTCTATATTTTTAGGAGCTTCATATTGTGGTACTGACAATCTATTCAATGTTCGAGCATCTAAACATAACCTAATATCACCATTTGACTTTTTTGCTATAACAATAGGGTTTATATATTTTGTTTTACTTCTTTCTATTATGTCTTGTTCTAGCATTTCACCGATTTTTTTCCTAACATCTTCTATGTACTTGTATGGGATTGGATAGTTCTTGGATTTAAAATTTTCAATTTCTTTAACTTGGAATTTATGAATATAATTACTAGCTATACGAGTTTCATCAATTATTAAACCTTTATGTTGTGAAATTATTTCTGATATTATTCCCCTATATTTCTCGGATATTTTCATCTGCGAGATTATTTCATTTAAATTTTTGCTTGAGTCTTTTCTTTCGACCGCATTTATTATATTGCAACCTTCATTTGGTCTGTCAATATTTTCATTTTCCCCTTTCCCTATCTTTATAATTTCATCTAACAACTTTATTTCCTTTTCCTCGTAATCTATAATAATTCCATGTTTTTCTAATTCATCAGTTCCCATAACAATATCCAATTTCATATTCGGCACTACAAATAATTGCATCTCTAGACTTGACTTCCCTATTATAATATGCTCAGTAATCATTTTTGATACTTCAGTAATTTTCTTTCCACTAATATTTACTAATTCTACTTTTGGTATTTTCAATTGATTTGTTAATTTTATTTCAGACAATAGTTCTTCCCTTTTTAATGATAGTTCTGATCCTGTATCACACATAATTTCTACTTCTTTCCCTTTTAAAAAACCTTTTAATTTAATTAAACCTATACTTTCATTTTCTTCCCTTTGCTATTCGTAGTCAATGTATTCCCTCTGATGTTCATATAATACATTAACGTGGTATTCGTGCTTTCTTAAAAATCCTGATTTTGTTGATTATTTTGACTTGAAGAGTCTTCCCTTTCCATATTACTTTCAATCCTATTACAGTTTACTTCCCTTTGATTGTTTTCATTTCTACTATTATTTCTATTATTATTATTATTTTGACTTCTATTATCCCTATATCTATTTCTATTTTGATTAGCATTATTTCCATTATATCTATTTTCCCTATTATAATAATTTTGGTTTCTATTATCTCTATTTCTAAAATTGTTTTGATAATTATTATTTTGGAATCTATTATTATAATTTTGATTTCCCCTGTAATTGTTCCTGTTATCATTATATCCATTTTGTTGCCTAGTTCCTATGTTATTCTTATTATCAATTCTATTTAAGTATGATAGTAGTTGATTCATGTTTTTAATATTTGCAATGGCTATTGCCTCAGATATTTGACTTCGATACTGTCTTGAAATGTATAAAACTATCTCTTCCTCTCTCATTTTAGGTTCTAAATATTGCGCTTCATTATATAGGCTAAGTGCATAAGCACTCATGCTTTTTCTAGTCCCTTCTATATACTTCCTAAAATATAACCTTTCTCGACATTTCGATTGTTCATTTTCACCCCAAAAATTCTTTAAAAATTCATCTATAAACTCATCTAAACTATTTAATTCCCTTTCTTTGCAATTGAACCACAACAAAGGTTCATCAACCAATCGTTCTCTTATTAATTTTTTCATTCTCTCTATATTCCTTTCATACTGTATTTCATTTTTCAAATCTTTAACAAAAATGCATGGATGTAATAATTTTATGTTTCCATTAAATTTTATTGTATTCTCATGACCTACATTTCTGTATTCTATATTCATTCTCTCTTCGGATCTATTCTCAATTCTTTTTATTCTTTCATCTTGTTCATTTATCATTTTTTCCTGATTTTCTTTCATATTTTGTACATTCACATTCACATTCTCTTCAATATTCTTCCCCATATCATTCATTCTATTTTCCATAATATCTATTTCTTTCTCTACATTATTAAACTTTCTATTTACAAAGCTATTATATTCTTCTAATTTATTATCTATACTTTCTTCAACATGTTTCCTAATTTCCTCTTTCTCAGTTTCAACTATTCTCATAATTTCATCAGTTCTTTTATCAAATTTATCATTCACTCTCTTAAGTTCATCTCTTATTTCACTCATACCTTGTTCAATTTTAGTATTTGTCTCATTTTTACTCTCTCTTATCTCATTAACTAGTTTCATATTGAAACTTTCAAGCATTCTCAATAATTGTGATTGACTATCTACTATTGGTGGTCTCTCTGCACTAATTATATCACCATCTTCATCAAATCCTATTAATTCTGGAGTACTTTGTCTATCTCCTTCCATTTTTACTTTCTTTTATTAATTAATCTAGTTTTCTAATTTACTTTGATTACGCGGTTCTATTTGAATTTCCTTTTCAGAATGACTTTTTTTTTTCCCTTTTTCAAATGGCCTCACGTTTGAGCGACAATTATTAAGATTAAACTCTTATGAGTTTATTTTGCCCCACGTTGTGGTGACAATTGTTAAGAAAACTCTTACTGAGTTTTTATTTATTTAATAATTATAATTTATGCTTCCGGCTAGCTTTTATTTATTTATTTTGAATAATAATGATGCTTTTCTTTTTATATTATTTTATGGAATTAAACACAATGTTCTTTGAATGTTAAAAAATTTCTATATTTAAATCTCTATGACTCTATTTATCTCGGGTTTCTAATTTACAATTTTATTTTATGTTCTAAGCATAGAACTAGCTTTAACCTCAAAACTATTCAATATTAATAGTTGTTTACAAAATTACAAACGACAATCTTTCTTTCAGATTTACAAATAACACTACAAGGGAGATATAATAAACAAACTTACTTTTAGTTTATATCCAAAAGTGTGTTTAACTATGTTGGCAATTTTCAATTTAATTCTTTTATAATTTCGTTGATGATTCACTTTTACACAATACTATGCTTTTTCACAATAATCACAGGTAACTAATTTGGATTACTTCTTCTTGAGACTCAGGAACTGTTGATAATACTTTGTTTTATCCTTTTAGATAAAATATGAAACTTTTCGATGCTTTATTGAAATTATTGATGAATGGCAATCGTTGGATATGGCTTCTTAATTGGAGGTTATTACAGCCTTTTTACTGGATTCAGATACTTGGAATAATCGTTGACTTTTAATAAAACTTATTAACTTTGGTTTCTTTGAACCTATCGAAGTTTGGAACACTTTCGTTCACTGGTTTTTTATAGGTTATAAAATTTTGGTGAGTTGCAGGAGTACTTTCACTCTACAGATGTAATGGCAAAACTGAACTTCTTTACTTTCAGATTCGTTTTTATAGGCCTCCAAAACCGACGCTACTTTATGTCATAAACAACCTATGAGATGATTGCTTTTCAAATCAAGCATGCCAAGCTAATTGTTGTGAAACTGACACAAGTCTTCATTGTTACCAGATTGACATTGGAAATTCCTATTGACCAATCAGAATTTAGTATTCTTTACTTTTTGAATTATTTGAGATTTTCAACTTATTTTACTTGTTAGTGATTCCTTCTTTTTAAATTAATATTGCCTACATTTTTCCCCACACTTTGGTATAATATAACCTATGATTGGGTTATTATTAATATGATTATTCCCATATTTATGGTTTTCTTGACAGTTACTTATTCTTAAATCTAATACATACCATATTATATCAATAACATTCGTTTAACATTACATAACTCAAATTTACTAATCCTAACTTATATCTATAACATTATTCAATGTTTTGTACTATCTCATGATAGTTTTGTTTTCACTTTACTTATGATTTATGATTTCGTTACACTGAACGTTTCTTCACTTTCACTGAAGTTCTTGTTTATCACTTCTTATTCTATTACATCGTTGTTTATTATGTTTTACATTGTTAATATTAATATCCTAACTATTATTTAGCTTTTATTATTGTTTTTAATTCCATAAAATATTTTTTATTTGATCTTTTCTAATTTTCATAGTTCGGTAAGTTATTATTTTTAAATTTTTATTGTCTATGAAATGAAATCATAACAATATATATATATTTATTTGTTATTTCATAGGTATTTTGGATCACTGCATTTTTTTAATTTACACTAGTGAATTTTCAATAAAATTCAACCAAACTGATGTGTAGATTCTTATATTTATATAAATTATTAAAATAATTATCAATTAAATGTGTTCTTGTATTTACTATTCTGATTTGACAGAGGAATAGAACTGTTACTCTTGTCAAAATGTATTACTCACCTTAAAAATAACTTCCCCTTTTTCGTACACCTAAAAGACCTCGTTAAAATGATTTCTTTCCGGAGTGTGTACTTATTATCTAAAGCTTTTTTGGTAGTAATTTAAAAAGGAAATGTATGAAAATAATCGATCGCATATAAACATTCTTTTAATTAAATTAGGATAACAATCAAAATACATGTATACCAATAAACTATCGAAAGAGTTCACACTGGTTATATTATAACACTATAAATAAGAAATGATCACCCTTATCCACTAAAAATACTGGTAAAGTACTGAGGACCTTTCGACTACCAAGTAGCCATCATCAGAGTAAACTAAATTATAAATCAAAATATGCCTATTTAAATACTATTTGGGGATAATAATGTAAACAAAGGGTTACCGTCAGCTGGAGATAAATCGAAATTTAGTAAATTGCTTTTTTGTTTATACATTTCCATCCCTTCTAAATTACCTAGAAATTTGTCTGTACTGTGTTTTAAAAGTGATAAACTTTCTTGAGAAATGGTGTGACCTATATATAAAATATGTTCGGCTATCGCTTATTTTTCACTATTATTTTTCTTTATATGGTCAAAATGTTCCTTATAACGAGTTGAAACGATTTCTTCCCGGAATCGCAGGCATCCACTTTTTTCGCATTTCTGCATCTTTCGGCACTTTAAAAACAGAAGTTTTTTGTTTTGCACTTTTGTACCCCGTTTTGCATTTCGGCACAATGCACGGTTTCATTTTTGCTGAAAACGCAGGTATTCCTTCTGTTTACAAGTTAACTGTCAAATGTCACAGAATACTCTTCATAGAGATCAAGATGATACTCTTACGTGACGCCCACGGTCGTACATCCCTACGTGACGACTTTTGGTACTACGCGCACTTGGACGCGTAAGCGATTCACTGCTCAGATAGGAAACAGCCTCGAGTTTCCAGACCTGTCTATACGACCGTGAGTTAAACTCTTTCAATCAACGTATGAATGTTGTAAAGTTGTCATGTCTGAAGAAATCTGTGTTAACAAAATCATTGATTTGTACAAAGTTTTGTGAGCTGTTGTATCTAACATTTCACTTGTTGAATTTAAAGTATTATACCAATTTCAGGAAATTAATTAATTTCATTGATAAAGCTGTCCGAAGTGTAATTATAAACTGAAACAAAGTACTATAAATAATAAATAGTCACCCTTATCCACTTGACTTGAACTTGTTTGGTTTATCTTCACTATATACATATATATACAAGTTTGAAGTTTCTTTGTATAATTGGCCACAATTTTGTGTAAGTACTTAAACGAAACCTATTAGGCAAAGAAACCTTAAACTTTCATTTCAATAATCGAAATCATCTATTCTTTTCTAAATTACATGGAGACACTGATTGATTAAGAGATATAGAATTAAATTTGCTGAACAAATCTGATTTTAGGAACGTCTGCAACAAATATGCTGACCGTTCCAGGCCTGCTTCCCTATTTTGGAGTGGTGAAATAGACGTTCGATGAGTTGCATAGACTCGATAAAGACACCACAGTTTGCATCGTCCGTTTCCCGCATTTATCTCCCACGTCACTGGGGAGGTAGGAAACTCCTAAGTCTGGAGAGTCTTCATTGAAGTGTAGTTCTGATTCTGAATATAGCTTGTAAAGTTCTTAGGAGTTCGCACCCCCTCCTGTGCCTTGTCAAAAGTCACAAATTGGCCGGAGTGGGGCATTTATCTTTAAGGCAGCACCGAAAGCTGCGGAAGAACTTGTCTCGAATTTCACATCAGTCGGAAAGGCCAACTAGAAGGCAACCTCGAGTTTCAACCCTCTCGCCTGAAAGCCCAGATAAATGCCGTGGAGCAAGATCTTATGATCAGGCGGCATGTTGACAAGCAGATACACGGTGCTTCCTAACGAAACCGTGGTATATACAGGTCTGTATGTTTGACATGAGTCTCTTACATGTCGCCAAACTCGTAGTCTCTCGCTCAGCCACCAGCTGGCGCATCGAAGTAAGTTGTCAGGATTAGGCGCCATATCGTTCAAACACGGTCTTATACGTGCCAGAGAACATCCCTCGACTCATGCGCCACCCTTTTGGTACTACGCATCAGATGACGCTTAGCGGACTCACTCATCACATAAGAAGCTTCCAGATCTGTATATACGACCGTGCACTGTACTGGTCGATATATGTTCTCTATTCTGTGGCATTACAATCTTTTTAGTTGTTCTGTGATTACAATCACGGAATGATACATTTTCCGTGATGACAGCTAAAGAGGATTTGAAGAAATAAAATGAAATCATCAGATTTGACGTTCGTATTTATAAAATGACGTACTTTTATTGTTTTGACAGTTGACATGTTTTGAACTAATTTATTATGAATTATTAAATAAAACAATTATTTATTGAAAATTTTAACTTTCTGCAATTAATTAGATATAATGACATCACAAAGTAGTAATAATAATGAAGTGGATACACTGAAAAGTGAAATTGAACGTTTAACAAGGGAACTCGATCAAGCCAGTAGCCAGAAAATTCAATCTGCACAATACGGGCTTGTTCTTTTAGAAGAAAAGAAAGACTGGCAAATTAGATGTGAGGAATTAGAAACATTATATGAAAATGCGAAGCACGAACTTGGAATCACCCAAGAGGTAAATTATAGGAACAAATGACTTATGATCACTTTGTACTGTTATGTTCGACAATATAATTCATCAACGTTATCCCCTCACTATATCAATGGTATTGGAGAACTTAAGCAAATAAACAGATCAAAAGACTTACTAACTAAGGAGCACTATAATAATGTGTTACATGAAGATGCTTAACAGTTGGAAATTGATATAAGTATTCAGAAAGTGGAAATTCTTATACACCAAAAATCAAAATTTATCTAGAGTTGATAAGAACAAGAATCAACAGTATTATTTCTCAAACTTGAGGACCTTTGATCCTCATCAAGTGAAGTGAACAATTTGAAAATAATCTATAAGAGTCAGCTGAACTAGATCTAAACATAGGATTATTCTTGCCATTTACTTTTTGTTATGTTTGTATTATGCTGATCGATTTGAATCCTAATTAAACTCTTCTTAAACTTATTACCATATATTCATGATGTTGTTATAGAAACCTTATATAGATTTAATATTTTTTTAAATATGCCGAATTTAATTTCAACTGAAAAATTTGAAGATTTATTAGAAATATGTAAATGAATTAAAAGTGACCTTTAGGTGATCTTTGTAAATAATTATAAAACCTACATAAAATTCTTGATAGCTCTAGACATAGGTTCTTCAGATATAGGTATAACATATTCCAGCTTTATATGAAAGATATTTTTATTTGTATATGGATTTTACTCAGGACTTGTCCCACAATTTGATTCACTCTTATGGAATACTGATAATATTTTTATGATCAGGAATATGTTTATACAATACAATGTTATTTATAATCATATAAGAAGTAAGCACAAAAATTATGACATGAAAATATGATACAGTAATAGAAACAGATTCAATAACAACATCAAAAACAATTAAACAATTAGGAAATAATAATAAAATAAATGTAAAAAAAGTTACTCTACAAATAATTTATACCAGATAATATTTTACATATCAGTGACATCTTAATATACCTAAAATCTACTATTTTTCATAAAATTAGCAAGTTATTGATTGAATGAGATACTTGAAAAAGTTTGTTTTCTACGATACATTTTTTTTAATACTTGTTTTTGAGTTCAATTTACAGTACAATATACCGAAAATATTCTTCATATTAAAAATACTCCTATTTAACATATTTTACTATTCAAAAATTATCCCTCTTGTTTTGCCATCATTTGAATAGCCTTTCAACTGCATCAATAATATTTTGAGTGGTTTTTAATAACCACTGTTATTAAAGACTTCCTTCGTTTTGCTGCCATACCCTAGAATCATAACTTATATATTTTAGCTAGTTTTCTAAATATTCAGGGTTTCACCAAGAAAAAAATTCACTTTTCATGATTTTAATCATATACGAATTGTAGGTATATTAGAACCAAAAGTTGAAACTTCACTTAAAATGAAATGTATCACAACTATCGACTTATCAATAGTTTAGTCTTAAATGATGAATTTGTGAACAATCAAGAATTTTAGTACTATGTTTAAAACAGACATCTGTTCCAATGTAGTTCCTCCTTTTTTATTATTATTACAAACGCAACAGGAATAATCCATTTAGAGGGCAGTATGCATTGATATAATCATGTCACAGTCATTAAGTAATACTATTTAACAATATATGAGTGACAACTATTTATACAGAGTTAATTAATTAACCCTTTTAAATTTATGCATTGAAGAGAAATGCAGGTCTCACTGCACCTGAATTAAAATATTTTCAAATTATATTAATTAAAGAATTGTATAATACATTTGATTTTGCCAGAACTAAATAAAAATAATTACATCCTCTATTTGAAATTCTTGGAATCAAGAAATGTTATTCTGCTGCCAAGTAGGTTCACTGAATATAATAAAGATTCTTGACCCAGTATGTATTATATATAAAAATTCTCGGGAACATTAACACTTTGTTTTATATTTTCATCTTTACGTACGTTTCGGTCTCACGACCATCATCAGAAGACTTATTATGTCAAAAAGGTTTTTTTTTAACTAATTAATTATAGCACAAAGCGTCCATATCGCAAAAATTTCAATCGAAAAAGCCCACGTCGTCGAAACGAACAGAACCACGAATAATCGAAATTGTATCGTCAATATTTCAAGTATAAAATATAACAAGAATCCACTATTCAGTAATATTCTTATAATATACAAGCACATGTTGGTATAGTCTCTCAACGACTGAAGATCGAAACTATTATGTTAAGTATCTACTCTCGAACCAGATGTAACGATTTATGAGGTACTTAAAAACTGCTGGAATATTACTTTTGAACATTCTTCCTAAAATATACTTTTAACATTATAAAGACGCATGTAGGAAGTTGCAAGAGGTTTAATTAATTAAGTTAGTATAAATCTGACTTAATCCCTGAATATCAGTCCTATGATTTACAGATTTGGAGTCACGTTTTATGTGAATTATCTCCAGGATAGATCTTTTATAATTATTGGTTTCCTTAGTTAAAATATTAACATTTTTGTAATCAAATTGATGGTTATAATCAAAGCAGTATTTGGCAAGGGCGGTGGAATTTTCTAAGTTTTTATTTATTGTGCTATACTCATGGCCATACATTATTTTTTGTAAATATTGTTTAGAGATTCCAGTATAAGTCCCATCGCAATCTAAACAATTTAATTTGTATACTGTGTGGTTTTGTTTATCTTTAGTTATTAAAGGTTTTAGATTTGAGAAAAAATGTCCAACACAATTAGTAGATTTATGCGCGACATTTATATCGTACTTTTTTAAACATTTTTTAATTTTCTCTGAGGTCTCCGGAATGTAAGGTAACGTTATATAATTATCTGTATTACCTTATCATGCGATAAGTTTACAACCCTTATATATTTTCATGATACCACTGCTGCAATTGAAATAAAATGTAAAAGCAATTCCTCAATTTAAAGTACTTATAAAATTGTTTATTCATCTCTCACTAAATTTCAACGATGACCCGAAAAACATGCACAACTGAATAGTAAGATTAATAACTTTGGCGTTATATTAGAAACTTAATTTCTCATCAAATTTGATTGTGTATAATATTTGAGTAATTTTCAGGCATTGACGAAATTCCATTCTAGTCATAAAGTAACAACAAAATCTGGGATAGAGACTGAAGAATCCTTACTGTATGAATCGGCTGCTAGGGAAACATCTTTAAATTCGCTTATAATAGATCTAGAAAATGAAGCTAAACAATTACGACATGAACTCGATAGGGTTACAGTTGAAAGAGATCGCATGCTTCAAGAGAATTCGGATATGGGTAAAGACAAAGAAGATAGAGGTATGGAATGCAAAAAATTGCGAACGAATTTACGTGAAATCAAACTCAGAGAAAACAGATTAATAACTGACTATTCGGAATTAGAAGAGGAAAATATTGCCTTGCAGAAACAAGTATCTGCTTTGAAGAGTTCACAAGTTGAATTTGAAGGCTTGAAGCATGAAATTGGAAGTTTACGTGAAGTAATAAGTTTAAAAAACTTGCAGGTTGAGGAATTGGCGAATTTGAGGAAAATATCAGAAAAACAAATGGAAGAGGCTTTAGAATCATTACAATCAGAGCGAGAAGCAAAGTATGCTTTGAAGAAAGAATTGGACCAGCATATACATAGAGAATCTTTCTATAATATTAATAATTTGGCTTACAGCATACAAGGTACTCATTTTATTTAGCTTATATCCGTTTAAATTTAATATGAATCGTTTATTATCGATATATTTGAATCGGAATAAATGGTACAAGATTTAGAAATTCAAGTACAGTGACTTCATGGGGCATAAACACCCGCTTGCAAAAATTGCGTTAATGATTTCATATTCTTCAACTGATCAATTATTAGATATAATTTTGCACACTAACGCTGAATTCTTCCCTGTCACTTCTTAGAAAGTCATTCAACTTCCAGCTGCACAATTAATGCAGTTTTAGACCTGTTCTATTGAAAACAGTTGAACTGCTAGTATTGGAATTTTGTACTACCTTCGATTATTTTTTTACGCAAAGAAAAAGCGTGCTAAATCAATGAAAAAAAGATGACGTTTACCGAGGAAACCCGTCAGTAACGGTACGTATCTTTCGATAATGTTAATAGAAATTGATGAATAATCATGAATATTGCTCTAAAAATCATTTGGCATTTTCGAATTGAGTTGATCGAGTGAATGTAATCAATAGTAATTAACTATAAAAGAGTTCACACTGTGAATACATTTTAACACTAAACAAACAATTACGTTTACCACTAAGAATTTTTAGTGATTGTTTCTTATTTATAATACCGGGATATCAAAAATTATCTTGGTCAAGGGTGGTTGTGGAATCTAAAACGTGTGTCTTACTTTACGTTTGAAATAATTATGTCACTGTCACACTGACATCATCAATAACCTGCAAATTTCATACCTATTTATTTCAGTTGTAAAACAATAATGAACTACAAATTATGAAATAATTGTGTGAACTTTGAACCTTTTCAGAGGTCGTGATAGCCACAATCCGGGTCAAAAACTGTTTTGAAATAGTTAATTTTACGTAAATCGAATGACGTTCACGTGAGAAGCCCGTAGCACGCGAGTTAGAAAAGTGAAAACTGGTTGTACCTAATACGGCTTTACGACGACTTTTCGCGTGCCGTTTTCGCTCCATGTAGTTAGATTTAGTATCGGACCGTGCCCGACGACCCTTCTTTTTTCGATAAATGTCCATTAAATAGGAAAATTTAATTAAAACAGTTTGAGCTATTCTCAGATCTCAGCTACGCGCGTCTAACGTGCGACGTACCAAAGGGAATTTTCTCGCGACTAAAATATACACGAAGCGGGTAAAAGCTAGCGGCCCATAGCCAAAAACACTTTATTACAACTGGCGCCAGTCGCACGGGGCAAGAAACGGCCCCAAATTAACAAGACCGAGGTAAAATGTATAAACTCTAACTTAAGCGCAGCAAGCTCCTCGAGGCATATGTCAAAATGATTTTGTTCGTAGCTAATTACATAGGATGTCTGGCGTTCATGCAATTATGTTTTTAGATAATTCGAACCTTCTAATTTCGATAGGCCACGTGAAAATCCCGGAGTCCGGAGCGCTAAAAACTTCTGAGTGTTACAATATTCGTATAAAATTGCGAAATTTCGCACTTTTAGAAACTTCAAATTAATTATAACATAATTATTTCAAACGTAAAGTAAGACACACGTTCTAGATTCCACAACCACCCTTGACCAAGATAATTTTTGATATGCCGATATAATCTATAATAGCAACATCGCATTTATTCAATATTATATTATTATTTTTTTATGTATGGAATTAAAATATTTTAGATGACAGGAATATTCAGGGTATTGTTAATAGCAACAAACAAAAGTTGTCAGGAATAGAAAATTGGGAAAAGTTTTTATCGTCATAATTAAAATCATTTATTATTTTTCTTGAAAATATGAATGTATCATCTCAAGTATCTTGAAAATAGCATGCCATAGCGGAAATAAAATGAATTGCAGAAAGACACTACTTTGTCATATCTTGGAATGAATCCCTTTTGAATCCCATTTTTTTTATTGCAGGAATGGCTGATGATGGCGGATTAGGAAGTGACGGTGAAGATGATATTCCTGGACTGAAGAAAATTGAGGCAAGTCTTTCGGGAGAACGTAAAGGAGAATTAGCATCACCAGATGACAAGCAAGTGGATCTATTTTCAGAGGTTCATTTGAATGAGCTCAGGAAACTTGAAAAGCAATTAGAGCTACTTGAGAAAGACAAATCAAATTTGTCTCAAAAACTAAGAGAAAATCAAGGCATGGTTGAAAAAAGCCAAGGAGAGTTACAAGTATTTGTAGCTCGTTTGAGACAATTAGCAGCCCACGTTGATTCTTTACAGCACTTATCACAAAATGCAGATAAAAGTTTACAGAAACCAACCAAAGATGTATCAAACTTAATCACGCTGTATGATCAATGGTTTAGAATGTCTTGCAAAGAAATCATTCAGCTAAAACAAGACATAAAAGATTTAGAAAAGCTTACTAATGTTTCTGATGCAACATCACAAATGCGCACAGAAATTACAAATCTGAAAAATAGTTTGCTTGACACTGAACAAAAAAGTATGGACTTGGATGGTGATTTGAAATTATTAAGAGATTTTGCAAGTTCTGCTGCAAGTGCTCTTGATGACACCCAGAACAATCTGCAAACTGTCACAGAGGAATTGGCACAACTGTATCATCATGTGTGTACGGTTAATGGTCAAACACCAACTAGAGTGGTTTTGGACCATGAAAAGGAAGGGTTGACTCCAAGTATGTTGGATAGAAGTTTTTAATTTGTTTGAATTTGAAAAACATTACTTTTTTTACAGTGACGGAAACTTCACCACCAATCGGGGAAATGTCGAAAATAGAACAATTAAGAAATAATCTCAAAAGTGATATTCCTTTACAAGATTTAGAAAGCCTGAATGATATATCCACATTAGCAAGGAATGTCTGTACAGTTGTTGATCAAATTAAGCATTTAAGAAATGCTATTGAAAATACAATTGAACTGACGAAAATCAAGAGGGAAAAGTCAGATGGTTCCTATGATTGTAAGTACTTATCCAGATATTTTCATCAATTAGATTCAATTAATTTTTTAGTTGAAAATTCCACAATTCTGAATAAAATTGAGATATCCCTGTACAGTTTTTAGATTTGTACTTATCTATCTACCGGGATATCAAAAATTATCTTGGTCAAGGGTGGTTGTGGAATCTAAAACGTGTGTCTTACTTTACGTTTGAAATAATTATGTCACTGTCACACTGACATCATCAATAACCTACAAATTTCATACCTATTTATTTCAGTTGTAAAACAATAGAACTAAAAATTATGAAATAATTATGTGAACTTTGAACTTTTTCAGAGGTCGTGATAGCCACAATCCGGGTCAAAAACTGTTTTGAAATAGTTAATTTTCCGTAAATCGAATGACGTTCACGTGAGAAGCCCGTAGCACGCGAGTTAGAAAAGTGCAAACTGGTTGTACCTAATACGGCTTTACGACGACTTTTCGCGTGCCGTTTTCGCTCCATGTAGTTAGATTTAGTATCGGACCGTGCCTGACGGCCCTTCTTTTTTCGATAAATGTCCATTAAATAGGAAAATTTAATTAAAACAGTTTGAGCTATTCTCAGATCTCAGCTACGTGCGTCAGACGTACGACGTACCAAAGGGAATTTTCTCGCGACTAAAATATACACGAAGCGGGTAAAAGCTAGCGGCCCATAGCCGAAAACACTTTATTACAACTGGCGCCGCCCGCACGGCTCACGAAACGGCCCCAAATTAACAAGACCGAAGTATAATGTATAAACTATAACTTACGCGCAGCGAGCTCCTCGAGGCATATGTCAAAATGATTTCGTTCGTAGCTAATTACATAGGACGTCTGGCGTTCATGCAATTATGTTTTTAGATAATTCGAACCTTCTAATTTCGATAGGCCACGTGAAAATCCCGGAGTCCAAAGCGCTAAAGACTTCTGAGTGTTACGATATTCGTATAAAATTGCGAAATTTCGCACTTTTAGAAACTTCAAATTAACTATGACATAATTATTTCAAACGTAAAGTAAGACTCACGTTTTAGATTCCACAACCACCCTTGACCAAGATAATTTTTGATATCCCGGTACAATCATCATATCAGATACCAGAACCAGAAAGGAAAACATTTCTATGATTATTGAATAGAGTAAATAAATTTGATTGATAATCAGTAGTAATATCCCTAGGACATTGATAATAGACGAGATAATTTTATGACATTCGAAAGCTCGTTCCTTGGTAACAGCCCGAAGCCGAAGGCTGTTACCAAGCAACGAGCTTGAGAAATTTGTCATAAAATTATGAGGCATTTGTCAATGTCCGAGGGATATTCGGCGGAAAATTTGTTTACAAAAAAACTCAACACAACAAAACATTTATTTATTAAAAAGACAGTTAGTGAAAGTAAAATTATTAAAATTTAACTTAACATTAGAATCGTTGCTGTTCTCTACTATAGAAGATCTAGTACCACGCACAATATTTACGATCTTGTTGTGGTGTTCTTGATCGAGATTTAAGTATGGTTTTATAGAATTTTGATTGCTATGACCAGTAATTTTCAGCAATTGTTGTTCTTCTACACCACTTTTTGCCAATTCGCTAACAGCAGTTGATCTATTTGAGTGATTTGTTATCTTTTGTCCTTTACATTCAAGCCAATTGCCTCAGCAGTAGTTTTAGTCCATCCATTTATTGTATTTCTTCCAACAGGTACATTATCGTACCATTTGTCAGTTTCATTTTTCCAGTGTCGATTTAGTTTTAAGAACAGTCCGGGTGACGTAATATTGTCGCCTCGTTTTGATATCAGTTTATGAAAAAGACGTACAGGGCAGCTTTGTCTTTCACTATTGGAAACCAACCATTTACTACTTGTACAGCTTTTAGAACCTTGGCACGTTTTATTGAACACCGGATTGTATTCAATGCGATTTGTTGGAGAGTCATCGTTATTTTTCTCGATTTGAAAAAATCCAGCAATATGGTAAAATTTACGCATAAGACCTTCAGGAGTATTTTCACCCCATAGCAATATTGTTTTGTTAACTTCAGACTTACGTTTACATGGATCTGCTTGTAGTTTCTTCCTGATTACATCATGGGCATTTCGCTGGTTTAAATACTATACTGTTAAACGGGTCAATCATAATATTATAGTCATTATTGTACTTTTCTTGCAAAAGTTTGCATTAAACGTTCCACATTGTCTTCACCGTTGCTTCTTTGAATTCGGTCACGTCTTTCTTTCTCATATTGACCGCCCAATCTTTTAGTATCAACGCCTATTCTTCTAAGCTTCTATGTTCATTTAATTCATATTCTCGTTCGCAGCAAAAGTCCATAAATATTCCCCAAATATATTTGTGACTGTAGGTTGTATTTCTGGAAATTTTTTCTTTGATTAGCGCATTTATACTTTGAACATTCGCATTGCCATAACGTGACATTTTGAAATTTATTTGGAATGAAGTTGTCAAACTCAATCGTGTTGTCATAGTGATTGATAATTGCACTGAATGCAATTATCATATATAATACCACAAGAGCTTCAAAATTATCGGGTATTTCCCGATAGGTTCGTTGCAAACAAATGAAGGAGTCAAGTTTTTCAGGTTAAAAAATCACGAGCGCGAAGCGCGAGTGATTTTTCCTGAAAAACTTGACGACTTTATTTGTTTGCAGGGAACCTTGAGGGAAATGCCAGATAATTTTGAAGCTCGTGTGGTATTCGGGGGATTATTTTTCCGTCCCAAATGAACATTTCCTTTGACTTTTTTATCGATGGTGGACATAGAACAAACTCCAAATCGACTCATTTTCATGCAAAATCTCCAATTTTCACAATTGAATTCAACCTGTCAGTTTGACGTGTGGTTAATTTGACTGGATCATGTTTTGTTTTTTATATATAGCAACTACCAGAGAAAATTTTCAAAAAATTATCAGTATAATACCATGTAGGTTGTACCACGTGACGTCGAATGGTGCAATTCTATTGGTCGATATTTGGGTCGGAAAAATAATCAGTATAATACCATGTAGGTTGTACCACGTGACGTCGAATGGTGCAATTCTATTGGTCGATATTTGGGTCGGAAAAATAATCAGTAGTAATACCACAAGTGATTGAATTTTCGCGATAAGTCTGTCGATTCATTTCTGAACGAAACTGAATTGTTTGAGAAAACACCACGAGTCCGCAGGACGAATTTTATTAGACTATTTCACAAACGAAGTGAAAGATAAAAAATCTGAAATTCGGCAGGATTAGAGGAAATTGGCAAAAAAGTTGACCTGAGAAATTAATAAATTTTAATGAACAGAAAACATTGACATCGAAAGAAATACTTATTCAATTTAACCAACAATAACATAACATACTGAAATATTTTTCAATTATAATTATAAATGGTACAGTTATTATATACAATGTTTTGAGCTTGATTATTTAAACACCCGCTTGTACTTGCAATAGTTGTTACATCTTGATTGCTATTATTTCTGACATTTGCAATAAGTTTTTCGTGATGTTGTTTACTAAGTTGGATGTAGGGTTTCAGCGAATTAGAGCTCGAATGTCCAGTAATTTTTAAGGTTTCCTGTTTTCCTACTCCTCTACATAAAAGTTCACTGACTGCTGCAGTTGCTCGATTTGAATGGTTGGTAATTTTTTGCTTTTTCACATCAAGCCCTATATTCTGAGCTGATGTTTGGGTCCATTTACTGATCGTATTGATCCCTAGAGGCATATTTTTGTACCAAGGAGTGCAATGATCAACAGGCTTCCAATGTCCATTCACAGTAAGAAACAACCTATTAGATTTTACATTATTACCTCATTTTGAAATCATCTTTTTATAAAGTCTCACGGGGCACATTGTTGCATTTTGCACATTTTCAATCAACCATTTGCTGTTCGCACATCGCTGACCGCCTCCTTGGCAAGTTTTTGAAAAAACTGTGTTATATTCGATTCTACCGGTAGGCGCTCCCTTATTATCTAATTCTTCTTTAAAATAATCTAACAAACAATATGCAGCTTCACCACCTCTCCAAGCAAATTCTACCGCTGCGATATGGAAAAATTTCTTTTGGAGTCCTGTGGGTGTATCTTCATCCCATTGTGTACATATTGCTTTGATGCTTGATCTTTCGTTTCTGTACGTTACCTTGAAGCAACTTGCGTTTTGTATCTCGCGCATTTCTGGCCGATTGAAAAATAATATCTTTGAATGGGTCGAAACTTCGTTCATATTCATTATAGAATTTTTCTTGCAATAATCTAGCACTCGTATTCCAGATCGTCTTCACAACACATTCCTTGTAATCAGAACCATCGATTTTTCTCATGTTGAAGCCCCAGTCCTTCAAAATAATAGCTAGTCTCTCGACAGGCGTTGCTTCATCTAATAGGTATTTTCGTTCATCTAGTAAATTGCTTGCAAATGTACTCCTTCGATTTCCTCGTATTTTTCGGTACATTTTCATCGATTTTTTTGTTGATTGATTCGATAGAATTCATCCCAAATCTACTCATTTTTGAATGCGTGCACAGCGTAATCACTTATATTTGACGTTTAACTGTCACATGCACTGTAAACAAATCTGAAAACACTGAACATGATAGGCCAATCAGAGTCAAGAGTCAAGTTTGGTATTATCGGTAATCCGAACTTGTCAAGAGCTTCTGATTGGTTCATTTCGCAAGTGAGTGAAATAGTCAGTGTAATGTTGACATGATTGGGTGAAATTGTTTTATATGACACAAAATGACAAAATTTGAATGGTTGTTAGAACTGTCAAAAAATTTTCGAGATAATAAATCACAGCTTCAGAGCTCTTTGTTGATAATTGACACTGATAGTGTGATGTCACAATCCCACCTTTCACTTGTAGACTATTGAACGGAGCTACACCATTTAGATATAAAATAGCTTCATTTAATAGTTAGCTCATAGATTATTGAACATCCCCTTGAGCCAGCAAAATTAAAACAACGAAGTTGAGAAACTTCAGCAAATTTCGTTGAACAATGGTTATCACAAATCTTTGATCAATACTTTAATTTCTAAGCAAAGAAGGAAATTGGAATAAAGTCAACTTACCAAATTAGAGCCATTACCTTGAAATACTTCAATGATATTCAAAAGTTCCACTTATCATTCTTTAGTAGTTGATAAATTCCATAGTTTGGTTTCTAAATTTGCAATACAACCAGTTTATAGATATAAGAACAGGCTAAAACACCGTTTAGGCAACACCTTTGATAAAGTTTCCGATTTCGACAAATCCGGGATTTACAAAATCAATTGTGAGTTGTTTTCAAAATGCTATGTGGGTCAAACTAGAAGGGACATTTTGCCCATATAAAGAAAAAGAATGTTGTGAAAAATCAGCGGTAGCCGAACATATTTTGAGTACAGACAAGACCATTTCTCAAGAAAGTTTAACACAGTACAGACAAATATCTAGGTACTTTAGAAGTGATGGAAATGTATAAACGAAAAAGCAATTTATTAAATTCCGATTTATCTCCAGCTGAGGGTAACCCATTGTTATTATCCTCAAATAGTATTTAAACAGGCACATTTTGATTTATAATTTATTTTATTCTGATGATGGCTACTTGGTAGCCGAAAGTAATAGTATTTTTAGTGGATAAGGGTGATTATTTATTTCTTATCAATAGTGTAACTGTGTTTACTTTAATGTTAGAGCTGAATAATTGGTTCTTATTTTGACATGAACGTTGCTACCTTTTAGTCTATAATTTATATTAAATTTCAATTTTTACAAAACAATGAAGGAAACCTAGCTCATCACATTCCCAGAGGTTTCAAGTATTGCCACCTTAGCATAGAAAGTTCTTAAATATTTGTTATAAGAGGGAAACTAAATAAAAAATTTCTTTTAGCCCTTATTTCCTAGTGCGATGAAGGTCAATATTAGAGCTTTCAAATTTACTGAAATTCTTATGGCATTGATTGGTGGGCCTGTGACGACAAACACTATCGGAGTCAATTAAAATTCAAAATTATTTTCTTGAAACATTAAATATGTTCCTTACCTTTTCATGATATTACATCTGTTCATTCTTTATTATCTACGGTATGATCTCAACTAAACTTGTTTTTTCGTTTCTAGCAATCAAAGATGACACGAGCGAAGATTTTGCTGAAATGCAAGAACAAGTAATTAGACTGAAAAGTTTGCTATCTACGAAACGAGAGCAAATAGCCACACTTCGAACCGTCCTTAAATCCAATAAAAATACTGCCGAAGTAGCACTCACGAATCTTAAAGCTAAGTACGAAAGTGAGAAAACTATTGTTTCTGAAACAATGATGAAATTAAGAAATGAGCTCCGACTCCTGAAAGAAGATGCAGCTACATTCTCAAGTAAGTTCTGTTTGATTACTGTAAACATATTAGTTGTTATTAAAATTATTATTAAAAGTATTTAAAAAAATGGAACGGAACAGTAAACAGTTTTCCTGTAAATGGAACTTTTGTGAATCACAATTAACCAATTTTATTCCTAAAATCAGATTTCAACAATGGGCAAAAACGTTTTTTTACAAATCAATCCAAATTGTCGAAATGCAAAAATGATCATATAAAATAAGTGGAAATACGAATAATTTGAGTGATCAGCAAAGGAAAACATCTCCATCCACCTACATATGGCCCTAATAGTCAAATAATCCATTGATTTGATAATTGAAAATAAAACAAATGATCTTGTGACAAGTCGATTAATTTCATATAATATTTATCAAGTGCATCTTAACACTTAAACTTTTTTAATAGCAGAGTATTCGACAGCACTATTGATAGTTCCTACAAAACTATATAGTTTTGGATAGTCTGACCATCGAGGTTTAATCAGTCCTAATTTGCGAAATTTAAAACCGTAAGATTGATTTTGATAGTAAAGGAATCTAAGTATGATAGAGTTCTACATAAGTATTCAATCCCAACTGTATATTTTTCGCAAGCCTATGTCTGTCTGAAGCGGTGAGCGCATGCACATTACTAGAGAAGGTGCGAATACTTATGCTATTTTTAATAAATAACTAGATTTGTTATGTAAGGAGAAGAATGAAGTCAGATATAGACAGACTAGTGGATGATGACAGATAACAGTAATTCAGTATAGGTAGGTATTATATAGTCATTTCCGAAATATGTTTTCTTAAATCCTTTATAAATATTTATTGCAAAATTTATTCACATATTGATTTTCATTTCTAATCTGTCATATATTTTGCCCTCAATACTTGAGCAACATCAACAAGCAAAACTGATTGTTTGAAACCAAAATAATCTTTAATCCTTTTTCAAGAAAAAATTAATCTTGCATAACATAATCTTATATCATTGTAAACTTAAAAATACCACACATTAAATTAACATTAATAGTTTCATCCAACTAATTTTCAATTTGTTAAACGGGGTGGGGCGGAATAACAGGCAATTTTAAAAAGATTGACAACCTGGCTGTATCGAAGGTAGATGTTTAGAAATCTATCGCTCGTGTTCTATATAAAATATCCTAGCATTTCGTTACGACAGTCCACAACAAGCCGCTGCAGTCGGTCAAGGGAGCGCTGGAAAATACCAGTCATTGTCCCTGACCACCACACTACCGCCGCATATGTGACCATAGACCTAATCACAGCAGTATAGATCCAATAAAGAATATTTAGCTGTAATCCCCATGTGCTGCTGAAAGCTCTTGTGCACGCCCAAAATGACGCAGAACCTTCCTCACTCGATAATCGAGGTGTTTCGCGCCAGGTCAATTTAGAGTCTAGGATTACTCCCAGAAACTTCACCGACCCTTTGAAATGCAGGACTTTGCCAGAGAAACTAATCTTTGGTAGTGTGCCCAGCTTGCGTTTCCTTGTAAACAGAACAACTTCCTTTTTGTCAGGATTTACCCTCAGCCCCTCCGCACGGCATTAGCCGTCCACTATGCTGAGCAGCGTGTTTTGCAGCTCGCACAGCGTCCCCAAGTGCCGCCAGAAGGTGACGCCAGCCAAGTCATCGGCATAGGCTTGGGCATAAACCCCAGCCTCTTCCAGTGCCTCCAAGGGTCCATCGACTACAAGGCACCACAGAAGCGGAGATAGGACACCTCCCTGTGGACAGCTTTTTGTAGCGGTGGTTTGTACAACGCATCCGTTATGTTGCGCCTTTATCGCACGCGTAGATAGCATGGCTTCAATCCACCGGACTAATGTTGAA
Organism: Endomychus coccineus; assembly: GCA_958510875.1. Classification (NCBI taxonomy): domain Eukaryota; kingdom Metazoa; phylum Arthropoda; class Insecta; order Coleoptera; family Endomychidae; genus Endomychus; species Endomychus coccineus. The sequence continues at coordinate 53,372,473 of OY294068.1, read as the reverse complement.
CTGACTCCATGCTTCTCAGCAACTGAGCATGTAGACTCGACCGACGTGTTATCAAATGCCCCTTCGATGTCCATAAATACCCCCAGGGCAGATTATGCTACCCGAAGACGAAGAGTTTTTGAATTTGATTAATTAAGAGTTTTCGAATTTGGTAATCAAGATGAGAACATCGTACACAACTTATGAATCCAGTGATGAGGCCCATTTTCAGGTTACGCCAATAAACAAAATTCAGATTCAGATTTTGGAATAACGACAACTCCATCAGTAGCCTCTCCATTCCGCGAAAGTTGCTGTGTGGTGCACTATGTCTTCATTGGGATCATAGGACTATTTTCGAAAGGTGACATTTTTTTCAACAAGACGGAGCTACTAGCGACACATCGAGAGTAAGAATGAATATTGTCAACGGCTTGTTTCCAAAACATGTCTCGAAGGGGATTTTGCCGGATCTAAGAACCTACGACTTCTTCCTGTAGGGTTATTGGAAAACTAGAAATCGGGAGAAACCACCGAAAACAATCGAGGGCCTCAATCAACGGATTAGAGATATGGTGGCTAAATTCTACTGGAAATGCTGCGCAATACAATGACGAACTTCAAAACCCTCCTTGAACAAAATGCGTCCATTTATATGGACGTCATCTTTCAGATATAATTAAGTTTAGTTTTGGAAAATTACTTTTCTTAAATGATCTTTTTATATACTTTTATGTGGCGACAATAAATTTTGGAAATAATGATCAGTCAGTTCAAAATTGCCCGTTATTCTCCCACCCTGTATGACTCACTTTTTCGGAGATGTTTTTCTTTTAAACGAGGCTACCTGTATTCAATTCAATGCTGAAACTATTCATTTATTAATTATTGATATATCACTACTCTGCAATTATATTTTGGTTCAATCTTAATTTCTAACATATTTCATACGTAGGTCTGAGGGCTATGTTCGCCGCCCGTTGCGAAGAATATGTGACGCAAGTTGACGAACTACAGCAGCAATTGAAAGCAGCTGAAGAAGAAAAGAAAACTCTCAATCAACTGTTACGTTTAGCTGTTCAACAAAAACTGAGTTTAACACAAAGATTAGAAGACTTGGAAGTAGATAGAGAAATTAGAAATGCACGTAGGCCAAACTCACGAAATTTTCAAAGACCAGGTAGATCTAATCGTGATGTCTTTTAGCCAAGGTCGAGACCATTCGTCTACGCCATAGCATTTATTACAACATTTTTCAATCTGTAGTAGATTGAATCATCCATTCAAAATGTAGGAAAAACCTTTTTAAATATTTGGATAATTTTATATTTTTCAGATTTTTAAAACATTATTTTACGATGTGATTCAGGTTATCCTCCTAATTTGTTTTTGAATAATTTCAGTGTTTCCAGTATGGCTTGTCCAAATATATGCTGACAATTTGAAAGTAGACTCCCAAAATATACGTTAAGTTTAGGCAGCCATATTTTTTATTATTCTTGACAGATCTATAGCTCCTTTTTTAGCTAGCAGAGTGTTGTGTACATGATTCTATATTATATTTTTACTAATGTTATATAAGCATTTCTTGAATCATAACCGCTTCTATGTTCATAGTGATGGAATAAACCTGGTTGATTTAAATTAAATTTAAAAAACGGGCCAAATATCCAGTGGTGTAGAAAATAGAGTGGAAAAGAGAAGCCACTGAACCAACGTCATTGGACGGTTTCGACAAATACTTCTAATGTAAAATAATACATATGTATTTTAGGACTTAACTGGTATTGTTATTATAAACTATGGACCCTCCATTTTATTCTTACGTAAACTTTAAAAAATCGTGGGAGTTTGGTATCCCATCTATATATTCTTAAGCTACCCCCTAGTCAAATGGTAACTAGCAGTCCAACAAATATAACAATTCCCATCATAGCTTTCATTTGTAGCTCGTCATACGTATCTATGTCCACTCTCTGGGTATAAATATCTATACGCAAATGCGTATATCTATATGCAAATGCGTATCGTTATCACGGTCGTTCCCCAAACTTGAGCTCGTGCGCCAAAAGCGTCCTAATGAAACTAGTTCTCTAATATAACTAATTCATGTGTAAATTATCATTATGATCATTCAATGTTCACTATTTATGCTTAAAAGCTCATTCAATTCGATTTCTTATTGAAGTCAAAATTGCCCTCATTTATTAAAGAACAGTTTCTAGTTATATGTCTATCAACGGATTTCAGTCTAGTCCAAATAGACATTCAACTTTGGAAAAATTCGCATAGAGCTGAATATATGACACATACCTTAAGTAGGTAATTGAAAATGAAATGTCAAATCCCCATCGATTACAGTGCTAAAAAAATACTTATTCTCATTCAGTTCATAAACTATCACGAAGTAACGGCTACATTCATAAAAAATTTATGGATTTGTCAAGATTTTAAAACTGAACCTGACCTATATTTTGAATGTACTACTACAAATTGTAAGCAGCGTATTTTGTAGCCCAATTAATAACCGTGGTTGATGATTTAACACTGTTATTATTTTGGTTGAAGAATGAGTTATCTTAGACTTCAATAACACAAGCATTAATATTTATAATGAATAATAATGTGTACTTATTTTTGTACATTTTATATTTTATGTGGCTTTGGATATTTTATTGAGTGCAACTATTTTAATTCAAATGTACATACAATGCAATAGTGAACATATCAAATCAAGAGTACTAATTTATTTTAGGTTAATGTTTGTTAATATATTATCACTGTTGTTTTTTATTTGCTTGTAATACTTCCAAAGTATGTTACACTAGGAATGTAATACATCCAACTCAAAAAAGGTGGTATGGGGTATTCTATGTTCCATTCAGCACGAATTCTGCTATTATATTCTCACCATACTTTAGCAGTAATCGATCATAGTGTACCCATATATCTAGTCTGAACGCAGGCATCAATTCAATTAGATATACGTCACAGCTGAAGTGGATTCGTACATTTGTAATCGATTCTTAACCGCTTCGCGTAGGTACTTGAAACCTTGATAAAAAAATTACAAAAATTATGTATCCTGAGATTCAACTAGAAATGCTGTGAAAAATAACCTATCTAGAGAAAAATTGTTTCATTTAGTAGAGACAGCATACTACTCCAGTCATTGGTATGGGAATCCAATGCATAACGGACCATAAATATAGCTCGAACAATTGATGCCACCACATTTAATGGTTGCCGGAACATTGGTGTATAAGTATGCAACCCATCCGGTTTTCTTCATGTTTCTTCAACGTGCTCGCGGAAGCCCCCAAATAACGATATTGCCTAAACGTTTGTTTTGAACACTAATAACTACGAAATAATCATCCTTATCCGCTAAAAATACTATTAAAGTTTTGATTATATGAAAGAATAACTACTTTGTTTTTATACCACTTTTATTAATAATAACGTGAAAACGTAACTATAGTTTCAACACCGAAGTGCCATTATCAAACAATTAGAAAATTATGAAAAAATCAATGAAACAGTTCAAATATAAATAAAGTAGAGTAAAGTAGGGTTGAGATTAAGGGATCAACGGAAATTCCAAAAACAGGTAGATGCTAGGGAAGTACAGTATTACATAGTAAACATAGCAACAATTTGAGAATTAGTGTGATTATAATTTAATATACTAAGAATTACTTAAAGAGCGGTTTGAAAGACATTACAGTATTATATAGTAAACAAGGTAACAATTTGTGAATTAGTATGATTATAATTTAATATTCTAAGAATTATTTTAAGAGCGGTTTGAAAGACACATGAAAAGATCACTTTGATATAGGTCTAACTGATCATTGAGGATATTATCATTAGAGTTTTTGACACCTTTATAAATCTCTATTGATTCTAATATATTCAATTTGAAACCTCTGGGTTGGTTATATGAATGCTTAAGCTATCTAAATTAGGGAAATTATGACCAGTTTGTAAAAAATGATTAGCAAAGGATGAGTCAGTTTTGTTGAGTCTAAACGAGCGAAAATGTTCTTCGTATCTTAATTTGAAATTACGACATGTTCTACCTATATAAAAGTCATCACAGTCTGGGCAAATCATCTTATAAACTCCAGGTTTTCTATATTTATTAATTTTGTCTTTGGCGTTGTATATAAGATGGCAAAGTTTATTTTGAGGTTTGAAACTGATTTTAAAATTATGGCGTGATAACATGTTAGCAATATGTTTGCTTAATGTACCAAAATATGTGTTTTATATGCGGATAAATTTTATAGAAAGTTAATTGTTGTTGTTTGCGATTTATTAGTTTAATTATTTGATCTACCGGAAAACCATTATTGATGGCTATTCGTTTGATTGTGTTCAACTCAATAGTAAGGTTTCAAATTGAATATATTAGAATCAATAGAGATTTATAAAGGTGTCAAAAACTCTAATGATAATATCCTCAATGATCAGTTAGACCTATATCGCTCTTAAAATAATTCTTAGAATATTAAATTATAATCATACTAATTCACAAATTGTTACCTTGTTTACTATATAATACTGTAATGTCTTTCAAACCGCTCTTTAAGTAATTCTTAGTATATTAAATTTTAATCACACTAATTCACAAATTGTTGCTATGTTTACTATGTAATACTGTAAACTGTACTTCCCTAGCATCTACCTGTTTTTGGAATTTCCGTTGATCCCTTAATCTCAACCCTACTCTACTCTACTCTATTTATATTTGAACTGTTTCATTGATTTCTTCATAATTTTCTAATTGTTTGATAATGGCACTTCGGTGGTGAAACTATAGTTACGTTTTCACGTTATTATTAATAAAAGTGGTATAAAAACAAAGTAGTTATTCTTTCTTATAATCAAAATGATAAATTACCATAAAGTAACGGCTTCCACCATCGACTATTAAAGTTCTAAGGACCTTTCAGCTACCAATTAGCCATCATTAGTGTAAGTAGCTTGGTAGCTGAAATGGTGATTATTTCGTACTTATTAGTGTTTTAGTGTATCCACAGTTATGGACTCCTTTAGTTTGTTTGTTTCAAAGCTAATAATTGTGAAGAATCATATTAATGTGTTTAATAGTAGCAGTTTAAGGTAGCGTTTCAGGTTTAATGTCAGAACATATGTTTCGCAAAGAAGAAACCCAGAAGGAAAGCTTGATTTTGTGAGGATTTAAGATGACAACGTATAAAATAAACACTTTTAAATATACTATTATATTAAAAATTCTTTTTCAGCTGCCACCAAATTTCCAGATATATATAATAATAATATTAATATGACGAAATACAATCTTGATTTGAGCCTCACAAATGTGAGTTCATTTTGCTTTTCAAGTTACTCTTTATTTAACCCTTTTTTTTTAAATAATTCTTGTAGTTCTTTTATCATTTCAAAAAAAGATCCCTATTACTACGCTAGGTTTAATAAATTTCAAAATATCGGATGTATGTGCGTGAATTGTACGCGTTAACCCAGCATTGGAGCCAATTTACAAATTAGATAGGTTAAATAAGAGTGGAGGAGTCAATTAATAATCATTGCGTCGAATAAGTATACGTGACAGGTATATTTCAAACACTTATTGTACAACAAATGATATTCAGAGCTTCGCTCCGTTATGACAGCCGAAGAAAACACGAATTCTTGTTATTTTACTTAAGTCCTTAATAATTCGATTAAGTGTGATCAGTGACTGATTACAATTAAAAAAGACAATTGAACTAGATTTCAAAATTTCACCCTCCTCACCTCGCTATGATGTAGACCTACGGAAGTAGAGTTGTGTCCAGTCTAGATATATCGATAGGTTATAGTTCTCCGTGTAACAAACTTTGGTCTATATAAATTTGAGTATTCATGAAGGAAGAGTTAAAATCCAACTTTGAAAGGCTTGTCAATTAAATTAAGTTTGATTAATGTTCTCATTAATTTCTTTCTATACTTGTGTTGATTAGCAATTTATTGATCTTTATGTATTGTTGTTACTGGTTATCATTAATTCTAATTGCCTTGAAACATGTTTAACATTCTAGGTAATATGTGTTGATTACATTCTAATCTAATAAAAAAATTCTGGTTATTATTAAGTATACTCTACTGGTGATGTCAAAATTACGACATTACGAATTTCTTGCTTACTTTTGAATTTAAAAAGTGAGCAAATTACGCACTTTGATTATACTATAAATTTTTTGAATGGGAGTGAAAAATTGCCGTACTCGTTCGGATGGCAATTTATTTTCAAGTCGTCTAGTTACTGCATCATTCAGTCTTATACTTTAGATAAAACGTATTTTGTATGAAAATAAATACTAATACACCTATTACTTGTCTCTCGCAACCTGAACCCATATTGATTCTGGTTCAGTTGGAATGTTAAACATGATAGTTTCGCAGAAACCAGTCCCTCAGGACTAAGAACGGTGGTCTGATAATTCGGTAGTATTTTCGTATATACGTATTTCTTTCCAACAAGCTTCCGTGCGGCAACATTAGTTTAACTTATTCGAAGGTTTATTTATACATCTTTTATAGAACTTCATAAACATATCAGGTAACCGGCGACTTGAAAATACATTACAGTCTGAACCCTTACGGCAATGTAATCCCTTTTTTGAAAATAGGATTCTGTTGAAAATGATTTATGGTATTACAAATACATTTATATTTTCACATTAATTCACATTAATAAACTCTACAATGCAAGATGTCTATGAGATGATATGTTAGCTTTAGAATTTTCGTTTTATTTATAGCAAGGGGTTAGTTAGTACAGCATAAGTACCGGGATATCAAAAATTATCTTGGTCAAGGGTGGTTGTGGAATCTAAAACGTGTGTCTTACTTTACGTTTGAAATAATTATGTCACTGTCACACTGACATCAATAACCTACAAATTTCATACCTATTTATTTCAGTTGTAAAACAATAATGAACTACAAATTATGAAATAACGGTTTTAGTAACAAGAAAAACTAAATTACTGTAATTGTTGAAAATGTCCCCCGTTTTGTTCGATGCACAAGTTGACGCGCATCCTCATGATGTGAAAACCTTTTTGCAGCATTTCTGGCGTTATGGTTGCACATTGCTGAACTATTCTTTGTTGAAATTCTTGCAAATTATTTACCGGAGTTGCGAAAATCTTGTTTTTTAAGTAAGGAAATATAGAATAGTCCATAATTGTCAAACAAGGTGATCTCGGTGGAAATTCAACTTCAGTATGCAAACTTATCAGCTGGTCATCAAAAAACTCACGGAGAAAAGCAATATTTTCTCGTGTAGTATGTGCTGTTGCACCGTCATGCTGGAAATAACCGTACCGAAGTTCATCATCGTTTAACTGTTGCACAAATTCAGCCAAAAAGTTGTCTGTACCTTTCTGCGTTGACGGTGAAATAAATAGGTATGAAATTTGTAGGTTATTGATGATGTCAGTGTGACAGTGACATAATTATTTCAAACGTAAAGTAAGACACACGTTTTAGATTCCACAACCACCCTTGACCAAGATAATTTTTGATATGCTGGTATATACATACCCTAGATCATAGTCAAAGTATACTTTGACTATGCCCTAGATTACTACCTCCTGCCTAATTGTTGTAACCTATAAATAAAAAATAATCACCCTTATCCACTAAAAGTAGAGGAAAATGACGATTGTTTCTTATTTATAGTGTTATAGTGTATCCACTGTTGTGAACTCTTAATTGTTTTAACCTAGTTATCAGTTTGAGACATAAAAACAGTTGGTGATTTTTGCCTGTTTTGATTTAGTATTTAAATAAAAAATTATTCATTAGTAAAGTCACGATTTCCACTAACGGTTCTTTATTTTTACATCAAATCTGAGAGGAAAATTATGAATACAGATATTGGGTTTATGAACCGCCCGAAATATGTCAATTTTTATTCACAATTTTGTGATATTCTAACTTTAATTCAGATGATGAGAGTATTTTATAAGTTCTATTCAATATTAATTATTCAATCATTCATGGCAAACCTGATAGTTCTAGCTCATCTATTTGTTTTGATCAATTTTGGTTATCATGGTTGGTAACTTAAAAGACTAAAATTTGTTTATTCAGCCTGTAACGCTCGTTTACAAAAGAAATAGTTGATTTGCTCATGAAAATCAGCTAAACTTGGGCCTTTGTTTTTATCTGTATAACATAAAAAGTGAGCATATAATCTTATGGACTTATTCTACCATAAAGTATAAAAATACAATGTGTCATTTAAAAGTGTGACTGACGTTCAAATTTGTTTAAAAAAAAAAATAAGTGAATCTTCAAATTTAATAGAAAAAGAATAACAGGAATTTTTATAAGATAAAAAGCTTCCATGTTTTTTATTTAAAAGTAAATGAGAAATTTATTACATTAATGATATTATAGGTATATTTATTCTGGTGTTTTCAGGTGAATCTTGGTACTGAAGACCAAGTTTGGTCATTCAGCTGAAAGGTTCAATCCAAAATGAAAATGATCATATCGAACATAAAATTTCCATCAGCTATGTTGAATTAGCTAAAATATTACTAGTTAATTAGATCACCTTATGTCGCCAGTACCATTTAAAACATCTTTTAATATTTGTTGATTCAATTGTACCTACTTTATTAGAAAATGTGGGTATAGATCGATTTTTTTGTTAATGATGAATTTTATTTTTAAAATATCAAATGAATTCAAAACATTACATATTTTATAACATTCAGGAACAATTTGAATTCAATATAAAATTTCTGCTCAAAACATAATTAGGTTGTAAGATGAGGTTGTTTTGATATTTTGAAAATGAAAGATTTTACAGTACTTGTGGAATATGGAATAATATTAATTAATATATACTTACAATTTAGATATCTATTATGTGTGATGTAGATATTTTCTTATTATATTTTTCGTTGGTTGTTTTTTGAATGACGGAAGGGGAAATTATTCACATACTTGATACAAAATTGTTGATGAATAATAATTTTGAAAATTAATCTATGTAACTGTGGTACTAATATAAAAGCTAATTTATAGGAAGAAATTGTTGATTTAGACTATTAAGAGATGTCGCTTATCTAGCAGAAAACTGAAGAAAAGAGCAAGAAAAAAATGAATAGTGGTGGTATTTGTATTTGTAAGATCATTAATGTTTCAATGGAAACTTGAAGTCATTCTAGCTACATCTGCAATTTCGTCAGATATCCATTTCTTTATTGCTTATCTTAATTCTCATACAAAGGTAGTTTGTTTTAAATTGCTCTACTAGAGAAGTTTATACACTTAGTAGTTCCAGTGATAGAAGAGTTTGGTACCAATCATAATAATATCAGGTAGCTTTCTCATCACAACACAGCATAACATTTAATTTGAATTATAAAATAGATCTATATAAGACATTTGCTACTTTCACAAAATTTCAGTGACACAATACTGATAGTCCATGATCTAGTATGTCAATGACAATCACATTTGTAAATACTATTGTGAAGTTGAAGGTATTCTTGATTTTTTCTTTAGTTTTCTTCTAGATATTTTGGAACTTTGAAAAGATTGCTATCATACTATTTGTCTTTTTTCCGTTGGTCAGTGTCCATAATATTTGTTGATTTGTGTCCTATTTCCGAGCCTAAGGACCACGGAAAAAACCGTCCCTATATGATAAATATCCAACTGTTTAAATAATAATGAATTAAATGCATGCTCCAATTTATATTTATAGTCAATACTTTTAAGTACCTATATTATAGTGTTTTTTTCAGATGTGGTAGCTGTATTTATTTTAAATTTATATTGTTACAAATTTATTTCGTATGTTCGCTTATACATATATAATATGGTTAATGTTACTTATTCTTATCTAATATTTTTAATAAACTCATAGTTTACATTTAAATTTGTTGATTGATTTATTGAGATTAAGACATTTCCTGAAAACATGGTGGTTATTATCCGAATGCACATGCAAAATCAATATTCCGATGTACTAGGACGTATCTGTTTGGATAGCAATAAAATATTGATATTAGTGAACCGTATGTACTCAGAAAACTCTCCACATTGACAAAAGTTGTTATTACTATACCTAAATGAATATTCATCAATAAAATTAACGTGAATCAAAATTGCTACGTGAAATTTACTTAATTCATCCTGAGAATGAATTTATAAGTAAATGTAAAGAAGCCACTGCACTTAATATTAAACCAATCTTCAATAAATTGATATAATAATATTGGAGTGATGTGTTACAGTAAAAAAAAATTGATTTGATATACCTACTAACAGTAGGTATATTTATGAAAAATATAATTCAAATTGTTCAATTCAGCTTATTTTATTGAATTCAAGTCAAATGTACATAATGTTATTTATCCTGATGTAGAAGAACTATTGAAAGATGCTTATACACAAAGTTACTTCGTCGACGATCACGTGAAACGTGTAATTAGAATATATGAATGAATGTTTAACACCGTAACAGTTTATATGCTAAAAGCGTAATGACGGCTCATTATCCCCGTGATGTACGAAAGATTTTAGACACGAGCGTTTTTTCGAAACCCTTACGAATGTTACTTCTATGGCATTTTGAGACTATAATATCCCTAAATAAAATACCATTTTATGTCAAATATTCTTTAATACTAAATAATTGTAATAGAGACAAACAACTCTAATACGCTCAACTATATCCACTTTCAAACCAGATGTTAAAGATTTTATGAGGTAATAGGGAAAGGTGGTCAGACCTTACTAGAAATATTGATTTTCTAGCATTCTACCTAAAATATACTTCTAACATTATAAAGACGTACGTAGGAATTTGCAAGGGTTTAATTGATTAAATTTGGCTCAGTGATTGAACGTCTGTTCTATGATTTGAAAAGCGTTTTATGTGAATCATCTCTAGGATAGATCTTTTATAATAATTGGTTTCTTTAGCTAAAATATTAACATTTTTGTAATCGAACTGATGGTTATAATCAAAACAATGTTTAGGAAGGGTGGTGGAATTTTCGAGCTTTTTGCTTTTAGTACTATATACTTATGACCATACATTATTTTTTGTAAATATTGTTTAGAGATTCCTGTATAAGTCCCATCGCAATTTAATTTATATGCTGTGTGGGTTTGTTTATCTTTAGGTGTTGAAAGGTTTTAATTCAAAAAATATTTACCAACGCACAGTTTATGCGCGCAACATTTATCTATCATATATCATTTTTTTAACATTTCTTAATTTTCTGAGGCAATGTATATGGTAATGTTATAAAATTACCTTTATTACCGTTCATATTAAAGTGCATTTTATGGTTCGGTCGTACATAATAGTAATTATAGAACTAGTTTTTGATACTTTTCTATTCCGCGTTTTCAAAATGCGTATTAAATAGATTTAAAATTAATTTGAATCTTAGTTTGGGTTTCTTTTCTTTGATTGAAAACAACTACATTACATTGGGACTATTCATTTGAAACTTAGCTTGATAGATGAGAAATGTTGCTGCGCTTCTTTTATGGAGTTATTTCAGTAAATATTGATCACATTTTTGAATAAAATGAAAAGAAAGAAGAAAATATCCTGTATTTTTATTAATTTGAATAAGTTTTTGGACAATAATTTTATTTGTTATGATACCACGAAAGCTCTTCGGTTATACCTACGTGAATGGTACCAAGGACTGTTCGTCAACACCAACTTCTAGAAACTAAAATGCACTACAAAATTCGCATACAGTATCGGAAATAATTCTTCTGGGGTATAGACATAAATCTACACATGCAACAAGGAACGCAATGATATGATAATACCACATAAACAAGAGAGACGCACTGGTATGCGCCCCTCCTCTTACCCCACCCGAGGCGTTAACTGCGACTCGCACATTCTTTCCGAACCTGTATATCGTTTTAGCACTATAATGTTAACCATTGGCGTAGATAAGGGATCAAAGGTATAAATCCCCCAATGTTGTACCTTATTTGTTAATAACTAAAATACTAAATATTAGGTTAAATACCCAACGTAAAAAATTAACTACGCCATTGACGTTAATGGTACATACTTGCGTATCGTGGTAGAAGTAGAAGTCCCAAGTTAGTGTGGCGGAGTAGAAAATAATTGTTTACGATTTAAGTGGGATATGAGCTTTATTAACGTACGCCTACGCATGCACGAGTGCGTATTACCAGTTGGGCAATCGTAAACATACATTAAGAAAGTCTTATCACACCTCCATTGTTCAAATTACAATAAACGATAGTTATAATTCAAAATATTTTGTATTGAGATGTCGATTTTAAGAATTGGATGGAATGACTTTGTTTCCTTAGTAACCAAAATAATGCTCTTTTCATTGATCTAATTTGATTGATTGAAAAGTAGTGAGATAAAAAAATAACGCGTCCTTACCTCCCGCTAAATGAGAGTGATAAGAAGTTCTTATAACACGTAGATAAAGTATTTAATTACTGAGTGGCCTTCATAGAGATCATATAGTATAGAGGAGTAAAGCCCCTATATAGCCTATGTATTCGTTGCGTACCATGTTCGATCTTCCGCGATGAGTTATCCGTACCCCACTCTGTGGTATTTTAACTCGTTCCCCTTACTCTCCTACAATCGCGCGCTTAGATGACCGCGTGTAACCATATAGATCATATAGTGGGAAACTGATAAGTTTTTGAAACCTTCTTACGTTATGACGGGGCTTTACTCCTCTATACTATATGATATCTATGGTGGCCTTAGCTTTAGAGACATTTACATAAATGAAATCTGATAATAATTGATACTAATGTTGTGATGGATACATTGTTAATTCTTTGATGATAATATTCTCGATGTTCTATGATTGATGATATATTGATATATATTTTCATCATTTTCCTAATATCAAGCACCATAGATAACTCTACTACCGGAGTAGACAGCAGAGTTACCTATGTCAAGCACGAAGCACACGGGTGTGCACGCAATACGTAAACTAAAAGAACCAAAGAGTTCTATATATATAGAGTAGACAACTAAGCCTTTCACTGGTATGTTAACCGACATTCTGTCCTTCTCGCACATGTACTGCGCTCTCACTCGCACGATGTGCGCGCGTTATACTTATTCTCATAGTCAAAGTATACCAGGTCTGCCGGAGCCTCCCTTCTACTCTTTTCAAAATTTTAGTGCAATCTGATTGGTCGTTTATTTAGTTTATTCAATGTCATTAATGTCATAGACGACGACATAATATGATGTTGTTGGTGCCGGCGACGAGCTGATGAGAGCAAGGCTGTGATTGGAGGAGCTGGGTGACGTCACCCAGCGCGAGAAATGATGGAAGGGAGGCTCCGGCAGACCTGGTATACTTTGACTATGCTTATTCTTGTATTCTTATACTCTTTGTTATAGAAGTGGAGACCTTGCGAGTGAGAGCGCACTAACATGTGCGAGAAGGACAGAATGTCCGACTAGTTACCAGCGCTTTTCTATGCTTAACACACTACTGGTCTACTCTATATATAGAACTCTTTGAAAAGGAACGTAAGAAAGAACTAACCTAAATTCAGTTGTCTTTGACTTTTAAGCACTTTAATAGTTCGATGATTATTATTTACATATTTAACATTAATCGTAAACATTTCGTGATATATTGAAAAAATGTGAACATGGACCGGACCCCGAAGAACAAATCCCTGAGATTAACTAATAACCAGAGGAAAAATATTAAAGGTAGGTACTTTTAAATCAAAAATTCTCGCAATTACTTAAATAATTTTTTTAGAGAACAAGAATGAAACTCCGAATACTCATTTGGACTCCCCCATTTGCACAACAAGCACCCCAATTAGAGGAGAAAGCTCTAATAAACTAGAAAGTTACAGTAATGACCAGTTCTATATTTGTAGTCAAGGGGGCAATGAAGATATTGATGTTGTTTGGGACTGGAATTCACCACAGGCGAAAGTCAAACCAAAAGATACTAGGGCACATAAAAAATTGAATATGGGCTATTCTCCTGTTGCATTTGTTAAGAAACAGCCCTCTAATAATAATAAAATTCAAAATTTTGAAAAGTTGCGTGATGAACTTCAGGCTTTAAGAGATCAAATAGCTAAAGGGAATGAGGACTGTTTGCCACTTTCACCATTGGAAGAAACACACTTTAAGGATATTGGGAATAATTCACATAATACCAGTGCCATTCCACAGTTAATAGAACAGCAACAACATTTTGATCTTGATGAAGATTTTGGTGATTTGTTCAATAATTCAGCAGATGAACAGTTAATTTTATGTACTCAACAAATAGAAAGTAAATTTTGTGATCAGAAACCCAAAATTAACTTTAGAAAATCTATGTCCAATGAAGAATGCTCCACTAGTAATATAATTAATCAAACTAGCATTCTACACAAAAATTATATTGATATGAAAGTTGAAAATAAGATTGAAGATGATTCTTTTGATGTTGTTTTACAGAAATTTGGTGATAAAGAAATAGAATTATTAAGCCAAACAATTGAACGAAAATTACCTGAAACACCTAATACTTCACGAACATCTTTCAAGAGAACACACTCAGATGCCAATGTAGTGTACAATTCTAAACAGAAAATAGATGCATCTGTATGTAAATTTGAATTATACAGGACCCACAGTTTTGAAGCACAAGTTCCACAGACTGAAAGTGAGTACCTAAACTCCAAATAATCGAAATTGTCCTAAATGATATTTGATATTAATTTGTCCAATGAGCTTTAAATTCTATATTCATTAGTAAATTTAGAAAACAGGTGATTTTTCAAAAATAAAATTCAAGGTTTGCATTAATTTTGATCCTAATTCCCAAAAGGTAATACTAAGCTACACTTTCTGTTTTGTTTAGGTGCTCTTCATAAAGCTATCAATATTAACAACCATGTTTTTAGTTTTCACACATAAAGAATAAATTTGATCCCTGAGGATAACATTAATAGACTCAAATTTAGTAGTTTTTGAACATAGTGTTTTTCATTCATAATATTCAGATCATTTTTAGATTCTGCTAATATATCCTAGGAACTAATTCTTGAAGAATTACTTCACTGGCTAAAAGTTTTGGACATAAAATATAATTGATCATGATCCTTTATTGTTTTATGTTGATACAAATCTTGGAGAATCTTCAACCCCCTGATGATAAAACGAAATGTACTATTTACAGACCAATATCATTAATATACAGGGTGTTTCAAAAAAGTTGGCTCCGTTGCTAGGATAGGTAGAACACTGAAAGATAAGGGCTTTGCTTAGTAAAAAATTTTCGTAACCGCATCCGTATTCCAGATACAGGGTGTTGTAAAAAAAAAATTTTAAGACATTTTTTACGATTATGGCAACATTGTAAAGAAATTTGGAATGAATATGTTTTGGAAGCTGACACATCATATGAATTTATTTTTATATCAGACTCTCATAGAGGGCGCTAATTACACGGTTCGTACCGAGTAGTTTTAATGAACTTTTTTGAGGTTAGATTTTCTAATTCAAAAGGTACTCTTAGTAATCCTGGATACTGTGCACCGTTTTCGTAATATTTTGATTTGAAAATGATGAAGTAATAACTGATGCTGGTATAATGTAAAAAACAATTATCAATGGACATATCAGAATTATTTTTTTTTGGTGTCACATTCCCAGTTTCTCGACAACGTCGTTCCACGGCTCTAAACGTTTTTTTATTTGGTATGTTTCGTCTGGGAAACTTTTCTCCATAACGCGTAACAGCTACACTAGCGTTTCCTAAACACTCGCCTAAGGTTAATAACATGTTGGTGTATTCAACATTTGAATACATTTTGATTATTAATTAACGTATTTATCAACAATATTTCATGTTATTGACATTACCGTCTTAACTATCAATAAATGTCAATTTTCCATTGCTAACTCAGGCAAAACCATTTTGAGGTTTGCGACGTCCTTTTTTACTGAGGACGTTTTGAACATTGACTCTAACTAATTGAATATTTCATGTTTTTATTCAAATTTATTTTAATTTTTAGTTTGATTCTTTATTTCATTAATAACTTTAGCATTAGAATAATGTTATTGTTTTTAATAAATTCGTAATTGTTTCTTTACTTTATACCAGCATCAGTTATTACTTAATTATTTTCAAAACAAAATATTCCGAAAACGGTACACAGTATCGAGTTTTACCAAGAGTACCTTTTTGGTGTAAAATTAAATGATGTTCAATTTCACGTAAAATAGAAAATCTAACCTCAAAAAATTTACTTACTAGGTAAGAACCGTGTAATTAGCGCCCTCTATGAAAGTCAGATATAAAAATAAATTCATGTGATGTGTCAACTTCCAAAACATATTAATACCAAATTTCATTACAATGTTGCCAGTAGTTTCGACAAAATCGTAAAAAATGCCTTTAAAAAAATTTTTCACAACACGCCTGTATCTTAAATACGGATGCGGTTACGAAAATTTTTTCCTAAGCAAAGTGTTCTACCTATCCTAGCAACGGGCCACCTTTTTTTGAAACACCCTGTATAACCTGGCAAAACAATGGTGTTTTCTGAGAAACCAATTGGATTCTTAAAAATAGCGGGGCCGCAGATGCAATATCATATTTAACAAATTATATATTATATAGGAAATACTGTTAACCTTGATATTCTCTTGGTCAAGCTTGAGAAGTATGCAATTTGAGATTTATTATACCAATTTTGCCTGACAACCCCATATTGTATGCTGATTATATAATATGACTAATCGTTATTTTAAAATAGTTAATCACTTGGTGTATATAAATAGATTTTCGGTTAATTCTAACAAACCGTAATCACCTTTTCTTACTACATTCGTAGTTTTCTAGATTAAATTTGAATATTATTTTTGACTAAAAATTCTTCACAGAATTGAACAAACTATGTATTTATGCTTAATTATCGATCAGAGTATGAGGTTTGCCAGTAAACTACACATCAAATAAAATAACTTTTTAAAGGAACTGAAAGCTCACTGGTGTGCTATAGAACAGTAGAGAGGTAGCTATAATAGTCCTTCAAAGACGCATTAGGAATAAAACCCCTAATCTAATCTAACTTATTATCGTGGGCTACATGCTATTTAATATTAGTCATGCTAAGATTTGAGTTACTCCAAAGTTTTAATTAATTATTGAAGTCTCTAAAGAGTAATCTGAATATTTTTTGCAGTGTCCCTGCCAAAAAATAAATTAGAAGAAATTGAGAAAAACAGGAAGGAGGCTATAGCTCGTAGAGAGGCAAAGAGAAAAGGAACTTCTGAGACACCACCAAGTAAGCTCATGACATAATTATTTTTATTTATTTCTTTTGTGCAGATGTGTAACACTGATTCCCCCAAGATGCAGAGCACTCTGTAGAACTATGTGACCCTGAGGGGATCCAGAACTAGAAACAAGGTAACATTGCTAACCATCAACATCCAGTCTTGACTGGATGTTGTATAGGTGGCTGCTCCTCCATCTTGGGAGCTTGGTGAACACTCTTGAGTGGGTCGGCTCCACCAGGCGATATGGGGAAGCAAAGGATCTCGGCCTAGATATAATTGAACTTTATGGGTTCCCCCCTACATTAATAATAATAAGATAGAATCGTGAATATATAAACACAGTAATTAACCAATACAAGCCATAAACATCCCATTCATTTATGTCATTTTCAATTTCTGACATTCATCCAATATGTGAGAAATATTGAGAATCTTCAAAGCAGAACCAGACATTAGCTACTAGATTTGCAGGAAAAGAAGCTGTACTCAAGATACATTCAAAACAGAATAGCTGCAGTTTTCACACATTTCCTCTATCTCCTTTTGGAAGTAACTAGCTACTCCAAAACCTCAGTGAAGCTTGAGGGGCTCATGAACCATTACAGTGAATTCAGTTCACATTACATCATAGGTCTGCAACTGTTTGATTTTATGTAATCTAGAAGTCTTAAAGTTTGTCTGACACTCCATTTTAACTCTTCGGAGACCTTTAACAACCATATTTTCTTAATAAAATTTGATAGGATGTATTTTCGGCTGAATTTTGGGGTAGGGTAGAGTCTATTTACTCTCTTTTTCTGCACTGTCTTCATCAAACAATAGTTCATGTTGCTTCCGAAATTGAACCGTTGAAGACGTCGATTTATTGGCCAGTATAAATCTTTGAGAATTTTGATTTGACCACTCAATATTTCTGACTTGAAATGGTTGTTTTCTGCAGCATGAAAGCAATCATGTGGACCTTCTTCACTTTAATGTGCAGAACGAGAAAAGAATATCGAATTTGATTTCCGCCGAAACAATATACAATGTCATAAAACTGTTATTTTCAAATTCCACTGTCTTCTTTGAATTCATACAAAACTGGACTTGCAAACTAATCTTATATTGTAGACTGTGAAATTTACTTCCGTCTGAGCGTGTAGTAGGTTATACTCCGGTAGAAACGTTTGAATCAGCAGGTATATCATTGTTCGGCACATTTTTCACTTCGTTCTCGAAATATTTTTAAAATAGTTCTTCCAATTTTCCTTTTTTCAATCTAAGTTTTGAAGGAATTATTATATTAAACCAAAATACAGCAACTAAGTAAGCTCTCAGGTTAGCTACATTTGTATTTAAGTAGCTTACTTTGATTTTTGGGTAGCTTCTTTTTACTAGTATTGCATTCCATAATACACTAAACGTCAAAAGTCTTGGCCCCCCATTCAGTCTTGTTAATGAAATGTTTTGTTAGAAAAACAAAACATATCTATCAAAGTATATTGTTTGTTCAATCTATTTCTTGTGAAAGGATTATTTTACACAAACTGGGATACTTAGAAAATTAAAAAGTAAGAAATGTGTGAATTTTTTGAAAAAAATTATTGAATAAAAAGAGTAATGAAACATGTTGTACACTGACTAATAGTCGTTATGACCTCCTCCACGTTGGAATAACATGTTGACACGTCTGTGCATTTAATCAAGCGGTTTATAGTGTCTTGTGGAATATTGTTCCATTCCTCTACCGCCGCGACGACTAATTCATCTGCAGTCTGAGGTGGGTTAATTCGATTGTGAATGGCTCTACTTATGTAATCCCACATGTTTTCAATCGGATTCATATCCGGCGAGTTGGCTGGCCAATCCAGTCTATTGATATGTCCTGCTTGAAGTGTATCCTACGCCCTTCTTGCGCGATGTGGTCGGGCGTTGTCGTCCATAAAAACAAAATTTTCGCCTAATTCGTTACGTATGGGATAGATAATGGGCATTATAACCTGTTCGACGTAAATTCGGCTGGTCATATTCTGTGGAATGTGAATTAATGGGGTGCGGCGGTTAAACATTATTCCTCCCAAAAACATTACAGTACCCCCTTGATAGGGAGTAACTTCCCGGGGAAAATTAAGTCGCTCTTGACGACCTGGTTCTATTCAGACTCTTTGCCGATTGTCATCACTTCTGGTTTCGTCTGTGAATAACACCCACCTCCACTGCTGCAAAAGCCAACCCCTGTGCTCTCGCGCCCATCAGAGACGGGCAGCACGATGTCTGGGAAGTAGAGTGGGGACCCGTAATGGTCTTCTAGCACGTAAATTTGCATGATGGAGTCTTCTTCGAACTGTAGGTGTTGATATAATACGACGAAACGTACGCTGAAAGTGGCTTCTGAGACCTGAAGCTGTGCGGTGTCTGCGAGCATATTGCACCAAATAACGATTTTCCCTTTCGTTAGACACTCGAGGAGGTCCACTACGTGGTTTGTTTTCCACTGTATCGAATTCTTGGCACCTGTGAACTATTCACACAACAGATGATTTAGGAATGCCCAACATTTCCGAGATCTGATGTTTAGAATGCCCTTCATCGTGTAAAGCAGTAATTCTTGCTCGATTAAACGCAGAAATTTCACGACCAGACATGATAATCCAAAAAATCAAAAGAAATTAATACACTAGTCACTTGGCTGAATATGCTTTCACTGCCACTACTGTCAAAACATTGATAATAAAGTCAGGATTCATTATTGACATCTCTTTTTTATACCTTAAATACATGTTACTTTTTACCACAGTGAGAAAAATAATCGGGCTTAATCGAATCATTTGATATATAGAGGGTACAAGACTTTTGACGTGTATATATGTAACATCCAGAAGAAGAAAGAACTGTAGAGAGAATTCATTATCCTTCCAACAAATATTCTAAATGATGGTAATCATAGTAAAAAGTAGAGCACTAGAGCAGAGCCTTATAAAAATTAGGTAAACATGTCTATATAGCCACAGTATAAAGAAAAGACTTTGTATTGTGATATAGTTTATGGATTTCTTTTACATATTTTCTATGGCAATGTCATAATACAGTTCATAGGTGAGTTGAATATTTTTTGTACTTTGCTTAACTGCAGGGAATACTTTGATTGGTTATTGTTATTTTACTTATTTGCACATATTGATATAAATGGAATAACTGACTATAATACACTATAAATCACTAATACCTTTATTACAGGTATCTCACCAATGAAATGTTCACCAGAGGAAATCGAACAAAAAAGACTGCAAGCGTTAGCGAAATTAGAAGCTAAAAAACGGGATGTAATAGAGCAAAATCGTTTAGAAGCACTGAAACGTTTGGAAATCAGTAGACTTAGAAGAACAGGTGCCAGCAGTTTTCTTTCAAAGTGATTATGATATTTAAAATGTGATTAAAGCTTGTTAAGATTCTTTATTAAAATTAATTTTTTTAATACAATCTTTCAACAAGACGTGTAAAATATATATACTTAAACAGATTTTATGAAAGTACAACATAAGAACTGTTTTAAAAATTATAACATATTTATATTAAACGTATTTTTACTTGTTACTTGACAGATGCTATTGAACATTTTTCTTACATATATTTCTTGAGCTAAATTCCGTGGAAACTTGGCAACAGCAATATAAAGCCAGTAATAATAGAACATTACTGAGTAGTGGTGCTGAAAATGAAATGTTTGAAACATTATTTCAAGTAATAAATAGGATTTTAATATTTATATAAATTACTCAATTTCATAAGAGAAATTGATAACCCTTCTTAATATATTGTTGTTGAAGCGTACACATAAGTTTTATTCTCATTTAACTATTCAATACACTAAATTACTAAATTACTCGCAAAACCTTGATATCAGAAGTGAATGAAAAACTGTGATTTTTAGATTCTATTTTATAAAGTTACAAGCCACGAATTCGTCAAATTCAACCAGCTAAAAATGTGATACAACAGAATAGATTTTATCTTTTTGAAAACTTCACAAGCAACAATAGTTTTTGAATAAATTGTAGAAACACTCTGAAAACATCTGCCATAACCCTGATTTGATAATATTGCGCAAGCATTCAAATTTTCCTGATATTACCTTTAAAATGAGATATTGGAATTTTAGTAGCTTCATTCAAAGAAATTCAAAACAAATTGATATCTCAAAAACTAGATGCAATATTCTATTCAAATTCTTGAGAAAAAACAGGTCTTTGATGTAGGATAACGATAAAGAAGCTTGACAAATCTTGGCTTCCAGATAGATTCCGCGTCACAACAGCTCGACTTGATGCCGACATTTCGCCGACCATTACAGGTGGCACCTTCAGGGGAGGCTTGAGGCATGAACTGAAACTGGTTCTACTGGTTTCTGTAGCCGTATTTATTGTAGGAAAAATTATTCACGCTACACAGTTCACTGCCTTTATTCCGGTGGTTAACTCCGTTCCGGCACCTGACCCTGCCTTTGTGTGATCATGTGCGAAGTGGAATTCTCGAGGATGGGTTTCCAAATGTTGGGAAGGTAATGTCCTGAGTCACGGTTCACATTGTTTGAACGTTTTGGGATTTCTATAGCTTCGATTTTTCGTTCATAGAAGTTTGGGCTCGGGTTAGGATTTTAGTATTTTCGAAAAGGATTCGATGATTAGTGTCAAACTTGTGTTCCGAAAGTGCAGATCTACTGGTGTCACGAAGCCTTGTACAGCGCTCATGTTCTTTCACACAAGTAGCTGCTGTACGACCTGTTTCACCAATGTAGACTTTACCGCAAGAACAGGGAATGCTATGAACACCCTCTAAGTGAAGAGGAGGAAAAGGATCTTTGGTAGGTTTGTAAAACTGTAAATCCCCCGCCTGCTTTATCCACTGTCTATTGATGCAAGCCTAAAAAGTCAGTTATCGATTACAAATACGTTAGTCAATTTTTTAGACTTCATTGCACTCCTTGAAAGTTGTTGGTATCTGCCATCGACGACCGAATAGTGAACTCATGCGCGGAGTCGCGGCATTTCTGAGAATTCCGAGTTCCCTCACCCCAGCACTCGCGGGTTTTACCTGGATTCTCACGCTAAATGCTAAGCTCCTCCTTCACTCCATAAGCATAGTGCTTTCGGCTCAACCAATCACAGGCAATATCGCGACTTTTTCAATAAAAGGTAACTGCATTCCCTCATCGGTATGCATTGCTAGCTTCGCCCTAGACTTTGTATCAAGCTTTCTGTAGTGGCCCCTACCCTGGCAAAACCGCCTGATCACCATGATCACCAACTCATCAGCCGGAGGCTGTGCTCCCCAAAGGACATATTTCTGCGCATCGATAGTGCTCCGCCGTTGACATCTACTCGTCGCCCCGACCTGCAGGCCGTAGCGTCTCGCCGTTCGGCACAGTACGACTGCTCATCGCCCCGCTATCCACCAACGCTGCTTGCTCGCTCTTCCTGTGTTTGCATTCACGTAAGTTTGTTGTATTATTTTACCCAGTGAATTCCTAATGCTTAGTTATTATCACGTCACTCTATTGTATGTTCAACTATACTTTATAGTGCTGCACTGATATAGCTTACATTTGATTTGCTCCAGACTTCACATATACCCCCGGTATATAGACAAATGCAACATCCTAGCGAACAGTGAATATTGTGTATTGAACATTAGATTTCTGTCTCGCCCTACGCGCTGCGTATATCTAATATACCAGTCTAGGCAGACTTAGCATCGCCCTCTGTATTTATTGCCTGTATAACTTGCAGTAATAAACAGGGCCCAGTGCTCCTGTCTGTGTTTATATTTCTGTCCCAGAGCTAGCTGCAGGACGCATCAACAACCTCACAGGGCCCCCTTGACGGGCCCCAAATCACCACAACCCTCAACCACCTACGATATCATAGGGGCGTGCCCAACCTTCACACCCTAAGCGATATCACTATCTTACATATATTGAAAATATAACAGATCGAATTTCCAAAATCCTTAAAAAACATAATATTTCTACCCGGTTTTCCACACTTCCAAAATTATCTCAGTTTTACAAACCTATCAAAGATCCCTTTCCTCTTCACTTAGAAGGTGTTTATAGTATTCCCTGTTCTTGCGGTAAGTCTATATTGGTGAAACAGGTCGTACAGTATCTACTCGTGTGAAAGAACATGAGCGCTGTACAAAGCTTCGTGACACCAGTAGATCTGTACTTGCGGAACACAAGTTTGACAATAATCATCAAATCCTTTTCGAAGATACTAAAATCCTAGCCTGAGCCCCAAACTTCTATCAGCGAAAAATCCTTAAAGCTATAGAAATCCTAAAACATCCAAATAATCTGAAGCGTGACTCAGGATATTACCTTCCCAACATTTGGAAACCCATCCTCGAAATTTCCAGATAAAGGCAGTGAACTGTGTAGCGTGAAGGATTTTTCCTACAATAAATACGACTACAGAAACCAGTTTCAGTTCAAGCCTCAAGCCTGCCCTGAAGATTCCACCTGTAATGGTTGGCGAAACGTCGGCATCAAATCGAGCTATTGTGTATATTTCAAGGCATTACATTTGTAATGTAGGAAGTGTAAACATGATCAGCTTGAAAACTTTAATAATCGAATTTATGAGGAAAAACTCGCGACATTTTGGTAATTTGGACGTCACTGCAGGTTCATGAATAACTAAGTTGTTTGAAATACGTTGTGAATAATGTTCAAAATTGTATATAGATCAAACAAGGAGGAATACTTTAAGCCGCCATTTTTGACACATTATAAATAATGACATCAACAAAAAATCAGTTTCATCTTTTAGAAATAATCTCGCCTATGATATTCACTTGATCACCATACTTTCAACATACAGATATTATAACTTAATTAACAAATGGCTTAACTCTGTCAATGGGTATTAAACATGAAACTTCTCAGTAGTAACTCTTAGCGATTGGCGAATGATCTCAAGGTATCTGAATAATTTAGTGGATTTAATCGACACAGAACAAACTTCGGATATTCTACTACTTATCAACTTACCATTTAAGATTTTATAAACAAAAATATTCCCAATATCAGTTCCTGCAAAAAAGTAGAAATTGGATACAGCTGACATGACCAAAAGGGGACTTGCAAAAGTACAACTTATGCATCTCATCACGACGGGATGTGACAGATAAGAATATTTACTAGCGTAGTTTTTAAATAAGAACGATGCTGTACTTTCCATCACAATACCCACGTAATTCAGTACAGACCAAACTAGAATGTAATTTTCCAAACCATGCCAAACATATACGAAACAGAAACAGAAAAAACTGGCGAAAAATTTGTTACTTAGATATTTCGACTTCATTGTTGGTAGATAAATATGCCTAAAAAATTTTCAGTTTTACTCATCTAGTATTTATATTTTATAATTAAATACTACCTCAAAAGAAAATTGTATAGACCATTATCGAAGTATTTCCACATATCAGAATACAGATGAATCCTTCCAATACATTTCGGTAGACTTGGAACAGATATATTGTCAAATTTCGCAATAGTAGTACTGAGCCCATAAGTTACTACATATTTGATGTGAAAAAATTGTCCCATTGAATAGCCATATCCACACAGGCTCCACATATCTAGTTCCTCCACCAACTGGAATATTTAGCATGCTGAATAAAGCTGTAGATCTAATACACAATTGGCGGTAAAAGTGTTAAGATAAGCTTCCCGCAAACGTTTTTGACAAAATTCTATAAACAAATATGAAAATGTTCATAATATAATAAAGATTCTTGACCGAGTATTAATTATATATAAAAATTCTCGGGAAATATGTCACATTAACACTTTGATTTATATTTTCGTCTTTACGTACGTTTCGGTCTCACGACCATCATCAGAAGACTTACTATGTCAAAAAGGTTTTTTTTAAAACTAATTATAGCACAAAGCGTCCATATCGCACCAATTTCAATCAAAAATGCCCACGTCGTCGATACGAACAGAACCACGAATAATCGAAATTGTACCGTCAATATTTTAAGTATTATTATATTTTATACTTGAAATATTGACGGTACAATTCCAATTATTTGTGGTTCTGTTCGTTTCGACGACGTGGCCATTTTTGATTGAAATTGGTGCGATATGGACGCTTTGTGCTATTAGTTTAAAAAAAAACTTTTTAACATAATAAGTCTTCTGATGATGGTCGAGAGACCGAGACGTACGTACAGACGAAAATATAAAACAAAGTGTTAATGTGACCTATTTCCCGCGAATTTTTATATATAACTGTTCATAATGAAGTTACTACTGGTCTCCCCTTGAATATATTGTGAACTTCCATTATTAAATTGGTCTACCAGATCGAATCTATTGATACGGAAATAAAAAATCTATGGTGAATGCCGTTACTTTGAGATAATTTATCATATTGATAGAATAAAACATTTTACTGTTTTTATACCCCTTATATTATGGATCATAATCGTGACTATAGTTTCGACAACTAGCATGTCGGCTTCAGAACGGCATAAAAAATATGAATAAACATATATCTTAAGTTATATATAGTCTGAATAACATATTTTGGTTCTACAGGTGAAAGAATTGCAGACATTTTGTTGAAACATAAAACAACAAAAATCTCAATGCTAAACAACAAAACAAATACGTTTAATAAACATGTTCAGACCGTGATCAATTTTACATCGGGAGTTAATATAGGAACTAGAAATAAGTAACATTCTAAATCTTTTAGACTTGATAAAACAGATTCTTCTTTCTCTAATCTTACTTTAGAAATATAACAACCTTGCGAACATCTAGAGAAAATTGATATTTTATATTTTCAGGTAAATACATAATATTAAACACCCTAGAATCATTAGAAATATTTATTATATGTATTACAAATAACCATTATAAGTTTATAAATGATCATTTAGATTTATATTACAGCTTTCGATGTCTTGATAAGAATACTTTTCCCCGTAATTCGCTTAAATGTAACAATTTGTCATATCCCCGCATTATAATAACAATTACCAATCTAAAGTATTTAATCCGTTCTCATATTTCTTCAAATTCTAACTGCATCTCCATTTGTTCGTTTTAACTTATTTTGACTATATATGACTTAAGACTTCCTATGTGTATAGTTCTGAAGATGACACGTTGTCGAAACTGTAGTCACAATGGTGTTCTATAATGGGTTAACGAAAAATATATTGAGATTATAGGTCTGATGTTAATAACACCGAAATATGTAGAACTTTTATTACAGAATATTGATTGCCATCACTTCTACCTACCTATGGCTCTTTTCGACTATATTTTTAGAACAATTAAAGCACTGGATTCATCAACACGTTAAAAAAGGCCCTAGATAATGATATACGTTCGATAATCGGATGAATAAATCATTTTATTAAAATTTCAAAGATCGGAGTAATAGTGGATTCGCTTATTCTTCCGAAAGTTGGTGCCCAATTGGGCATAGGTATATGATTCAATCAATTACAACAAATTTTCAAATAACCTACTAAACTAGTATTCCCAAAAATATAAAAATTTAAAGAAATAACCTGGCTAAATTTAGCAAATTAACCTGCGATTGCCTTGCCGCTTGGAGTTTCGAACCTATGCCGATGCAGGTTGAACAGTGAACTCGGTATATCAACAATATGTTAAAACTCCGAAAAATAAGCGAATCTTCAATTATTCTCCAATCATCGGAATTTTAAGAAAGCAATTTATTCATCCCATTATCCACAAAATTCCCGATAGCTGAAACACTGAGAAAACTGGCCAACGTGTATTTTCTTACTGATTCAAACAATTCAATAATTTTCGAAGAATTAAGAAACGAGAGCTAGCAGTTCATGATTTTTCTGTTGTCTACCTATGGTTTTTTTAATATATTTTGACTACCCAAGAAGAAAACCTATACTTTTCGAAGAACATCGTTTAAGCCAGCGGTGGAATGTTGGGAGAGGACATAGGCATTGGAATTTTTCTTGAAGGTTTGAAGGCATTTGGTCTTGAAAGTTTGGGGGTTATAGGCATAAGCAAAGACCCCAGTAGGTAAACAGTTTCACAACTTCGAGTTTCAATAGAAAAATAAAGTCTGGTAGCAAGAAGTAAAAATACTAACAATCAAAATCTCTAAAGTTCATTATCTGGTGATTCTTTCACGGCCAGTTCTATGGATATAGTATTCAAATTTAAGAAGAGATTCAAACTTTGAAATATTTTTCTGCGAATAATTTTAATAATTGAATATTCAAAGGGTTGAAAATTAGGTCAGATATTGATGATACAAAATGAATAGGGTATAGGTAAACATATGCGCTAAATTTGGTTTTAATGTTTTCAACCCTGGAAAGAAAAAAATCCTGGACGAAAAGACTGATGATTAGTTTGCATCATTTGGTCATCATTTCGAAACTCCAAGCGGCAAGGTCAATTTAAAAAAAATTTATATACTTTCGGTAATACTAAGTTATTTGAAATGTAATAGCATACAAATTTGATTTTCCTTGCCCGTGATCACATGTATTATTAACGTGCATGTACTCTGAGGTGGGAGCTACAACTTTTGCTTAAGTCGCTAATCTAAAACTATTTTATGATCATTTGAATTTGTCTTTAACAAACATTTATTTACCAGAAAAATTAACAACAGCTCACATCCATACCTGGTCAACATTTTGTTGCTAACTGTTGGTTGAAAAACATACACCCAGAGTTATAGTGAAATTTATGATGGAAGCTTATCATCACTCAAAACTATAATTCTCCCCACGTATTTGAATGCTGTTGTTACCTGAGGTTGGAATGATGTCGCATTCATATAAATATAGTGGAGACAAAGCTGCAAAAAATATAACCAAAAAACAAATCTAAAAATATCTCTAACACTACGAGATATTCGTTCAGTCACATGCACTGAAGATTCTTCGGTGCTTTTCTTGAATTCTTCATAAAATATAAACGGCCCAGTGAATACTGTTGGTAGGTATAAACAGTAAGATAGTATGTTGATAATGTTATCACGGAATCTGAATTTATAATTGTTACAGGAGTAGCTAATACATCGTAAGTTTATCCAGCATAAACCAAGTATCATTAAGAAGATGTCTTTCTCAGAAAAATTGTTAAAGTTTGCAAACGCTTCATCTTCATTGATACTCATCTGCTTGTAATAGGAAATCAACGTAAGGCAGGCAAAGTTCAGTAACCACAACAATGTTGTAAATTGGTAAAAATTGGAAAAACATGAAAACAACAATGGTTGAAATAACATCAAAAGCAATGCTATTATTCCTAGATTATATTGTATGAATGTCACTGTCACCAATATCTGATAGATTTTCAAAACCTGAAACAATTCCAACAATAAATTTTTGTCGTTTAAGTTATGTCTATAAGAACCTTATAATATCTGTAGCTTCTCAATGCTTCAGACATTATCAAGGAGACAAGAATCCAAATAAATAACTTCTTGAATAGATATAATATTGTTTCCCATTCATTATCTGCCTTGTCTTTATTATTGTTGAAAAGAAAACCATCATCGAAATCGTTATAATCGTCTAAATGATTTACAAAAACTGAAAATGCAATAAGAACTTGAAGCCAATCATTAATAAAGGATGTATTTGACTATTACATTTAGAACTTTGGTCAACGAAACAGAAAATTGCGTACAAAACTGCTGAAATCCATATTCCTAAATATATATATACGTCATATTTAACTTTATGGAACATGATCCAGAAAAGAAATAAGCCTAGAGTAGTTTACCGGTCTAAAATTATGAAAATACGTATGTTTCATAACTTAAGTAAACGGCACCGGTTTCCGGTTCTACTCGGAGTAGTGTTTAGGTTAACTTTAACTCAGCTTCAGAGCATAGATTTTATACAAACATAATATATCTATGCATCAGAGATAATATATATATACGTGAATAAATAAATACAATATCTATGAAATTGAGATGAAAGAAACTAGTATCTGGTTCTGTGCTACCGTCTAGCCGATCTTACACCTTTCCGCGACACGGGATCTCATATTCTTATATGTCCACAAATTAACTATTTCATAAAGACATAATTTGTGTATTTCACGAATTAGGGAAAACTAGTTATTTTATTTTCACAAATGATGAGTTATGAAACATTCATTTGAAAATAAAAAATTGAGAAGGCGTCTCGACATATCTCGTTCCGTATTGACACGAGACGTCAAATTTATCTCAACTCGACGGCATCTCTTAACATTAAAATAAAGATTCTTGACCCAGGTATGAATTATATATAAATTCTCGGGAAATAGGTCACATTAACACTTATTCTTTATATTTTCGTCTTTACGTATGTTTCGGTCTCACGATCATCATCAGAAGACTTATTATTTGAATAACCTGATTGTATTAACACAAAGCGTCCTTATCGCATAACATTGTTACAATTTCGATTTTGTGTTTCTGTTCGTTTCGGCGACGTTGGCATTTTAAATGAAATTGGTGCGCTTTGTGTTAATACAATCAGTTTTAAGCAATCAGGTTATTGAAATAATAAGTCTATTGATGATGGTCGTGAGACCGAAACGAACGTAAAGACGAAAATATAAAGAATAAGTGTTAATGTGACCTATTTCCCGAGAATTTATATATAATCTAACATTAAATAATTTCGGCGTTTATTACTTGTTAATATTTCACTGATTTAGTTTATAAAAACAATTCACACTTTGGGTGGAAAAATTATTTATTATTTATTAATTTTAACATTTTTGTTTTACCAACATAGTTGCATCATCAAATAGTGGGTTAATAACAATAGAAAACACATTATTTTAGGTCGATCCATTGAGTTACGCACACACACACACTAACATACACATCATCTCTGAATTTTGACAAAACTATTATTTACACAGCTGATTTCTAATATTTCTGTTTCTACAGAACCTAAAATCATGTGTTGAAATGTCTGGTTGTTTTACTTAAAAAGTATTTTTACCGATTTTGGCTATAAAAGATGACAATAAAATAAAAAGTTAATTTAATTGCTTTAAAAGTGAATATAAAAATGTTTGACAAGACAGCTCCAAAGTATGATCTAAGACAATCATACTCAAATCAACATTCCATGTCCAGCACACACTTTGAATACAAAAATAAAATATGTTCTGCTACAATACAAATTATCCCATTATAATTATTCACAATTTTTGTTCACTTTATTACACTTCCTTAATTAAACAGATACATCGATTGACTACTTCACTTGCACTGTTGGAAAAAGTAATGTTTTGGACATGGATAAAAATAATAATCTTATATATTATACCTAGAAAATTTGGTCCTATTTCTTGGAACTGCCTTCTTCTCCTAAACCTGAAACACATGATATGAGAAAATTGTAATAAAATAGTATAGTAATTACTTTTTCCATCACAAGCAACAATTTTTACTTTGTCAATTTTAGTGATTTCTTGTACTTCTCTGAATTCAACATCATTCAACATAAAAGTCCATACGTTGTCACAAAATCGGTAGGTGTTCAATTTGCCAGCTTTGAATGTTAAGCGAGATTTAACCCTTGTTGCTAAGGTCTGGTTAATAGATTTGTCGAATTGAAGTAACACCTTACATGCTAGTTGAGGTGTAATTTGTCCATACTGAAATAAATAAGCATATTAGGAATTGAATATCTGATAAATGGGTGAACAATGATGTTCACATCATTATCAAACTGAAACCAAACTATAGGCCATTAGTTCTATGGAATGTATGAGTAAAATGTCTACTAAACCTTAATAGTATATGAAAGCTGATAATAATAATAATACTTTTATTAGATCACAAATTACCAATGGCAATATCAAAAGAAGAAAAATATAAATACATATCGTAATCAACATTACTGAAGTTGAAATAATAATTTGCTACAATCAGTTTACTCTGATTTCATATAGAACAACCAGGAGAATTATGCAGAATTTTTGTTGCTAAACACATACAAGTAATTTACGAAAATGGATTGTGAAAATTAGATTAGGCTCTCATTGAATAATTCTATAAGATTTCCATTTATTCTTCATTAATCATACAATAATTATATTAAAATGGCAATTCCGTTTTGATTCCTTCATACCAAAGTAGTTTGATGTATGAAATATTACGTTGACACAACTATTCTAATGTATATTCGTGTAAGAACCATTAAATTAAACAAAACTACAAGCTGAAAATAAATCTACCTGTATTGATTCATCCAAACTTTCTTGTAATGTATGCCCAAGAGTTGTGTTTCGGTATAATTGATATGACATAATGTACGAATAATTACTGGTATTACTCCCAATTTATGTGTTTAAAGAAGTTCAACAGTGTAGAATGATACTATATTCTACATCAATAACCAGCGTTTTATTTTTAACAATTCAATTATGTATTTGTAAACGTCAATTCGAATCAACGCCAGAGCCACCGTAAATGTTCGACGATTGATTTGAACTACCAATCGATCATAGATCAGATGTCTCCGAAGAATAGATCAAATACCAAGTTAGTCGCCATAGATAAACCTTCTGTTCGCTGGAATATACAATGTACTACATATTAATTCGAAATTTGATTGCATCAAAATACATACCGATCTTATTGAAATTAAAATATTCAAAGTTTTATCCATATTGTAAAATTATACACTAGTATGTTGATATCACTTTTATTTGTATTGTAACTTCCATTACTCGAGTTTCAGCGTTATTACGCCATTTCAGACTGTATTCAAATACAATTAATAATATATTCTACAACAAGTTTAATGGCTCATAATACACGCGAGCGTGGAATATGCTATTCCAAACGTGTTAGTAGACTATACCTTCTCTAACAAGTTTTTATTAATTAATAATAATAGTTTTGCTATACTTACTGTTCCGCAAACAGTGCAAACTTTCACTTGAAACGATTAACGAGGGGCGTGAACATCAATACGTAACCATAGCAACCGTAACAAAGGTCGTCATAGGATCGCTGTTTTCAACGACAAGGCGTAGATCGAGATAATTAATTGTTTCAAGAAAGTAGCTAAGCCGTTTCCGATTGTTTGAAAAATACAGAATAAATATTCCGATGCAGTCTGTTACAATCAACGAACTCGGATATACTAGAATAAGCTAAAGTCATTTTTGAGTATCGCCAACATGTCTCTCTCCCACCATAGTGTCATCTAGCTTCCCAGCAATCGTGTGGAGAAATAAAGATTGAATAGATTCTGTCAGATTAATTAATTTGAAGTTTCTAAGAATTCCAAATTTCGCAATTTTATATGAAAGTTTAAAAACAACAATGGATTTTGTATGAATATACTTATACAGATATGATTTGAAACCAAATTATAGGTTGATGCAGTGGTGAAAAAAGTGAAACTATTATTGTATTGCAATATAAATTAAATAATTGTGATCTAATAATGTCCTCGATAGAAACAAATGTATTTCACTGGTTAAGAATATATAAAAATATACTTAATTGCCCAGATGTAGATGAACAAAGTAATAAGCAGCTCATAGTCTGCGCTTCAATATAGTTACTTGCGCGCACACATAAATCGGTGAATGGCAATCACCAAAAGAAGAAACGACCATACAAATTGCTATTATACAAATGTGGTCAGTAAGTGAATCAGTTTGATTGCCAAAATACCAGTCTTTTTCTGTAAAACATGGAAGAAACCCACATTTGTCATTAACATTCTTCTATGTCTACAGCTACTGTTAATATTGGTTATAAAGTTTTTATTTTTGATGTTTTAACAGTTTTAAAAAAAACGTACCTTACTGCCTTATAAATAGTACGCCCGTGGCGTGGGGTACCCTGGAAATCTGTTTAAAATACCCTATACAATACACGCCTATGTCGTGGGGTACTATTCCTCTATCCGTACTGGATTTCTACACGTTATGTTGGCGATACAAATTTCCGTAGTTACGAATAGACTGACTAACTCTAGTATATCCGAGTTCGTTGGTTACAATGATATACGCAACAATCGGCTTTTTAATCATAGAATAGATAGATTTTGAAATTGTGTTGAGAAAATAAGTTACTTCAATTATAACTATACTTATCGATAGGTAGCAAATGATTACTGAGGTCAGCCATTCATGCACTTGGAGGAAGCAACGCTATAAACAGCAGAGTATAGAAGCTAATTAGAGCAATAATACGTGAAATAAACACATTACATAACATTAAATAATGATGAATAAATTAGGTTTGGTCATTAAGAAGTATAGGGTATAGCTGTTGGGTTTGTAAATTTACAAGCACAGTATAAAGATAAGTACACTGTGATACAAGTATAGTCATTGTAAACAGGAGATAATCACTGATCTGTGATCTCCTTGTAGTGAACTGTGATCAATTGATCACGTGACTTCCCTCACTTTTCTTAGTAATATAGCTTTCGTACACTCCTTTGTAATCATGTAAGTGATTGTAGGAACAGAACATATATTGAAAATGATTTGGAAACTGCCAATGAAAGACATTCTATTATAATCCTTGTTACATTGAAATTTTATTCAAATGGTCTACATGCAGTATTTTATACTAACACTTGTTGTAAAAACATAAAACAGACTGTGACTTCACATCGATGACATCACTTGAATCTTAAAATGAGAATTTTGGAATAACTGCCTAATAAGAAAAAGAAAATATTAACAATGTGCTCACGCCATTAAGTAATTGTCATAGAGTAGACTGCTAGACTGTAACTGTAATTGATCACAATTTGACATTTGCTACGGGTCAGGTGGTTATTGTTACTATTATCTTTTCTTGGCAGATATTCAACAACAACCAAAATGATGGAGTAAATTCGTTATCTATTTCCGTTTTGTATATTATCATTATCATTCAGTGTTCGATTAAACATGGTCGTATTTTGTGTTAATCAAGATTCCATTTAATATGTTATTTAGTACACTCATCCTGTGTTCATAAGAAACCCACTTGAATATTATCTGAGTTATTGCTTGAACTCATATCAGACGAATTGATAAGGGATAGTTGATAATTCCTATAGATTCATGTTCATATCAGGAAGACAATGGACAAATCCTCTTATGAAAAATTGTCCATTCGAGAATCTGCTCGTTCTCTTAAAAAGTATGGGAGCACAAGTAGTAAATTGGTTACAAAAAATGAAAATTATGTAAAGCATTTTGTAACACACACAGATACACTACAAGGGATTGCTTTAAAATATGATGTCACAGTAAGTACATGTTCATATTAATTCTTGTATATAGTTGAAAATGCTAATTATTTTGCAGATAGAACAAATTAGAAGAGCCAATCGTCTTTGGGCTTCAGATAGTTTATTCTTGAAAGAATTCTTATTAATTCCTTCACCAATTAATTCGACTGCCGATAGCAGCACATCACCTATACCTTCATTAAGTCGATCACAGTCACAATTGAGCTTCGATAATGATACAATAGATGAATTTTTAGGAAAAATTGATGCTTCCATTGCAAGCACTAAGGAAGATGTAAAAAAAACTCAATGTAATAGTGAGTAAGTAACCGACTGTATAGAAAATGGAAATTATCATATGTAAACAAATCGTGTGCGTACAAGGAAAAAACTCCAGCTTTGACAATTTCTTATAATTGAAGCCACTAACTTCACATATTTTTTCTCTTTATCATAAAAACATCAACTAAGTCCATGTATGTCATGGACTTACGATATTCAATTCTTCTTGGACTGTAAGTCAGAATATGACAACTAAAATCCACCAAGCTTACTTGGTGTGTTCTTACTGATTTTAATATTATAGTAAACCTGCACTAAGTGCATTTGATGTGTTCTTAATGACCAAAACACTTTAACGCATGTCAGGATGTGGATTCAAATGATGAACCATTGACCAACTTACATTTAGTGCAATATCGCTGATAGATGAGACAGCAAAGTACAGCATTTTATTGTTATTTCATAATATAGACTCTTGACCCAGGTATGAATTATATAAAAATTCTCGGGAAATAGGTAACATTAACACTTATGCTTTATATTTTCGTCGTTACGTACGTTTCGGTCTCACAATCATCATCAGAAGACTTATTATTTCAATACAACCCCTCCCTCAACCCCGAAAACCTCCCTGACAAAAAAGTCAGTAATTTTGATTTTATTTCCACCCTCTTTTTAATCTCTCGTTTTAATTATTTTCACCCCTACCTCTACCTCAACATGGCCAATATAATATAATACCAGTTTTTCGAAAATATTTCCGGTGAAAATATACTTATATATGTATTCCAATGCATTATCCCACCCTCTTCATTCCACCCCTAACTCAACCCCTACGGGCTTATACCTCCTGATAAATACAGTATACATATAATAAAGATTCTTGACCCACTATTAGCTCGTAAATCTAACATCTGGGTTGAAGGTGAATAATTAAATTTATTGGTCTCGTCTCTAGTCGATCACTTACTGTGTTGACATGAGCACGCATTTATTGAAAGTTCTGCTTAGCAGTGGATTTTTGATAATTTTACTATAGCATTGAGGTTTACAATTTCGTTTATTCGTGTTTCTGTTCGTTACGGCGACGTGCGCATTTTAATTGAAATTCGTGCGATAAGGACGCTTTGTGTAATACAATTAGTTTTAAGTAATCAAGTTTTAGACATAATAAATCTTCTGATGATGGTCGTGAGACCGAAACGTACGTAAAGACAAGAAAATATAAAGCATAAGTGTTAATGTGACCTATTTCCCGAGAATTTATATACAGGGTGTAAATAAATAACTGCGAAAAAATTCAGAGGTTATTCCTTGTTAAAAATAAGGTGCGTCTTTCATATACAAAAAATCGTTTGACCCCCTAATGTTAAGATACAGCCCTTTAAATGAGGCGACAAAAAAGCATTATTTTATTTTTATCTTATTTTTTGATATTAAGAAGGCATCCAATAACTGAGTTGCTGGTTTTCCACTATGTTTGTAGGGGGTAGAAATAACCACCCCTAAAGCTGGTTTTTCACTTAACTTTTTCTCTTATGTGTATATTGCCAATTAAAAATTTATTTTAGGTAGCTTGTTTCATTCTGAACAAAAAATAATGTGTGTTTAATTTTATTTTTGTAAGTTTTTGGATTTAGAAGATAAAAATAAAAAACTACTTTTTTGGCCCCATTTAAAGGGCTGTATCTTAACATTAGGGGTCAAATAATTTTTTTTATATGAAAGACCCACCTTATTTTTCAACAAGGAATCACCGCCTGAATTTTTTCGCAGTTATTTATTTACACCCTGTATAAGTATACATATTATAATAATGACATTTTTTGAATTTATTTTCATTATAACGGTATGACAGTATGTATATATGGTATATACATATATATGTACATCATACGTATACTGAATTCATCAGAAGCTATAAGCTTCGTGACGTCAGAGCACTTAGGCCTTGTTATTTAGAAGGTAATTAGTCATAAGCCGCGAATGAAGAAGAATTTAAATGAACGGCTTCAGAAATGCATCAATGGAAACGTACACCAATGATATTATTTTCCACACTTGAATTTGTCAAATGCTAATTTTACAAGAAAACATGGCTGTCAATTTTTTTCAACAGAAATCAATAGCCTTGTGCTTATTTGAAGAACCTCATTGCCTCACCCTGTAAACCCTATTAAAATATCAATCTTTGCCAAATACGGTCGCGTTGACTTCAAATCGCGTCGAACCGATCCAACAGCTCTCCATAATATACGCCGGTGGTCGTTTTGCTCTTTTCAATGTTATCGATATGGAAGGTACCGTGTGCATCCCGAAAAACTGTCGCCATGACTTTGTTGGCCGATAAGACCACTTTGGACTTTTTTAGCTTCCATCCGTCAGGATAGGTCTACTGTTTCGACTGTTCTTTGATCTCTGGTGGGTTGTGACGGGTCTATGATTCGTCCACGGTTACGAAACAGCGCAAAAAGTCCTTCTTATCGCGCTTGAACTTCGCCAAACGCTTGAACCTGATTACTTAAAACTAATTGTATTAACACAAAGCGTCATTGTCGCACCAATTTCATTTAAAATGCCAACGTCGCCGTAACGAACAGAAACACGAAATCGAAATTGTAACACAACAATGTTATAAGTATAATATATCAAGAATCCACTGTTTAGTAGAATTTTCAAAAAATACGTACACATGTCATCAAAGTCTATGAACGACTAACAAACGAGATGTGCTCAAGTATTTACTTTCGTACCAGATGTCACAATTTATTAGGTAATAAAAGAAGGTCTGATCTCTAGAATATACTTTTGACATTCTACCTAAAATAATAAGTCTTCTAATGATGGTCGTGAGACCGAAACGTACGTAAAGACGAAAATATAAAGCATAAGTTTTAATGTGACCTATTTCCTGAGAATTTATATATAATTGTTATTTCATAAATCTTTTATTTTTGAATCAGGAAATATCAGTTACTGTCTTTTCTAATATGTACTGAATCAAAATAAATGTTGAGTAGTTGTAAATTCAATTTGATTTAGTCAGTCATTGCTAAACATAAAAACCGATTTACCTCAAAACTACAATTTTGGTCTATTACTGCATTATTTTAATCAGATCATTCCATTGCTGCTGCAATATATTTACAAATCCTTATGTAATAAGTATAATAACACTATTTAACACATTTTGCTGCCTAACCTTCTCGATGTTTGCGTTCGATTCTACATCTATTTTGAATAATTAAAAGCCACCTTAGAAGTTGAAATGTTTGCTTTTGCGCTCAGGGCGAATTTTTCTCCAAAAGTAAAACTTCACTGTGAATATCCTGGAATAACTTTTTTTAAACTTGACTCAGCACCAGTTTATGATATATCAAATTATTCGCAATTGTGTGGAGATGAGATGAACAGTTAAAAGTTGCATATATAAGACTGTTTGGCTGCTATTTGCTGAAAAGTAAAAAAAAACGCTAAATTTTCATCAAATGGGACGTAAAAATCGCCAAATAAAAAATCGTAGAGCCTAATTCAGATCCAAATACCGTTTTTTCGCGATTTGTATCTGTAGAGTGACTCATTACGAAGAGATTGATACCATTCCGAAGTAAATATGGACTTTTATTAAAAAGTTATAGCGCGTTAACCGATTAAGTTTCGTGAAAATTCTCACATATTCGACCCATCAAGGCGCAGGCATGACGCAACCTAATTACAGCCAAACTAACTACGCAGTTCATAGCATAAGTGGGAAAAAAATTACCCCTTTTTTTTGTTTGGCCAAATTGATTGTTTAAACAATAAACAATCATTTATTAATGAGCGTTTTAACAATATACAATTGCTGGGTTTGCGACAAAAAATCCCGTAGGTCATAGTAATTTTGTTCGCTGAGTCGATTGGCACCCTCAAATAGACGAAATTTTGTTGATTTATAACAACTGCTTAAACAATCAATTTGGCTAAACAAAAAGACACGAGTAATTTTTTGTCATTGATTCTATGATCTGCGTAGTTAGATTGATTTTTTGCTATTTCCTGAGCATGGATCTAACGGACTTTCCAACAGCTGAATTGTTTATTAGCGTTTTGACAATAAACAATTGTGCAAAATGCGAGAATAAGTCCATATCTCGTAGTAATGTGGTCTTCTAAGTCGAACGGCACCCTCAAATCGAAAGAATTCCGATGATTTTTTGCATTACAGCCAAACTAACTACGCAGTTCATAGCATAAGTGGAAAAAAATTACCCGTTTTTTTTTGTTTGGCCAAATTGATTGTTTAAACAATGCTATTGTTTTGAGTTGAGTTATCAAAAAATTGTAAGATACAAAAAAAGGTTCTAATTTGAATGGCAAATCCTCTCTGCAGTTGGTGTTCTAAAAAAGACAGTGGCGTACTTTTTATCGAATAATGTATTTTTGAGGAAACCCGTTAGCACGCCTCTGTGTTGTAAATAAAATAATTACAACCACTGTTTAATGAAGAATACAAAGAAAAAGATCTATGCAAAGTTTCAGGAGGCTACCTTTTTTCATTATTAATTTATAACAAATTAGTTGAAATAATTTATTTTCTTTCACACCCTTGTACATCAAAAAGGAAACAAATACCGACCATATTTTACTATACAAAATACCTTTATTTTTCGATAAACTATTGGCTGGTGAAATCCTGATGATATAAACTGGACCACCCCTGTATATGACCTGCAATTTCTTGTTCATTCATAACTTATTGTTATCGTTTGAAAATGAAATTTCAACTTTGGAAACTGCAGTCACGTTTCGTGATAAAATAAGTGGTAAAATACATAGTGGTTGTTTATTTCCTTTATCAAATTTATTACAATTATTTATAATTATTGTATATACATTTGCATAGCTCAAAGAGCCAATATTATACACACATACACATATCCCAATAAACACCTAGTGTTTAATGACATTATTTTGTGTAATGAAAAAAAATTGAGACAGTTAGCTATTTGCGATGATCCCTTTGAAGAATGTTTTTTCATACATAATATTGTTTTGATGAAACTGGTTTTTTATTTTCAGGTTTGCTACAGATATGGGTAACGACATAGAAAGGCGAAAACCAGTAGTGTCTAGGATGAAGAAAATGGTAAATAATAATGGAATAAGTGATATTTATGTTGCCCCACAAGCTGTGGTGGTGACCCAGGGAAAAAAGGTAAAAACTTCATTAAGACGTCATGAACAACAACAGGATGAGTTGTTTGAATTGTAGTCTTAAAATCATTATAATCTTAATATTTGGCTGCTATTTTGTTTTTTCACATCATGTTCAAATTTTCTTTTCTCTCATATCCTTTTTTCTTTTATATCCTTACATAATGTGTAAATATATTATATAACCTCGTCCCTATTAGCAGATATTGCAAGTTAATATGATTTGGAAAATAAATGTTCATAGTGAAGGATTTTGAATGATAACTTGATCCTGTAGAACAACCAATCATGTAAATAATATCACATTTATGTATTATATTAAAGAATGTAGTCTTACATCTATCATCTTTCATAAAAATATAACAAATTATAAAAGAATGTTACAAGCAATTAACCTCAGTTAAGTAAATATTTGTTTAAATGGAGGAATAGCAATCACCACTAGTGATTTAGTCAGTGGAAATAATGATCTTAATGTTAATATCAAATTCTGTGAAATTAATCAGTTCAAGTTTACTAGTAAACTACTCTAGTTGGTCACATTTTGTTTTAAATCTATTATATTATATTCACAATGTTTTGTGTATAAGTCAGTAATATTTTCAGTCGTTAACGTCAACTACAGAGGAGAAGTAGCTAACAATATATCCAATATAATTTCTGAGACAGAACATGCAATAGGACACATTTATGGTCGGTGATAATGAGGGAATGAGGCACAGATTCGTGAGCTTTGTGACCATTTATTTTTAGTGGTAATATGATACACAAACTTTATAGACATTCAAAGAAGGGGTACTGTTTTAAGTGAGAAGAACATACTATTATTTATGCTATGTTGTGAAAGGTTTGCTTCATATAAATTGCTTTTAATTATAAGAGGCGCAATCTTATCGAAGCTTCCAGAATTGATTCGGGCATTTGATTCAGAGTTCAGGTGAAGCAATGTTGTTATCTAATTCAATGCTTATTTTTGAGGAATACAGTTAAATTATGCTTGGCTTCCAGTTTTCAAAATTAAATTCTATGTTCAATTAGATTTTGAATTGTGCATCAACAATAATTACGGTACCGGAAGTAGACTCCAGAACTTGGAATTTTTTTACAACCTTATCTACTTATTTATTACTTACTTAATTTCATATGTGAAATAGATTGTGATGAAGTATTTTTAGATATGTCTACAATGGTGAAAAGAAAACTGGGAGTTTATCACCCTTTATTTCTCTTCCATATGAGACTGAAATAAGCAATAAGCAAAAAACTCATCTACTATTGATTTGGTTGAAAGACATAATCAATAGAACGGAGTTCGAAGAATTTAAATTTTTGTTCATAGATCGTAAAATGTACGAATAGATAGAAGAAGAATCGGATGGACATTAAAAAGTTATTTTCATTATAATAAGAATCAAGAACACTAGTCCTCGTCTTTCCAGCAGCATTTAATTTATTTATATTCCACATAATTTCGACTAGAAACGTGTGACAATTTGATAAAATATAGATAGAAACACATTTATCTCACTTCAACTCTGTTGAAAACGCACTTAAATCTTTCTTCAAAATAATGCTAATCTTACTGTACTATTCAGTTCAATTCAGGTGAAATCAGAGTGCGCATAAACACAAGTTTGACTCATATGTTGATGACGAAATTTCATTCCATTTTTTGAAATGCAACTACAACAAAACCAGTTTTGAAATACACTACGTCCTTCGAATCTTAAGACTAAACTCTAGACTTCTCTCATTTTAGTTGTATTGATACGAGGGTCATTTGAAAAGTTTCCGGCCTTTTAAAGAAAAACACATAATTCAACCAAACAAAAATTTATTTCTCGACATAGTCTGCACGCAAGTCAATACATTTGGTCAAACGCTTTTCCCAACCCTTCAGGCCATCAGAAAAAAATTCTTTAGGTAAACCTGAAAAATACAGGTTTACTCGTCAACCTCGGTATTTGACCCATATTTTTTCCCACCCAGAATTTTTTTCAAGTTGGGTAATAAAAAAAAGTCACTCGGAGTTAGGTCTGGTGAGTAGGGTGGGTGTTGAAGCAATTCGAACTTCAATTCGTCCAATTTCGCCATTGCGACCATGCACGTGTGGACTCGCCCGTTGTTCTGATGAAACAGCACCTTCTTCCTCGCCAAGTGTGGTCGTTTTTCTTCTTGAGTTCCGTCGTCAATAGGATCCGTTAATGGTTTTACGAAAAGAAAGGACGACCTTCGCCTTTTTCGGAGCTGGTTCCCCCACCTCAATCCACTGCATTGACTGTTGTTTTGTCTCCGGAGTATGGTGATAGATCCGCGTTTCGTCGACAGTAATTAATCGGCGCAAAAACTCTGTAGGATTCTTTTGGAACAGCTTAAGAGTTTCGAGCGACATATCCATCCGTACGCGCTTTTAGTCGATCGTCAACAAACGCGGCACTCATCGCGCGGATAAGTTTCTCATGTAAAATCTTATGCACCCGTTCAGTTGATATCTCACAAGCCTCAGCAATTTCATTAATGGTTAATCGGCGATCTTCTATCACGGTTGTGTGCACTAAACTGACGATATCGTCCATGGAAATACGGAGACTAACTCTTCTTTCACTTCCCAAGTTTTTTCGCTTTCAAATACAGTAACTTTATCACCGCGCAATATTCGATTTTATCCATTGTCGTTAAGAAACGTAACCTGTCAACTTTGGAAGGGTACCATGTGTTTTGTACTGATCGGAATGACTTGAAATTTTTATGGCATATATATGTTGGCAAGAAAACTTGCATGCACCATGACTTTTTGCCGGTAAGGTCGGAAATTTTTCATATGACCCTCGTATTTCAATTTTGTTGAAGACTGATCGTCTTTTCCAAAATCCTCTTAGTCCATGACCCCCAACATTGGACCCCGGTAACACGGGGACCCCCCTTCAGAGCTTTCGGATCTTCAATATTGCCTTGGGTACTCGGAGTGATAGGCATGAGGCGATGCGGGCCTCAAGTGCGGAAGGTGAATGCGTCACAAGGGACCCTTTCAAATCAAAGTTAAAAATTCGAGAAGTTGAATTACTATCCCACAAATTAATATTTAATGAGGTTCGTGAACCCCCGAAAAGTATGCCGCTCACCACCATTGGGGAAACACTACAATAGATAGTTCCTGTATACCACCGATATCTTTTGAAGAACTGTGAGTGTAAAACTTGTTGAAAAGAGTAGATACAAGTTGCGTCGCTGAAAGATTATCCATGCGTCACGAGTTCCCGTAAGCATAACAGACGTATGCAAACATATTTTCTTATGCAACCTCTTGTGCTTGGTACCTTATGCAAGTAACAGAGACAGAGACTTATTTCATTT
The DNA here is from genome assembly GCA_958510875.1 of Endomychus coccineus. Taxonomy (NCBI): domain Eukaryota; kingdom Metazoa; phylum Arthropoda; class Insecta; order Coleoptera; family Endomychidae; genus Endomychus; species Endomychus coccineus. The sequence continues at coordinate 53,329,032 of OY294068.1, read as the reverse complement.
GCCTGTTTTATACTTAGGTGAATTCGTGTTGCATGAGTAATCTTTCTACGACGAAACTTTTTATTCATGTGTGCATATCTCCTTCCGAACTCGTCTTCTCACTTACTTCTTACCCTTCCTTTGTAGCAAAAAGGAAGGAGATATGTAAGCCGCAAGCAGTATAATCCCCTATATAAGGAGAAATGCAATTTGTGGCCTTGCCTTCACCTTTTTTGCGCAAGTCTCTTTTACGTTTTACTTGAATCTTTTTCTGTTAGGAACCTTCAGCCAGAGTATATTCAGTATATTGCTAAATTAATTTAAGGTAAAAGTCTTCCAAACGCAATTAGAAAATTCTGAAGTTTCAAGCGTGGTTGCAAAGCCGCTTGAGTTTGAGAGGCTTCTGGATCGATTCCCGGTCCTGTCTGACATACGATCTTTTTTTTTTCGCTTTATAGGTTTATGCATTTCAGTTCGCAAATTCTGTGGTAGTATCTCCCCTTTTTATAATCACAGATAATTCCATCAGTTTGATGGAAAAGGTTCGGAGATCTTGAGCAGTCCATTCTCTGAAATAGGTGAGATATAATTTTCTTTCGGGAGTACATTTTTACATCTTGTGGAAATTCCTGCGCTTATTGAGAGGAAATGGATTCAGTTTTCATAAATATCAATTTGAAAAAAAATTTGCCCCACATTTTACATTGGCGTAATTGCCATTATTTTTATACGATTTTCTAACGGTTAACAATCGATAAATATTGATTAAGAGATCAATACCAGATAACTCAGAACTTTATTTAAAATCCAACAAATGCAACATATTCTGTACTTCAGTAACATAGTTCTCCTTAGTTATCCTGAAAATTAATTTTTCCAACGAAATTTAATGACATATGAATATTTACTGCTTTGTCTAAACTAATTCATCTATGTTGTTATTTGGTAGGGGTCCAAAGACATCACTTGAATATCCCATCCTATGTTATGATGGAAACATTACTAGCATATTTCTGGTTCATAATTAACCTCAATTACGAACCCTGGAAACAAATACGGTATGTTTTGTAGAGAGAAATTCAAGATCATCAAAACACACTTGCATGATTCTTATTTTAATGATCGTAGAATCGAATTATTAAAAATAAAGAACCAATTCAAATTGATTCAATTCAACAGAAAATTTTTTTATTTTTATCAAATGAAATAATTTGGATCAATACATAATTAACCCTAAAACACTACCAATCAAAAAATATTTAATTTTACTACCCTGGAATACAGGCGTACCTCAATAAAAAGTTCATAGAAAATACACTTTTAACTGTTATTATATACGAAGAACATATCTCGTGACAAACTTAGGCTGTAAGTTACCAATTTTGAGTCACTTTGATCACTCGGGGCAAACTTTGGTTTGATGCTCTAACATATGAACTTATTACATGAAATCCGCGATTTACGATCTTTTTTCTGGGACAGAATGAACAGACGATGGCAGTTTAGGTATTGAATATTGGGTTCTGGCTCCAAGTTTAATATTCTCTCAATAACGGCTCGGAGTTCTGCGGATAAAGTAGGTAATTGTAGGCGTTGTTTCATAATCGACGTTAAAAGATCTTTGTCCAGTTTTTTCAAATACGTTCTTCTGTTGGATGTGTTTTCGTTTTCTTTAGCACCACAACTGTTACAAAGAATATGTGAATTAATTCCAACCGAATCTAGAATGTTGTTAAACATCCTCAGTGGCCAGCGCCTTGTTTTCCTTGCAACGTTATAACGTTGAGTCAATTGATCGAAAGATTTGGGAAGATGTGAATTTGGTTTATCACCTTCAGGGTGCTTTGTAGATAACAGAAGAACAATCTTCTTTTACTTTGATTTAGGAGGACAATAAGAAAGCTTAGTATTAAAATCGCTGAAAGCAAACACCCGAATTCTTTTTTCTTCCTTTAACCTGAACAAATAACTGTGGTATTACAGTTTTATTTTTCTTTAGAGTTCCAACTATGGTTACAGAATGATGGTCGTGAAGCTTTCTAACAGTATCAGTTGATGTGAACCAATTATCAATGGTAACATTGCGGTTAGTACCATGAATTGGTTTAGTAAGATTTAATGAATAACATTCAGCAACAGGAACTCCTTATGGAGTTGAGCCTTTACCAACATAGACCTCATCATTTAAAAGGTAAAAAGTTTTCGCATCACAAAATGTAACAATTTTCATACCATATTCATCTGGCTTTGAAGGTAGTACATGTACATTTTGAATGGACATCCTCTGAAACTTGCTAATTGCTAATTGCTAGAATACTCGGATGCCGTGTAAAGTGCAGAGCATTTAGAAATAATAACTTCAAACAGATCACGGAATGGTATCAAATCGAAGACATTTTATTAAAAAACTGAATCGAGCCGCACTCATGGTAGCACGAAAAAAGGGGATTCCTGTATTTCTGTCGAAAATTTCTTTTGTAGTAACAGCGTTCATATTCATTATACCAGAGTAGAACAGACCACAAAAAGCTCTAATTTCGATTACATTAGTATCTTTTGTCCAGGATGGACGCACGCTTGTATTTGCTACATATTCATCATCATTGGGGCGATCGCTTGCATATTTTTTTCGTTGAACCAAAATTTCCTCATTTGTGAACGTAACTATGGAGTTCAAAATGTCTTCCGTGAAAAACAAAGACCATGCTCCAAGTCCACTAAACACATCACGAGCAGATCCTTTATTGAGCAGTAGTTCGACATTTCTTTTTTCCTGGTTTATCACTCCTCTTGAACCCGTTTTTTTCACGCAGTTTAGTCGGTACATCTTCAATTTGCAAATATATGTTGTCTTTCTGTAAGTCATTATCATTTGCAGATTGTTCTTCATTATTTTGTGCTGATATTTCTTGTTTTATAATTTTACATTCTATCAAACTGCTGCTTGTTCCAGCTGCATTTTGCTTTTAATTTTTGTTAAAGACAGGATAGGTGCAAATTACAATCTTCTTCATCGTCAGAATCGCTTTCAAAATCATTTCTAAAGTCTTCTATTACTACATCTTCTTCTGAAATATCTGATTTATCTTCTGCTTCAAAATCCTTAATTTATTTTTTAGGAAGTGGTCTTGAAAAGCTATATGCCATGCTGAACGCTGAAAAACACCTTAACTATATAAAATGTAATATAATATTACACTAATACTACCCAGGGGCACACCTATACCCCATCAAACAAACACGTGTCACTGCAACGAGTGTAGCAAATCAACTGACGTGGGCATATAAGAGATTAGCAGGCACCACAATTTTGTGCTACTATCTGTCGAAAAATAACAAGTTTCGAGCAAGGCTGGGTACACCTGTAACCCCGGTAGTGGTTCTAGGGTTAAAATAAAATAAGAATAAGATTAATAAAAATTTCTTCATGAAAATTTAATATATTCATAACCAATTGATATAATAAATCGTTCGAAACGGAATGAAATTACAAATTAAATCTTCTACGCTTTTCCACAAATTTGTTGATGATTTCTTCAGCTGTGATATTGATATCTCTGTGAACACTTTGAGACCAAGACTGTTGAGCTGATTTTCTCCGGTTGCAGTTTTCTTTAAATTTTCCAAACGTCTCAAAGTTGCTGGCAATGGTCGCAGCCATTGACTAGAAACTAAAATGTACCCATTTGTTTAAATGAAAGTGCTGGTCACCATCTCCTCACATTCTAAGAGAAGAGTATGAATGCACATCTGGTTAAAAGTGGAGGTTGACGGTGTATTCACCACACTCTTATCTTTCCCGCGCTCTCAAGATGTTGGCAGCAAAAAACGCTTCAGTAACATAGAGACGATGCTGTATTTACTTATATTTATAGTCATTGATTACAGCTAAAGTGGCTCCGATCTTAACAATGTTGTATACGTTCTTCAAAAGTGTCTCATCACGAAAATGCAACGCTTCAATTAACGTGTTTTGGTGTTTTTCAGATGTGATGCAACGTTGCCTCCACAATATAACTTTTGTTTTTGCTTAGCTCCCTCCCGCCGTTACTACAATGTTACATGTTTAACTGAATATGTGCGAAATAATTTTTTTGACCTGGCTTTGCACTCTGCAGTAAGTTGACTTTATGACCAAATGAGCAAAAGTAATATCACTAAATGCATAATCCATAACCACGGTCGTACATACAGGTCTGGGAACTCGAGGCTGTTTCCTATGTGAGAAGTGACTCCGCTAAGCGTCAACTGTCGCGTAGTACCAAAAAGGGTGGTGCAGTAGTCGAAGATTGATCTCTGACACTATACGCCGTGTTCTCTGACAACTGTCATTCTTGACTTGTAAACACAAGGAATACCTGCGTTTTTAGAAACAAATTACGAAACCGTGAATTGTGCCGAAATGCAAAACGGGGTACAAAAGTGTAAAGCAAGAAACTTCTGTTTTTAAAGTGCCAAAAGATGCGGAAATCCGAAAAAAGTGGATGCTTGCGATTCCGGATAGAAATCGTTTTAACGAGGTCTTTTATGTGTGCTAGCATGTATAACGAAAAAAGGGAAGTTATTTTTAAGGTGAGTAATACATTTCGACAAGAGTAACAGTTCTATCCCTTTCTCAAATCAGAATAGTAAATATTGCTAATGTGATTGTTGTGAAACTTCGATCCAAGCGCCAGCTGGTGGCTGAGCGAGGGACTACGAGTTTGGCGACCTGTAAGAGACTCATGTCAAACATACGAGTTCCCAGACCTGTATGTATGACCGTGTCCATAACTTAATCCCAAATATGCAGAACTTGTTATTGTACTTTAACGCATCACTTTCTCTAATAAATGATAAGATGACTCCTGATAACATCTCATATGGTGTCCTATGAGAGCTGTATAAGGTTTAGCTCCAAGGCAAAACAATTTGAAAAATTGACGCATGGCGAAAAATTTGTAAGTTGTAATATTAGATATTAAATTTCACAATGTTATTTGTATTTCAATATGTAATTGGTAAAAACAAGTTAAAATTATTCTAAGCGAATATGTATTTTATAGTTGAGTGTTGATATTTATTACAAAAAGAATAATGGAAGTATGTATTATTATAATCTTCGTCCGAAGAGTATATGGCATTTACTCAAGCTATTTCTAAAATCGTTGAAAAAAGACCTAGAGCAAAAATTCTCTCACCGTAGTATTTTTCATTGAATTTAAGCAACTTTAAAAAATTCGTCTGCTTGTCTGGATGTCTACACGATAACTCAAAATCGAAAGGTCCTATCATATTCAAATTTTGTCAAAAAATTGTTTTTCGTGTAATAAACACACCCTTTTCTGAAGGGTTGAAAATTAAAAAAAATCATAACTACGTATACATTGAATCGATTTAAAACTTCTACAGTCAATTTGAGTTAATTTAATACTGCTTTCACCCAAATTTCCACAACATTAAAAATTATTGAAGTAAATTTAAAGTTACACCGTACTTTAACTGCGATGAACCAAAGGTATGGTCTAGGGGCTAGGATACTTGGTTCCCAATCAGTAGGTTCGGGTTCGATTCCTAGAAACGGAAAATTTGTTTTTGTAACATTTTCTTAAAAACTTTATTCATTTGCGTATTATTCAGTTGTGTAAAGATAATGGAATAAATAGTTTTTTCATTATATTAACACAAATACGAAGAATATCTTATAGAATGTGAAACAATTATATAAAAATCAAATGATTTGCGAAGAGTAACTTTGCCACGCACACTATTTATCTATTCTCCAAGCGGCAACACAAGCTACATTAATGTGAGAACCTAAATAATTTAATAATAATCCAGACATACCAAACACAATTTTTAATGTATCTTTCACTAGTAATAATAATGATAGCTCTTATGATGTTTCTACATGCCTATTTACTTAGATTAATTCATTTGTTTTACCAGTTGAATATTCAAATACAAATAGAATTGTGATGTTATATAAAATTAATATTACTATGTACAAATTTATTGAATTTATTTTAGACCCCGAAACCTGGACTATATAATATGTACCTTTTTAAGGATTGTGATGAATGCAACGCAACTTTTATGCAATTTCTGAATTTAGTTATATGTTCGGAGAATTGAAAATTAATAAAAGTTGAAAATTGATTTAGAGAATATGCCCTTTTTATATTAATTAGTATGCACTTAACTAAAGCTACAGTCTCATATAATAAATACTCTTGTGCTTAATTTTTTGATTATGTTACTAGAACACAAAGAACCACTTGGCCAACAAGAGTGGTTTTTTTATGATTAAAAGGTCAAAATTTATATTTTAAATCCCAATGACTTCCTAGTAAACTTATTATTTGTTCCTAAAATATTTTTATACTTATTTATATACCAAGACATAACACGGACCCGATGTGTACTGACAAACCTATTGATTTACAGTTTGTTATGGACAAATACATATGCGATTAAGAATAATAATTAATAAAAACTGATAATAGTGTAAGTTGTGGGGTTAAAACACTAAGCTGGCCTTACTTTAGTTAATTGACTCGATCGACATAAGTGGTTCTTTAAACCCATCAATCAATCCAAATGAAGTAACCAATTAAGACCGTCTTATAGAGAAAATATATTTACGTTGTCCTAATAATAGTTATGAGAAATATATTAGGTGTATATTTGTTCTCCCGGACGGACTACTTCTTGAGAAAAATGCTCATAATCTTAAGTAACTGCTACAGAAATTAAATAATCTTGTTGATCTCAACGTTGGCGCAACTCTAGATCAATAGATATTCATTCTTTATGATCCTTATTATTTGAGCGAGGTCCCTTAACTCTATTTGAAATTTGGGCATTGCAATTGGGATATTCATCATCTAAAAGGAACGCCTACTACTGTGTATTCCATCGTAACGTTAACTTAGATTAAATTACAATAAGACTGATGATGATGATGATTATTTTATTCATTACCCGCTATGTGAGTGTTCATTTATTGTATTATATGTTTTAGAATACTAATTGCTTCGACTTTTTCTAGTCAATTTTCGGTGCTTTTTTGTGTATTATTTTTAGAACTTGTCCTCGGTTAATATAAGTATTAGTACAGTCAATTGGTGTTAAAAAGTACCCAAACTTCGGACTAATAACTTTAGAGTATCAACATCAAATATTAAAAAGGAATTGACGTGCTTTTACCCTTAAGAGGATGAAAACGACCTCGGAATTTCAACTTTCAATTCAAACTTGTGTATTAATAATATAAATTATTGAAAAAAATCATGTATACGTTTTTGAGGTTGCTGATTACGAATCTGGAGTCTGAAGTTTGAATTTCGCTATTGCACCCCTAATGTGGCTGATATAATAGAGGTACAATGGAAAAATTGGCTGCACTTTAGAATATAAAACTTATATCCTAATAAGAAATTGATTGCACTCACCTGTAAAGTCAAAAAATCAATAATTAAAGAATTACTCAGAATAAATTAATGATGTTCAATGTATGAGTATCGAAAGAGGGTAAAAATTATTCCTCTATAATTAAAAATATCGTAATTTCATAGAACGAGCCGCGCTCCTTATTTCGGTCAAATCTCTTTTACAATTAACTCTAAAAATGATCTAAACAAAGCATTTTGAACGTCTTTATGGTCAGGTACGTCAAAACATTACAGAATGTTCAAATGCACCTAACATTAACTGTAGAGCGGCAACGAAGAGCCTAAACAAATGTTTATTTCATAGATTATTTTGGTTAATTCATAAGCTAACTTTTTTATTATGGCAAACCTTTTAGTAAATGTGATGCTCTTCGATTAATTTGCGTAAAACTTTTGAAAAATCGGTGTTTTATTCTTAAAAATCAATGTTTTCAACTAACTCACTCGGCGGATATTGGAGCACAAATAACGTCATTATTTAGTGTTGAAAAGATGTATAGGATCCTATTTCACCAAGGTTCCGACACCACTGAGCGAGTACAGTCACGTGACGAGGAATGGGGCTTGCCAAGGCCATTATCATGCAGGAAGGGTTGATGGAATTAAGACAAGGAGCATTCCTCGTCGGGTACTACGTGACGCCAGAAACCACGTGATCGCACAAAGCTTCTCATCTACTGGCTCATCATATGATATGCGAATCGGTCGTGTTGCGGATAAACAAAGACGCGCAATAACTTCCATTGTTGGAATTTATCTAATAAAAAAAACGGAATTGTTAAAATAGTTAGAATGCAGTTAACGATGTTGACAGGATCCGATGAAACACCGAAAAATTAATAATTCTGAAAAATGTCGTTCATATAGACAGCGAGGGAAGCAGAATTTGAGCAATGATAGCGCCGTGTCCACTCAACTAATTGTCACATTTTTTTCTTCGAAACCCTATAGTTTGGGTGAAACTCACCCTTAACGGAAAAGCACCCTGTTTCCTTTTTAATGTTTCATATTTGACCCAGTTTGAATCAAACTATCCTAAAATATTTCAATTTGAAACTGCTATAGAATTAGTCTGAATTGAGATCACCAAGTGACTGTACTATAGAAGATTGCAAGTAAAGTTTTTGTACGTCCAGATTTCGCAATTGTACATTCAATGAGGATGATGTTTGGTTGTTTGAAATGTAGATGACTTTATTCCTTTGAGTTTATGATTGCGAATTATTTGATTAATCTTCTTTTGGCATTCTCTCATGATACCAAAACTGTTGACTAAAAATATATATGAACAAATAAAGTAAAGTAGCGAACAATGTATTTAATGCCAATGTCTATATCTATACAAAGTCTGTCCTCTACATGAACTTCGACCTTCATTGTATATAACTTGGTATTTATTAAACTATATCAGATTAAAAAGGCTGGGAAGTTATGTGTACTAGAAAAAGTTGAAAATTATTTAACCTTGAAATACTCTGAAAGTATATAGTTTTATTTCAAATCTTACATATTTTGTTATACATGTTTTTAGTATCTTATATATGATACCTTCATATATAAAATCTTTTATCTGACACTAATTCCATAATTTAAATAATTCGTTATTACGAATGTGCCTTAAGTTATAATTTGTAGCAAAATTTTGCCCCTTGAGCTAGCCAAACGAAGATTGAATAGCTGCCAGTGACATATTTTATCACTAGTAAAGGATACTTCACATATTCATGATAAGTTGTAAATTTTTAATCATTTTTTGGATGTAAATCGAAGATGATTGAATTGAATGACTAGGATGTAACCATTATTATTCTACCTTTGATATGTTTGTTCTCATTTTTCATCAATAACCTAAACTGTATGCTCGTTTATATGTATAATGTACCTATATAAATATAATATTGTTTAATATATTATGGCAGTTATAATATTGTGTATGGATTGTCCTGAAAATGGTCCATAAAGACTGCATTGAGATGGATTCCACGTACATTTCCAACTGAATGAGAATTGATACTGTTCATGTGGTTAGTTATAAGGATAAGTAACAGTAATTTCATTTGGCTTGACTGGAAAATTAGTCTCAATGAAACATCCGATTGTCTATGTGGACCACTTTTGGGGATTCTATAATAAATTTTATATATGGAGAATGATTATATTTTGCACCAATGTAAAGTGTATTCAAAATATATTAATAATTTTGTTAATAAAGAAATTTTACTTATAAAGAATAAATGTTCGAATTTTTCTTAAAAACTTTTCTTCATTTTGGGAACAACATTTCACAAGACTGATAACATGAATAATATTAAATAAACTAAATTCTGATATAACGATTTTAGTAGAATTATATTGCCCATTTTTTGATAAAATTAGAAAAGAATGTTGGGTTATTTCCTAGAAATCTAGATGAAGCAAAAAGGGGAAAATATTACATGTTATGAGTCTGGCAGGAATGTATGACTCGTTAGTTTTAGAACAAAAGATTTGGTCTATTGCCAGTACACTGATCTTTAGTATTTGGTATTGAAGATTTCATATATAGTGTTATGTAGAATACTTTGCTTACCTGAACCCTTTTTGTTACCATAGGAAACTTTCCTACTAATATGAACTGCAGAATTTTGCAAAAAGAAAGATAGCATCATCACAAGAGATTCCAAATAGACGGATTTTTGTAGATTTCACCACATTCCCATAACATAAATCGTGCAAAATTGCATCTAATTTTCATGTGAGGACCATTGCGAAAACCGCTTCTTAAAAACTTGGTTTTCTATTCCGTGCATGACCTACTTTACATCCCAGCAGCTCCTCATAATCTACAAAGCTCACAGTTCACATATGTCGAGTTCGGCTCCCAAACATACACTGAAGCTCTTGGATTCTATTCCGAAGAGAGCTATTCGTTTGATTGATGATGTCACATTTACGAGTTCATTGACCTCTCTAGAACATCGTAGAAAGGTGGGAGATCTCTCTCTCTCTCTTTCTCATAGATATTGCCATGGCCGGTGTTCATCAGAAATCTCGTCTGTTGTTCCACCACGAGAGATTCCAGATAGGAGGTCCAGACGATATCAAACTAGTCAACCCTTCACTGTCAAGCTCGAGACCTGCTGAACTTCTTCCTACCAGACTTAATTTTTCTATCGAACGGTGAAGTTATGGAATTCTCTGCCTAGTGAGGTCTTTTGTAATGCCTATAATCTCCAAACAAGAATCGGAATGCCTATCTTCTCTCCTAGTGAGCTTTTTCCAGATGCCTATAACCTACAAACTTTCAAGAAATATTCCAACGCCTATCCTCTCCCAACATTCCCCCGTTGATCACACGATATTATAAGTTTTCCTCTCGTGTAGTCAAAATAATACATAATCTAGGAATTCAAAAAAATTAGCAAGTACTATTTCAACTTGATGAAATTTGGGTTCATGAAAAACAACTTGTATCCATACATTCGACCAGCTCACTTTTTATTTAAGTAAAAGATGCTTATGGTACCGTGATTTTGTAAATATTTTCGACATTTCAAAAACCTGCTAAAAGAAAAGATATACTGATTTCACAGCATAATTTTAGGCAGTATTAGGTTATTTCGTACGAATTAAGATGTTATTTTGATTAATTGTTAGATTATGGTCTAGCACTTATTTTTCTTCTCAGTTTAACTCTTTCAAACCCAACTTAAAGTAAATTATTCAATCAAGATTAGTACCTACATGATATTCATGATAAATATCTTCTTTGTCATTACGATCCTATACATCAATTGAGTGAGCAAATAAATAATTTCAACTTAATGAGTTCTGCTCGTCTTATAGTTGCCCAGATCTTTGTGCTATAGGGAATTCAATATAAGCGCGCCGCCCTCTTGCGGATATTCAATGTAACTACATGAAAATACATCAGATGTTTGTTTACATTTCTGTTTGCATATAGTTTACATGTGTTTTATCCAAAGTTTAGTGGTATTTGTGATTGTATCTGCATAAAAACCGTTTGAATATGGCGAATCATTATTGTTCAGTTACTCAGTGTACTTCTTGGGCTAAAAGAAACCCTGAATTGAGTTTCCATTTTTTTCCTGAAGCAGGCAAAGAGCGGGTTTGGATGGAGACCGCATTGGGATGAACAAAAAATAATTCCATGAATGAATTTGTGATATATAAATTGTTTTGATGTATGACTAAAATTGTAAGGTTTCAATATACCTATGTTTCGATATTGCTGAATTTGGCAGTTTAGCAATAAAAAAATTCAACATTTCTTTTTCATCAAATGATATGTTCACATGTTCCTCAACTTTCTTTGTGAAACATGGCATATCTTTGATAGGAACAGCTCGATATTTTTCCCTTGTGGTATGTTTTTGCCTATTCCAAACACATTTGAGGTCTGTCTGACAAATCAACTCCAATTCTTGGAGATCGGTCCTGAAACAAAATAAACATTCATAAAAAACATGAAATCAGTGAGTTATATAAAAAATATCAGTCAGTATTAGCCTAGTATCACCATACTTTGGTACACAATAACATCACACACCTTGAACACTTGATCAGAACAGCCGAAATGTGTTTGCATCTGCCACTGTTACCAACCTTACAGGAGCAGGACATTTCTTTAATTTGGACTTGGCCATTTCCATCCAAAGTTAGTATTCCTTTTATTTGATGAGGATCAAAAGTTAGTGCACTACTCTGGAGACATAGGGCACACAAATTTAATTTCTCCGAGGTGGAAGAGTTGAGTTTCCCACACAGGATTACATGCCCAGCATTGAGGACTTCTTCTCCTTCATATACACACCTGGATGAATGAGTGCCCCCAATATATCTCATATATTATAAGAGACTCAATCTCATATTGATAACACTGAAAGAAAAAACAGTTTTACAACAATTATTCATTGACTACTTAATTTGTGAAAAAAATAACCTCAAAATATGGTTACTAAAATTACTAAATTATACCTATTACAAGCAATGAAACATACCTTATCGAACGAATATCGGCTGAAAAGGCACTTATAATTCACTGGAATACAAAAATAGAGCCAAAAATACAGTCTGCTTTGCTTGAATCACCACCAAAGAATGGATAATTTACACATAAACAATAGAACAATAACAAGACAATGTACTTTCATGTAGTTCCGCTCTCGGCCGTTTTGGCGCTGCGATCTTAAATTCAGTCGCCTATAGTTGTTTAAATAATCTTTCATTTTCAAGATTGAACTTATTGATCCTCAGACTGTTTTTAAAATTTATTGTACACTGATCTTTTGACTATCAAAATTTTCTGATTTAATTTTGAGAATGTAAGTAAGGCTTTATGATAAAAACAAACGAAACAAGTATTTTATGAGTTTTATTGATTCACAATTTCAAGTAATTATTGAAAGAAATAACATTATCTTAAATATAGTAAACGTGAACAACATAACAGATTCAACTAATTAATGAAACCTTAACTCATGAAGAAATGTGTTATAGTTTTAATATGTATATATATTTTCGTCTTTCGATTTATCACACTTCATTCATTAGATACCTGTACAAGTATTAGAACATATATACTGTGTCCTATAGCAAGAAAAGGGTTTGGTTTCCCTTTTGGAGACGACTGCATAATTGTTGAAATATGTAACGAGGCAATAAATTCAGAATGGGAAGAGGTGAAAATTGAAAAATTATATTATTCACCTATAATTCACTAAGTTTGGCGGCCAACCTGTTTTTCATCAAGTAAAATGAACATGAAACATAAGTATGTGGCAATTAGATGACAAATATTAAAATCAGAAAAATCTTCGAATCATATTTTTGTTTAATATACCCATCAACTTGGAATAGGGGATAGAATTTGGAAAAAATATTTATTTCTGTAGAAAATTTGAGAATTTTCCTCCAAAAATCTAATTGAAAAATCTGAGAATTAGTTGATCCATTCGAAGTGACAAGGAAAAAATAATACATATATTAATGAAGTGTGTACCCCGCGGGTATAAATGACTAATTTACCTTAGTTAATCTGGTTTCTAATGAGGTAATCGATGTCGCCTTGAGGAATAAAACGCCAGTGTCGAAATTTGCATTATGACAAATGTTAGGAAAATTTGTTTTGGTTTCAGGAATGTCTTTGGAACAATTCATTTCAGTGTTTGATGGTATTGGAGTGAGTGCGATGGCGAAGAAATCACCTCATAAATTATAAGAGTTCAAACTGTTTAAATACTGTTTGGAATTAATAGTGTAAATGGAGGATTAGCCTCACCTGAAGATAAATCTGAATTCTTTAATTGCTTCTACGGTTACACATTTATATCCTTTCTAAATTAACTATATATGTGTAGTAACTGGGTTTGAACTTTTGAAGACTGATAGATTTAGAGGATAATTCCTTCTTACACCATTCAAATAGTATGTAAACAAGCACATTTTTATTTCTATTTTGGTTTACTTTGATCATGACATTCAGTGTGGTAAAGGAAAGGTAATTTAACCGTATTTATAGTGGATAAGGGTGTTTCATTTCATAACATTACCTCATTATTGTGTTCTAAAGAAAAGTACTGACCATTCTGGTAAATTATCAATGACGATTAGGACAAAAAATCTATATTACTTTTTTTGCTGGAATCACAAAAGGCTTGAGAATTCCATTACGGTATGCAACAAATGGATTCTGCCCATAGCCTACTCTCTAGTAGGCTCCTCCCGATGTGCCGATGGACTTTTCGGACAGTTTCCAGATGAGATTCATCGTCTGATCTTTTCTACATTGTTTCTCCAGAATCCAGATGAGTCAGTGAACATAAAAAGACCCATCTTGCGTGAACCAGTATAAATGTATTGCACGATAGTTCTAAAGAGCACTTGAACATCAGTCTTGCTGTAGTTTTAACGTAGAAACTGTTTTTATGGGGGACCTAATTGATAGAAACCGTGACGAAAATTTAACTATGTGACGAAACAATTGTCAGTAATTAAACTTTACAATTCATGTAAATTTAAATTTGTTTTATTTCGTTCATCATCTCCAACTCGATTGAAACTGATGTTCAAAACAAAACTTCTAAGAAATCGATATTTAGTTTTGTTTAAAATTGATATATTTTTAAGCTTATCCCTTATTCAATTTTGATGTGTATATCATACTTATAAATTACATGTGACTATCTTATTCATTAATAAGTATTGCATTAAAAAATGTGTTCTAGTACCAAAACAAACAGTTGTTCCGAATTTAAAACTTGTTTGAGAACTGATCAATAAAGGATGTTATATTATTTATTCCTCTGATTATCGTTAACCTCGAGTGTTTGAGCTGAAGCAAATCCTTCTTGACTTTAGGAGGCGGTGGTGGTCAAAGTTATTACCACGGTCCAATCAGATGGAGTAAGGAATATAATATATTTTAAGATTGAACTGGTTGGAAATCCATTATATTACATATGAACACTACACTAACTAATACTTTTATTTATTATGAAAATAAAACATGTTTCGCCACGCAATGGCTTCTTCAGGTGAACAATGGTAGTTTGTACCAGTTAATTGTTCAGTGTTCATAATGTAATATACTAAGAGAATGAGTTGTTTCTTTACTGTACATGATGAAGTTTTTGAACAGTTCTCAAAGTAGAGACTGTGAACTTCGGAACATACTGTATATAATGCACATTTCCCAGAGACAGTTATTTGTTATCTACCTAGGCACTTACGGTAGTATAAGATGTGATTGCTGGTTAAGTTAATTATCCTTTGATATCATAAGAAAGAATAGGATCAATTTAGATTGCTGTTTATTTTACTACAAATTCTTTTATTCTGATATCATTTCTAAGAATACTATTTCTGATACTTGTGATTTCTTGTTCTTGTTTCGCTATATCTTGGTTTAAATGTTCCAACTCTGCGAAAAGAGGTTTATTCAAGTCTGCGCTGATCCTGAAAATATAAACTCATGATTTGAAGTAATAACAAGTCGGCAATAATTCGCTCATTCGAAATGGTCTTTATTGATTAATATACATAATCAATGGTTCTCATCTATAATATTCGGAATAACTCGCTTAAGAATAGATAGAGACAGGATACGAAACTCCGACGCAGGCGGTGGCCCGTTGATGAAATAAAATGCTATAAGGAAACACCTACAAATCCATGGAAACTGCCGAGTGTCTCATCCGTTCGGCGACGAAGTAACTTTGTGCATACTATATGTTCGACTACGTCGGTGTTCTTTGCTTCAGCTTGCCTTGGGTAACAGCATATGGAGTTTGGCATCTTTTTTATGTAATATTTTTAATTGAGCTGAAAAATTATGGGGATTCGAAGGACAATGTGCTTGATGCTGAACAATATCGCTGTGAGCACAGCCTAGTCAACAAAATGAGTTCCTACAGACATATTTACTAAATAATTCTAAACTTCTTTTGTAGATTTTGAATTCACATGATCTCTTGTAATAATCCGAGTAATTATTACTTTTGGGTCCCTAGAAATAATCCGATTTAATTGAAAATAAAGTTTTATACTTATGTTATATCTCGATAGAACATACGAGACGTCAGGCAGCCTAGCGACGATGTGTCGCGTAATTCGATATCTCCTATCCGGAGCACCGACTTCTGGGCCAGCAAGGAAGTATGTTTAGCAACGTAAGCACAGCACGAGGCCAGTGGAACATTTTCTCAGAGTCAAGGGAAATCCACGTGGAGTTGAAAAAAGCCTTCACGGACTGTTATTGGGCCTAGTCCTATTCATATAGGTCGCTTTAATAACATATGGGCGGGGTCTGCCCCCGTTGTTCTAATTTAAATCTATTTTCTAAGATTTGCGCGTGGGGTGGATCCGCCGAAACAAGAAGTAGTTCTCCGAGCTGTGAATGGGAATACCAATGACGTACTGTACAGATGAAACTTATACCTAGGAGACAAGCAGTGATGGATGAATTAGTATAACGAGATATGAAAATCCTATAGGCATGCGCCAAATGACATAAAGCGGAGAAGCCAACTTAGCTTACGGAATGGAACAGTGCCGGCGAATTTTCGCAACGTCCGACTAAGTAATTATGGAGTCGGCTTGAATGGATGGAGCCTCAATCAATTATTAGGATATGGGCTAACACTGCTGGCTTGCGTATGGAACACCCACACAACTTTTTTCATATATCGTCATCACCACCAACCGAACAATGCGTTTACCCTGTCCGCTCCTGTTCCACCAGTCGAATCCTTCCAACTAGATTCTGAACCAGCTCCATTGACATCAGCGGGTTCGCTATATCCTCTCCATTGGACGTACCACGAAAGGATCCGACCCACTCCCCGATCGCAACTCAGTAGATCCAGGATCAGCCTGCACGAACATTGAGTGAAGTGCCGGGTTAGTGAGTCATTCCCGAAAGCTTCGTGTCTCGCGTAAAGAAAAGCATTTTAGTTATATCATATAATTGTTTTTTTTTTAATGTTATTATTTTTGTCCGGTATTGATAATCGTTGCATCTATATGTATGTATGTGTATGTTCTAATCCATGTTTGCTTTTGCAAACATGGAATTGGAGATAGCGACGACAGGAGCCGATCATTGGTCGTAAGGAGAACAGCCTTATGGTTTAATCCCATGCCTGAGCAAGAGCTGTCTTGCGGTTGTCATGTATTCTCTATTTTATTTTTGATTTGTGTGAGACTGATATCCACAATGGGATTTTAATATGAGGATTATGACTAAGTTTCTTAATTATCTCACTGGTATGTATTGGCTTGTTATATGTAGGTTCATAGGGTTTTTTGTTTGTGTGAGGGTTCCCCCTCCCCTCACTGGGAAAACATAGCGTTAATCGCTAAAGATAACATAGTAATTAATGTTACATGGGCGGAGCTGCTGAAGCACGTTCCTATAAAGATACCTGCGCGTATCTAGGTGGGCGGAAATGATCTGAAGATTTTAAAAATTATACAAGCGGCGGAGAAAGGAGTGGCTTCCTTCAGAACCGCACTCTTTGTTAGAAGAAGGGAGTGATAATCCGAGAAATTATTACTTTTGGGTCCCTTGAAATAATCCGATTTAATTCGAAATAAAGTTGTATATATTATATCCTGATAGAACATACGAGATGTCAGGCAGGCCTAGCGGCGATGTGTCGCTTAATTCGATATCTCCTATCCGGAGCACCGACTTCTGGGCCAGCAAGGAAGTATGCTTAGCAACGTAAGCACAGCACGAGGCCAGTGGAACTTGTTTCCCGTGTCAGGGGAAATCCACGTGAAGTTGAAAAGAGCCTTCACGGACAGTTATTGCCCTTAGTCTTATTCCTATAGGCTTTAGTTACATATGCGATATGTCTGCCCCCGCTTTTCTAAATTAAACATACCTTTAGAAGAAAGAAGAGTTCTTCACCACCTACTCGTTCGGTAAGCTAATCTACTTGTCTAGCTTGTTTTACTCCCTAGATTGCACACTCAAAGTAATAAAAATATTATACATTTCTTCTTCAATGTTGTCGAGATAATATCTCTATAAAGTTATAAGTAATTTTGTAGCCAAGGCAAGTATATCATATTTTGTTGAAATCAATTAATATCATGTTTGTCATTATTGTAACAAATTTGGACTCAAGTAATTAGATAGATTAAATTAATTTATCAAGAATTTTTTTTATTTCATTTGGCTCCAGAAGAGTACAACCTACGTTAAATGTTGCTTTTATTATAGTAAAAGAAAGTAACCCGGAGCTGTAAGGTAGCTTGCGTAGGGGTAGTTAGGACCATTGAATTGGCTCATAGTTAGAATCCAGTTGTGAAGCAATATTAAACGTAGTACTTCTGCTACAGGAGTTATTTATCCCTAGGGGTAGAACACCGCTGGACTTATGCGCGTCTTTCGCGTTTCGCGGAAAGTGTTAGCTCCCTTAAAATCATCTTGTGACAGTTCGATAACACCCATAATTCTCTGTGCCTCTCTCTACAAGGGACTCGAGAGGAAATTGTGCTATTAGACCAACAAAGTAAGTGCAGTTTGATTAACAGAGAACAACTGTTAGGTTTACTTCAACCTCTGAGTCAGCTATTTAATATAAAGTGGTTATTTAACCTTCAGATCACGCCAATTTTAATATATGTTCTTTCCATCCAATCAGGCTAGTTTGAGTGTTCAATTGTAAATCCGCTTATTGGAAATCACTTAACCAGATTTTGGTCTAACTTTATAATCGTGTTGTGTTGTTATATACCAAATAAATATTCATCATTTAATTTGATTAACGAGTTTAACTGGTAATTTCTAATCACCTGTCAGCGAATACGACCTTCAGAAGGAACTTCAGAATGTACGCTTGAATAGATATAAATATATAATTCATTGTACGTAATTCGAGACGATTACAAGTGGTGTAACAGCGGTAAGATAGGCTTTCAAACCTATTCACGTGTCTGAAAAATTAAATTTGGAGCGTTGACGATTTCCATATTTTGAACTTTTCTTGTATGCCAAAACCACTTTTTCACTGAACTTCCCACTAACAGTTTTCAGATCACACCATCTCAAGTCAGAAACCATTGTACGAAAACTCGTACTGTTTTTGACTTACTAGGCAATAACTCGAAAGTGGCTTTATTAGTAGCTTCTTCGATTTCCGCTAAGAGAAATTTTGGAAGTTACTTGTCAACAAACGATCGAACTATCATTTCCTTAGCAACATGAACAATTGAATTTCAAAATAATATTTATAAATTTAATAACGTAAAAAACTTACAAATTGATTTGTACTTTGAATGGTGTTTGCAGAAAAATTTGTGTGTGATATATGTGCTAAGTGATTTTATTTTGTTCGAAGGGATGGGAACACCGCCTTCTAACAATATGAAATGTCACTTTTAGCACTTATATCATAAATAACTATTAGTTTACACTATCACACTTTTTTCACTCAATTATAACTTATCCAAAGAACTTTTCAACTGCGATTATCAAAACCATATCTAAACTTCTTACATACGTCTTTGATAATGGCTGCAACGCATGCAAAACCGGTTACATCAATCCATGTAAAGTGTTCAGGAGCGCAAAAAAATTCTCCCATCTGGGCCTAAAGGAATAATTAAACATTTCAAACGTTGAGTTGTTGGGATTCATCATTCTCATCGGTTGAGGGGAGGGGGTATAGCCCCCAAATGCACTTAGGCCACTTACCTGGACCCATTGTGCGCTCCGTGGTTAGAACCCTATTCTATTATAGCAGGTTTGTGGTCCGCCAGAAACCCAGAATATTTCCAGTGCTGGCTTCCATAAGTTCTTCTGGGAGCAGTTTTGACTCTTCGAAGTGTCGAAGAGCCTTTTGTAGCGGTGGTTTGTACGACGCATCCGTTTTGTTGCGCCCTTATCGCACGCGTAGATAGCATGGCTTCAATCCACCGGATCAATGTTGGCTCCTCAGCGGCTGAGCAGGTAGACTTGACGGAGGTGTTATCAAATGCCCCTTCGATGTTCATAAATACCCCCAGGGCGTGTTCCTCACGGGCCATAGCACTATCTATTCTTCTGACTATATGATACAAGGCCATTTCAGTCGAGAGGCCAGCCTGATAGGCGTGTTGACAGTGTGAGGGATAGGCATTCAGTGAGCCATCTCTCAAGTGTCAATCAGTCTCTCCATTGCCTTTGATAGGAATGATGTTAGATTGATAGGGCGGAATGCCTTAGCTTGGGTATAATCAGTTTTACCCGCCTTTGGAATGAATACGAGTTCAACTGCCCGCCATAGCTTTGGAATAAAGCCAGTGGCTATGCAAAATCGGAAGATTTTTACCAATAGCTTTATGATGATTTTCTGACCCTCTTGTAGGAGAGCCGGGAAGATTCCATCTTCGCCTGGTGATTTGTACGGTGCGAATATGGCCCACTTCACCTTGTCATAATTGAATATGTCGAAGAACAGACGAAAGTCACCATTACAACGGTCACTCTGCCCATCGTCTCTCTCGGTTGTAAGATCTCTGTCCCCAGAGTCAGGAAAATGAACCGACACTAGGTGTCTCAGTCTCAGACGTGGTGTACTCACCACTCGGAAGAATCACTGATCCAATTCTGGCTCTGTTATCTTTTGTTGGGATTACGGCTGTGCATAGAATAAAATAATTTTCATAAAATGTCAAGTTTTCACGCAAAAATAAAAAACAAAACCGGTTCAGCACGCACATCAATGAATACTTTCACAAAATAAATGTATTGAATATTCTTTCAATTACTCAGTTTAATGAAAGACTTTACAAAGTGTAAGTATGTGTTTTATTCGTATTTAACTATTCGTAGGATATTTAATGCAACTTATTAAAGATCATACGAATCTGACCATACGAAAACAACATTTGTGGGATAAGAAAATAGAACTTCAAGACTGATTATTTTCTCTCTAAAGTGACAAAGTATCTAATTTAAATCTATCGAAAATCATAATCCGGTGATTCGTAATTCCGGACTGTACAATTTTGAGGCTCTATAACTTCCGAAAGAAAAATGCTAACCATGAAACAAAGAAACAGTTGAGACAATCTCTCCATGATTTCGTGACCCCCAATCTCTTTCATGGTTGTGCTGACAAACTTAGAAGGCCGTGACTTTTGAATGGAGTATTTCAGCCTTAGAATAAATAGTGAGAGGAAGGAACATCTGCTATCCGAACGTAAACGAGCAGGCGAGGCGGAAGTAAGAGATATTCAAATAGTTATAAAAGCTAAAATCATTATAAACTCTTGGTGTGATTTATTAGGATATTTGCTTGTGAAACTTACTTTTTTTGCTTTGTTATTTCAAGAAACAGTTGCTGTTTAGAAGTGGTCCATGATTGTAGTTCAATATGCATTGTCTCAATATCTTCGTGTAAATAATTGAGTAACTTGCCTAAAGGATTAGCTGTTCGAGTTAGATTTTGTATGAGGGTCCTCAGTTGGCCCATTTCTTTACTTATGGCATCTTTTCCTCTCAAACCTTGAATTAAAAAGGAAATTACCAGATGCAGGAATTGAATCTAAATTGATTGTAAAATGAAACAATAAAAATATTAGAAATAACTCATTCATTTGTTTCATTCTATACTTACCATCTTGTTCCCAGTCAATTTCCACTTTGGGTTTCAGAGTTTCGTCCGATTCATTAATTTGTTCTAAAATCTGTTCTACCAAATGTCCTTGATTGTTTTCTGGGACTTCAATAACAGGCGCGAAAGTTTCTACAATTTCGGGAGATGTATGAATGATTACCGTTTCTTCATCTTCGGCGTCTTTGTCGTAATCTTCCACTATTACGTTAATTTTTCCCAGAGGTATCACTTCTTGTAAAGGCAAGCTAGAATCCGGCCTTAATCGAGGAGCTCCGGGTCTAGCACTTGACGGCCGTACACTAGGTGGTCTAAGGGAACTCTTGGGCCTCGCATCTTGTTGCTTTGCTTAAAAGGAAAAGACGGAAATATTTAACTTCCGATATCTTAATACGCTAGAAATGTGTAGGTAATTAACACACTTTTTGGAGTAATGGTTTCGGACAAATAGTACCTAGTCTTTAACTTCTCCAGTGTTCTTGGAACATGGAACCATATGTATGCAGTTTACAACTCATTCTGATGATGTCATTGTGTGATAAAACAACTGTCAATATATTGTAAAAAGTGCATTTGTTAATTATAATAAATTGAATGATCTGGCATAACTCGAATTTGAGGACGCCGTTTATACACAACACTGTGAAGCATACCATTCCCGGTTTCTTGAAAACTAATAAATTGCTAATTTTGAATTGAACACCAATATGTTATTTCAGTATTAAGGTGGTATTGACAAAGTTTTTTTACTGGATCAATTTGATATAAGTATTCTATGATAATATTCTTTTCGATGTTCTCGTATGACATTTGATTCTTGTTTGAGGTTATGATCAAAATTAGAAACTGTTGACAGCGCAGAAGTCGTCTATGAGTGCGTTAGTTATTTGCCTTGCGAAGCCGACAGATTTTTGGTCACGTAATAGCAGATTAATCTGAGTAATCAGCTATTAACGAACGCAGGACGCCTAATTCTCTAAACTTGTTTTTAGTGTTGTTTTTTGTTTGCTCATTTTGAAACTTTCTCGCTTTGGGTAATTTCATTAATTTCTAAAGCGTTTTTATCATCTCTGGCAACGTGATAGCCAAAACTAAATCTAAAATGACATAAAACAAAATTTTTATTTTTATTAAAAATCATATTTTATAAGCTCAAGTAATTACTACCAGCCATAATTGCCTCAAAATTTGTCTGTGATACGGGAAACATATATAGTTTAATCTTCCTCGCTATCGTACAACTCAATTTCAGGGATCTTTTAATACATTTTTGTAACAAATACCATAATAATCGCAAATTAATGTTTCGTGCCAAAACCTTCGAGCAACAGATTTACGTCTGATTGAATTACCTAACGGACTAGATTTATCTCTCCAACATCTTGACGAAATAAACGAACGATTCGGATAGAAAAGATTGATCCGACCTTGCCGCTTGGAGTTTTGAACCTACGCAGCTATCGGGAAGCAAAATATGTTACTGGGGTCTTACCATCTCGGCCAGAGCCGCCGATGTAAGTTGAACATTGAATTCGGTATATGAACAGTTATTTCGCTCGCCGCTGGAGCATATGTTAATTTTGGGTAAAATTATTTATCTAGGTATACATATAATATGGTATTGGGAAGAATTTTTTCCTGCGAATACCTCCTATCGCTCATTAATTAATTATTTGTCCAAAATATTGCTCACCTTAGTGAAAATAAGTGCATTCTAAACAAAACTTTACTACAGAGGACCGTCCCAAAAATTTAAAAATTGTTCGTAATGCACTGAAAATGAATGACTACTCAAAAACATTTTTCAATCCCATCATTAAAGAAAGAATAAACAAAATCTATAATGAAACGTCATATATAAATAAAATAACGGTAATACAGATAATTGTATAACATTACTGTACATTCTGGAGACCTTAGAGAAAATTAAAAAATGTTTAAAATAGTATGATATAAATGTTGCGCATAAGCCTACTAACTGTGGGAAATATTTTTCAAATCTAAAACCTTCAATATCTAAAGATAAAGAAACCCACACTACAAATTAAATTGTTTAGATTGCGATGGGACTTATACAGGAATCTCTAAACAATATTTACAAAAAAGAATGTATGGCCATAAGTATAGTACAAGAAACAAAAACTTAGAAAATTCCACCACCCTTGCTAAACACCGTTTTGATTATAATCATCAATTCGATTACGAAAATGTTGATATTTTAACTAAGGAAACCAATTATTATGAAAGATCTATTCTGGAGATGATTCACATGAAACGTGACTCAAAATCTGTAAATCATAGGACAGACATTCAGTCATTAAGGCAGATTTATACTAATTTAATTGATTAAAACCCTTGCAAATTCCTACATCATGCGTCTTTATACCTAATGTTAAAAGTATATTTTAGATAGAATGCTCAAATAGCAATATTTCTAATAAGGTCTGACAACCTTTTTCTATTACCTCATGAATCTTTAACATCTGGTTCGAAATTGGATACTTGAGCGTTATATTTTTTTATTTCAGTCGTATACAGACTGTTTTACATGAGTTCGTATATTATAAGAAAATTGCTAAGCAGTGGCGGATTCTTAATACACATTCATATACTTAAAACATTGATGTGTTACAATTTCGATTATTCGTGTTTCTGTTCGTTTCGGCGACGTGGGCATTTTAAATTGAAAGTGGTGCGATAAGGACGCTTTGTGCTGATACAAATTGTTTGTAAGAAATCCCGTCTTAGACATAATACGTCTTCTGATGATGGTCGTGAGCCCGAAACTTACGTAAAGACGAAAATAATAAGCATATGTGTTAGTTTGACCTATTTCCCGGGAATTTATATATAATAAATTAACTATCTGATATATCTACATAATTACATATACATCCAAACTTAGCAGATTACATAAGCAAATTTTCAAGCTACTTCAAAAACTTGAGTACAAAAAATAAAAAAAAACATTTCTTAACATTAAATAGAAAAATTATGGCAAAATTACTTGAACATGATCAAATAACAATATGGTGGAATTAATGTCAGCATATGTGGGGAGTTATTTATAACAATGAGATTATTTTAACTAAGAATCTATAAATTAGGACAAATGAATCATACCAATTCCATTAACAGTTGAATCTTCATGTTTTGTTGTATTATGAAATGTTAATTCGGATGAATTTGATTTTTCTTTGAAATCTCCACTTCTAGGTCTTGCAGATTTAGGTCGTATCTGATTGGCACTATGTCTTATATTTTTATCAGCTTCAACTTTTTCAATGGGATTATCAATTAATTCATTCTTGTTAATTCCATCTTCATTAATTTTTGAATCATTTGGTTTTGATTCAATGACACTATCATCTCTTACTACATTCTGTTCAGATGTTTCTACAGATTTTATAATGTTGTCATCATACATTTTATTATCTGATGAAACATTTGTCTTACTCTTGGGACTACTTCTCTGATGATTGCCTTCATGATGTGCTTCTGATTGTTTACTATCACTTGGTTCTTGATTGATCTCTTGAATTGTTTCAAAACTGGTCTTCTTTTCTTGCTCAGTATCTTCTCTGGGAGATTTTTTTGAATTCCCTGTTTCCTTGTGTTTCTCACTACTTCTATTTCGATTTTTGTCTTTAGACTTCCCCCTATCTTTTGTTTTACTTTCCACTTTAGATTTTTCTTTGGAACTGTCTTTGGGTTTGTTATCTTTTGGGGTGTTTTGTTTGCTTCTCTCTGAAGATTGTGGTGTATCTTTACTACTTTTTTTTTCTAAGGTTTTCACTTTTTCACTTGCTTTCGTATCTTTAACCTTTGAATTTTTTTTGTCTTTGTCTTTGTTTGTATCATTTTTTGTCTTACTACTGTTAACAGATTTAAGTTGTTTGATATATTCAGAAGAGTCTAAATTCTTATCGATAGCCTTTCCTAAAGTTTGTAGCAAGATATTTGTTTCTACAACCTCCAAACCCGCTATTATTTTACTGGCACGAACTTTCAGATCAGTTTTAGTAATTGTTTCTAGAAAATCAATAAACAATTAATCCAATATTCTCATGAAATCATAAACGTCAATGAAACTGAGAAACTCTATGAATAACAAATTAGTACTTACTAACTGCATCGATTAATTTAGTTAAAAAATAAATTTTGGCTTCCCGTTCCTTAACATTTTCCGAATTGAATTCTTCAAGAGTAAAAAGACCTTTTAAGAAATCAGTTTCCTGTACAACAGCAATTACAACGTCATGCAAAAACCTAAACGGAGGTTTTCTTAACAATTTTTCACTTAAGGGAGGTTTCTTAACATATTTTCCTAACACTTTTTGAGTTTTTTGGATCACTTCAGGACCAATTTCATCAGTCATACTTTTAAACTTGAGGCGAGTTATCTTCGAACGTCATTGTTGACAAAAGCGTTTCCTAGCAACCGTTATCTGACGACGTGACAGTCATGCGCACTTAAAACGTTGATCGGACGCGCCTGGAAAATAGTCTGCCTCCATTTTACATATTTGCGTGATAATACGGTTGTCGACTTTTCAGGGGCGTTTTGGTGCTGTGTTGTGTTAAAAGTGTGAAATTTAAACTTGGTAAAAAACTTTACTATTAATCGGAGCTAGGTAAATAATGTGGAACATCTACAAAATAGTGAAATGAAATTTGCCTATGTTTCATAAAGGCAATAAATTGCGTCCTTAACCCTAACGGCTCTGCTATTTGCTAAGCTAAATATGTATTTCTTCTTATTTATTCTCTATATTATATTACAGTTCAATCATCTTTGATCACGAATAAAATAAATTCTATTATACATAGTTGGAGTTAGTTTTAAACTACAAAAAAATTTAAATTGCAGTGCAGAATCTAATGAGACATTGAAAAATGGAAGAATCTCGGGAGGAGAATATTAAAGTAGAAGATTCTGATGTGAAAACAGAAGTTCATACAGTTTTACTTCAAAACATACCTATGGGAAATGACCATAATATGCCTGTTGTGTTGAGTAGTTTCGTCCAGAGTAATTCAGATGGGAATTTACAAATCAACAGTGAAGATCATGTTGTTCATGCCTACATTTTGGAGTAAGTAATATTTTGTAACAAATAAGGACATAACATAGAACATCAAATTTCAAATATCTGATAATTCAAGTGTAGGACTAAACATACATATTATTATGTAGGATTAAATATTCTGAAACTATTTTAATTCATTGGATATTTGGACGATACCTTCCAAGCCTAAGCTTCAAAGTTATCATTCGTAAATATGACTTATAAGTAATGTATCCATTGGCTGACACTTTAAGCAAAATAAAAAAAAATTATTTGATTTTTACAAATAAGTAAAAGATACACGATAGTAGTGAAGTCTGTAAATTTGTTGTATTATATAGTAATGGTAAATGCCTGAGATTTTATAGTTTTTTCTTTCGTGTCATATTTTAAGAAACAAATTATGTTGGGTGCATGTGACCCAAATCTGACATACCAGCATACCCAATAGATGAACCAATAACTGACACTTTTTATAGAGATTTGAGAACTTTTATTATGGTTTCAAAAGCACAAATTAAATGTAATCAGTACATTGCACACGGAATGCTCCTCTTTCATTGGCTTTGGCAGGTTTCTCAATTTTTTCTATGATGTCTTAGAAATTATACCTCACTGTCTTCCTGAGGAGGAGTGTTAACAAGAAAACTACATTACACTAATGATTTAATTTTTGTTGGCAATTTCTTTAATAATTTCAGGGTAGTATTGCCCCTCATATAGAACAAAAAACATCGACCTCAAGGACACTTGGATCAAATCTTCTTAATTGCTCATAAATTTCATAGTAATGTGCCTCTTCTGCAACTAGGTCAATATTTGAATCTGAGGATAATTATGAAATTACTTTTCTTATCAACCGTTTCATTTTTCTTTTGGTGTTTTCCGTTTAACTTCTCTTTGTTATTTTCGTTCTTGCTTAACTCTTTCTTTCTCCTCTTTGATTTTTTCCATTTTTATGTGATACTCTTTCTATTGTCCTGATGCTACAGCAGATATTTTTTTTGAGTTTTTCTTTTCTTCTCTTTTGGATTTGACTTTGGCCAATGAAGACATTTTTTAAATGGAGTGGGTATGCCTTAGAGCATTTCTATGTCATTAGGGATAGCAGATGAGGAAGAAGCTCGAGGTTCTTGTTCACCTTCCAGCATTTCTATGTCATTAGGTGTAGCAAAGGAGGTAGATGCTTGCTCTTGTGTTTCCTTAGGAACAGGCGTTTCGTTTTGCATATTTTCCTGTCGTTCAGATGCTTCAACAGTGACATTAACGAGTTCTTCAAAACCTTGTATAATATGAGATTGCCCTCTGGTGTCATTTTTTAACGCTTTCCATACAAAATATAATGATTCATTAATCGGATCATCATTCCATTGATTACACTTGGTATTTTGAAATTCAGGAGAGTTTCTTTTTCAATAAACTTTTCCAGATATTATAATTTATTGTTTGATACATGTTTAACGACTGTATTTTTATCAAGGGAATGTTTTGCTTTGAAATATTTATCATTTCTAATAGCTTCCCGATCCAATGAATGTAGTTTGGAAGATCTGAAACCATTAGCAAGCACTTCTTGCTTTTATTGCTTCTTCCAAAGTAGCAAAGTCTGCTTTGCTTACTTTCAACCCGTTATTATTAATTTTCCATCTGGTAACAGAGTCCCTCTAAGAACTTTTCAATGTTCTAAAAACCGCTTCGTCCTTAGGTAGCCTAATATGCGTTGAATTCGGACATAGAGCGGTTAAAATGATACCGTTCTCTGAACTAGAAGGGTTAAGGGCTGGAATGACGATCGAGAAATAGAACTATTAGAAGCACAATATTTTTCTCTTTCAACCATGGCAAAAAGCCATGTGTTCATAAAAGGTTAGCCCTGTCATCCAACCACTCTCACTTTACCGATGGCCCATTCTGAACAAAGAGTTCTATATCTAGAGAAGACAAATTGTATCGTTTGTATATAAAGAGAACGTATTTTGGGAGTCCAGCGCGATTGCCCTCTCTCCGCGTCCCAAGCTATCGAGGAGGCTTGTTTTTTTCCCTTTCTCAAACCAAACGAAATACAAAAGGCGCGCCGCTTTAAAAAATATATATATATATATATATATATATAAGTTTAAAGTTTCTTTGCCTAATTGGCCACTATCGTGTATGTAACTTAAGAGATATAGAATTACATTTTCTGAATTATGAAGATAACTTAGATAATTTAACATAGGATTATAAAGATGAATAAACGTAAAAGATTGAACCATAGGCGGGATTCGAACCCACATTTCTGGATTTCTAGTCCAGGGTGTTTACCAATTACACCACTTCGGTCCTATTAGATTTTTATATTTTTGTAAATATAAACCTCTGAAAGGATAGTAGATCATTGATGAACACAATGCGATTCGATGCCCTACCATAGATCAACTATTCACGCACATTCATCTAAAGTTCAGTCGTTTTTTGAAGTAAGGATTGTAGGTTAGTACTGCTATGGTTGGCAGTTACTTGACAGTTCTTATTCAAATGACAGCATCCTGGTTCTTATATATTTCAATAGAACTGACTGAGAATTGTTCTGGTTAATTATAAACAAGTTTAAAGTTTCTTTGCCTAATTGGCCACTATCGTGTATGTAACTTAAGAGATATAGAATTAAATTTTCTGAATTATGAAGATAACTTAGATAATTTAACATAGGATTATAAAGATGAATAAACGTAAAAGATTGAACCATAGGCGGGACTCGAACCCACATTTCTGGATTTCTAGTCCTTACTTCAAAAAACGACTGAACTTTAGATGAATGTGCGTGAATAGTTGATCTATGGTAGGGCATCGAATCGCATTGTGTTCATCAATGATCTACTATCCTTTCAGAGGTTTATATTTACAAAAATATAAAAATCTAATAGGACCGAAGTGGTGTAATTGGTAAACACCCTGGACTAGAAATCCAGAAATGTGGGTTCGAATCCCGCCTATGGTTCAATCTTTTACGTTTATTCATCTTTATAATCCTATGTTAAATTATCTAAGTTATCTTCATAATTCAGAAAATTTAATTCTATATCTCTTAAGTTATATATATATATATATATATATATATATATATAAGAGATATAGAATTAAATTTTCTGAATTATGAAGATAACTTAGATAATTTAACATAGGATTATAAAGATGAATAAACGTAAAAGATTGAACCATAGGCGGGATTCGAACCCACATTTCTGGATTTCTAGTCCAGGGTGTTTACCAATTACACCACTTCGGTCCTGTTAGATTTTTATATTTTTGTAAATATAAACCTCTGAAAGGATAGTAGATCATTGATGAACACAATGCGATTCGATGCCCTACCATAGATCAACTATTCACGCACATTCATCTGAAGTTCAGTCGTTTTTTGAAGTAAGGATTGTAGGTTAGTACTGCTATGGTTGGCAGTTACTTGACAGTTCTTATTCAAATGACAGCATCCCGGTTCTTATATATTTCAATAGAACTGACTGAGAATTGAAATATATAAGAACCGGGATGCTGTCATTTGAATAAGAACTGTCAAGTAACTGCCAACCATAGCAGTACTAACCTACAATCCTTACTTCAAAAAACGACTGAACTTCAGATGAATGTGCGTGAATAGTTGATCTATGGTAGGGCATCGAATCGCATTGTGTTCATCAATGATCTACTATCCTTTCAGAGGTTTATATTTACAAAAATATAAAAATCTAACAGGACCGAAGTGGTGTAATTGGTAAACACCCTGGACTAGAAATCCAGAAATGTGGGTTCGAATCCCGCCTATGGTTCAATCTTTTACGTTTATTCATCTTTATAATCCTATGTTAAATTATCTAAGTTATCTTCATAATTCAGAAAATTTAATTCTATATCTCTTAAGTTACATACACGATAGTGGCCAATTAGGCAAAGAAACTTTAAACTTATATATATATATATATATATAAAAAAAGGGAATACATTTTCAATAATAACAGATTTTTTAAAAATATGTTATAATTTATTGTAAAAAAAAGTTAATCTTGTATTATGTTGTGGTACATTGGTATTCTTGAAATTATTTTTTTTACACATAGTTTGCGATTTATATTTCAATCTCGCATTAGAATAAATTTCTAAAACAGACCCAATTAATTTAAATTTATGACTAGAATCATGTGAAATGGTACAATTTTTATCAAATATATTATTTGGTATTTTTTTTAATGCTGCGATAACCAAAAAATTGAAAATATCATATTTAAATATATTTTTTTCATGTGCTAAAAATACTTCTTCCGCAATGTAACATATATATTTAACTTCATCGGTAGGATTACAAAATCCTCCCCAATTTTTTTTTTTACTTAATACAGAGATAAAAAGAGAAAGCGGCGCCTCGATCATAAATAACGAAAAAAGGGAGACTCCCAAAATACGGTATAAATCCGACTTGTCTTCTCTAGACATAGAACTCTTTGATTCTGAAGGGATCTTGTTTGTAACATGTGACGGGAGTCGTGGGCACTGGTAAATGACCATTGGAGGGGCTATCATAGCGGCTGTGTTTGCATTTACTAATGGTGTCATGCATTCCTTATCATCATTGGCGGTGAAACTGTACACTGACTTTGTTTGTACCAGTACTTTATTGCTTATTTGATTTACGAGATAAGAAAAATGCTATTTGTTTGCATTAAAAACCCTCCTTGGGTCTTCTAGAATAGTCTGTAGGTTATTTTCTTTCCAGCGATCTGTTATTTCTTTGAACCAGTTACGGATTTTTTGTTCATTGACAGAAGCCCGTCCAGAAGATAATTTTTGAGTGTTTGTTACTTCGGGATGAGGCTTTTTAAATGAAGCATACCATTTTTTCTTTGGTCTCCCATTATTGAGGTTACTTTTTCTTTTGTTCTCTTTGAATATCAATTCAATAGAATCAATCAGTTGCAATTTAGTGGCTGGAAAAGATTTGCGATAAAAAAGCCTGTTGACTAAAGACTGTTCTTCAAATTCAGTTAGATTTGTAGCTGGACTTTTCCTACATCCTCTTGGATATTTTCCACTTTTTCTGTTCAGAAGTGTTGTTCTAGGTATACCATAGTTCTGACTTGCTGTTTTAGTTGACTGCCAATGTCTTCCAAGACTATTCGCAGATTTTCGTGGGTGTATTTGGCATTCGGCATCTAAAGAAATTTAAAATGTTTAGTGACAGAAACTAAACTTTTAGTCATTGTGTGACTGAAACTATGAAGTAGAAAACAAAATAACGTTATTAATGGAACTCCCATCAAAAAATATGTTCCATGCTGCATTAGCCTTTGAGGATCAAATAGCAATGGGCTTAAAAGGCAAATTCTCATCAAAATAAGTATTTCTGTCCATACCAACAGCTGACACTGGGGAACCTAATGCTTTACAGGGGTGTCAGTTATTGGAGTGGTAGTTAAAAAAGAAATATTTCAAATAGGAAAATGTAATAAATTCGAAAAAGGTAGTCACGAAAATAGTAACTTCGTTCTTGACCAAAATTGTAAACACTATCAAGTAATGGATATTTAGAGTTTTATGAGAACCCTTTGCTGACACCCCTAATAACCTCCTAATCAGTCGCACAAATGTTCCAGCATTTAGCGTTTATATTTGTTGACTCTATGCTAACTATTGAATGCCAAACTTACCTCAGCTGGTGCATGTCTATTTTCAAACACCATAAAATAATTGGAACCGCCTTAACAAATGGGTTAACCCAACGCACCATATATAAACAGCGGGAACGACACATTTAAAACATCGGTGCGAGTACTGGCATTTTTATAACAATCAAGAGGGGCGCCAGTAATAGCATCAGACTAGTCCAAATGACCCGTCCATCCCTTTAGTTTTAGTAAAAGTTTCAGTTATTGGGGATCATGTTTCCAATAACAAATATATCAATGTAAACTAATATGCTTGAACAAAACCGGTTGTATGTCAATTTTTACCCGTAACTGAATTGGGACAATAATGAGCATAGGTTGATTGGTTCCTGATTTAAAACTGGACAACATCTACTTTCGTTAATAAGATGAACTGAGCCTTAGGAATTGAATAGATGGTGCAAACAAAGTTAATTTTTAGTGGATGATAGTTTTAAACATTGTTTATATACTTTTGTGTTCTTTTAAATTTAGTTTATGTTACTTAATGATGGTATTTTACCTTGTATTTTATGCATTCGAGTGAGTGATAGAAGCAAATTTCACTGTTACTGAACCAACTATTGTGGAAATGCATTATTTTCCAATTTCTGTGTCATTTTTACAATCTCCACCTAGGAAGTACCCTTGAGTAACAATGTACATAGATGATGCAAGTTTCGAATCCCATGCAAAGATAGTCTGTTCACTTATATTGGCATCATTTTCTTTAAGACACTGATACTATTTGTTTTTAGCGATGGGGATGTGTCGTCTACTATATCAGAAGGAAGTATTCAAATTTCTGGTTATATTGAGCATTCTCGAAATTCTTCCACAGCAAATCTTGAAGTAGAAGATTACATGGAAGAAGTTATTGATGAAGATGATTTGACTAGTTTGAGTGATGATGCTGATGACCCTGATATGAAACCTTTAGAAATCGATGAAGCGAATGTTCCACCACAAGCTGAATTTGATTGTAATTTATGCAGTAAAATATTCAAGACTTCAATTGTAAGTATTGAAGCATGTTAGTGCTTGAAACAATCGCAATAAAATTACAAAATAAAATCAATTTATATTCTTCAGGAATTGTACAGCATTAGATGAAAATAAATTGTTTGATTAATTGTTCATTTTGTGGAACCATAATGTTTATGAGACAGGATTTTGAATGTCTGAAAGATTATTAGTTCTATTCTTAAAATTTTTTCAAACATTCTACTGATGTTACTTGCTTGTACTTCTATAGGTGGCCCATTTTTATAGGAGCGATAGTTGTAAAAGGGGTCACCTACAAAAGTCGCAAACTATCGACCAGTCTCACTCATCAGTACCATATCATTAAAATATTTGAAAAAATCTCTAAGAATCAAATCAAAAAATACTTTAAAATCCTTTCTCATACACAGTATGGTTTCTAAAAAAAAAACTAAACATTTAACTTCCTTGATATATCAATGTCTTGATGAAAGTAAACCATGTATGTGCATATTTATTGATGTCACTAAGGCAATCAACTGCATAGACCAGTCAAATATTATTACAAAAATTGAATAACAGGTTTCAGGGGTTTAAAACTTAATTAAGTCATATCTACAAGGTCGACAACAGAAATTCAAAGTTGGGGATAAATTGGGACATGAAAAACCTATAATTTATGGTTTATCACAGGGTATAGTACCAGGATATCAAAAATTATCTTGGTCAAGGGTGATTGTGGAATCTAAAACGTGTGTCTTACTTTATGTTTGAAATAATTATGCCACTGTCACACTGACATCATCAATAACCTACAAATTTCATACCTATTTATTTCAGTTGTAAAACAATCATGAACTACAAATTAAAAATGATCTTGGTCAAGGGTGGAAATTGGTCGAAACGTTAACTTTGAACCTTTTACAAGGTCGCAACAGCCCCAAACCGGGTCGAAAACTGTTTTAAATTGGTTGATTTTTCGTAAATCGAATGACGTGCACGTGAGGAGCGCGTAGCTCGCAAGTTAGAAAAGTGCAAAATAGTGCTCCCTCCTACGACTTTAAAGCGACATTTGGAGTGCGGGTTTCGATCCATGTCGTTAGATTATGAACCGGGTCAACTTAATAGCATAGTATCGGGCCCCAAAATGTGGTTTAAATACGAAATTTTAATTCAAATAGAAACAGGTACTCTCAGGTCTCAGCTACGAGCGTCTGACGTGCGACGTACCAAAGGGAATTTTCTAGCTACTAAAATATACCCGAAGCGAGTAAAAGCTAGCGGTCTATAGCCGAAAACACTTTATTACAACTGGCACTGGCCGCACGGGGCACGAAACGGCTCCAAATTAACAAGACCGAGGTAAAACGTATAAACTCTAACTGAAACGTAGCGAGCTCCTCGAGGCATATGTCAAAATGATTACGTTCGTAGCTAATTACATAGGACGTCTGGCGTTCATGCCATTGTCAAACCATTGTGTTTTTATACAATTCGAACCTTCTAATTTCGATATTCCAAGTGAAAATCCCGGAGTCTGAAGCGCTAGAGACTTCTGAGTGTAACAATATTCGTATGAAATTGCGAAATTTCGCACTTTTAGAAACTTCACAGCATGAGGATGCGCGTCACTTGTGCATCGAACAAAACGTCGGTCTGAAGATCCACATTAGGGAGTTCTCGCCTAAACTCTCTAAAACCCTACTTTCTATGAGCAGGAGAGGCCTAAAACTGGTGACAGGACTCCTCACAGGACACTGTTATCAGAATAAACATCTACACACAATGGGCATTGTTGAAGACCCAACTTGTAGTAGATGTGGAGAGGCGGATGAAACTGCCTCTCACATCCTAGCAGAATGTCCAGCACTGGTTTCTCTTAGGCTACAACACCTCGGCAGCACACATATGCCACTTGATGCCATAAGAGATATCAGTCCATGCAAAATCTTAGCCTTCGGCACTGCTGAACTGATTCTTGTATTAAGGGGCTCACAATAGACCCAATCAAGTGGTCTAAGTGCTCCGGATTATTCCGCCCTCGTTTTGATTGATTGATTGATTGAACGGCCAAATGGTAAATGCAATCCACTTGTAATTTTGGCACAAACTAGATTTGATGCTCGAAATTTACAGGCCTAAAATGTCAGTGTCGTACCTTGAGCCGCTTTCGAGTTACAGAGCAGAGCGGTCCATCGAAATAATCTACGCTATTCGCTTAGTTTCTTCTATCAGGCCGATTGTAGCAGTCCATGCAAAATCTTAGCCTCCGGCACTGCTGACCTGATTCTTGTATTAAGGGGCTCACAATAGACCCAATCAAGTGGTCTAAGTGCTCCGGATTATTCCGCCCTCGTTTTGATTGATTGATTGATTGAACGGCCAAATGGTAAATGCAATCCACTTGTAATTTTGGCACAAACTAGATTTGATGCTCGAAATTTACAGGCCTAAAATGTCAGTGTCGTACCTTGAGCCGCTTTCGAGTTACAGAGCAGAGCGGTCCATCGAAATAATCTACGCTATTCGCTTAGTTTCTTCTATCAGGCCGATTGTAGAGAGAAATAGTGCTAGACAGACTGCGGCTCGCGCTTTTGATCGACGTATGCGAAAGACGGTGTGTGCGTAGCGACTCGCGCTCATCGGCTTATGCGAAAGGCGGCGTGAGCGTAGATTAGAATTAGATAATATGAATAAGGTATTAGCAACTGCTATAAACACAATGTATTACGAAAGCAAATAAATGTATTTATTATTTATTATTATTATAT
This sequence comes from Endomychus coccineus, assembly GCA_958510875.1. Classification (NCBI taxonomy): domain Eukaryota; kingdom Metazoa; phylum Arthropoda; class Insecta; order Coleoptera; family Endomychidae; genus Endomychus; species Endomychus coccineus. The sequence continues at coordinate 53,293,010 of OY294068.1, read as the reverse complement.
TGAATTATTACTAGAACATTGTACTCGGAAAAATCTTTGATATGGAGCCACTCAAGAACTTGATTTAAGTAACTATATCTCCCATCTAAGTTCAATTTTTAATTTTTTGAAGAAGTTTGCCTCGACTATTTATAAATTCTTTAACATTTAGGAAATGTTTTTTTTTAAAGCCGTGTTCAATTAACCACGTGGCTTCTCTCACTTTTGTTATCAAAATAGCTTTCGGACACTCCCGCCTGAATAGGTAAGGCTGTGGTCTTGGATCATTTAAAACTAATTGATTTCTTATGAACCAATATTCTGGGTCTAGAGGACGTTTATTTGCGTTTCCAACTAGTCCTGGAAATGTTTCGCCACCTGATTAAATTTAAATGTAACAGAGTATATCTTAACGTCTTTCATTAGATGTTTCTAAATCATTTCAAATATATTTTCTGTTCTTACAATCGTTTATATTTGACCCGAAAGCTATTATGCAACAAAAGTGAGACAAGTCACGTGTTCAATTGATTTTGTTCTGTTATTACTAATAATTTTTAAACTTTGCAGGTGAACAAATGTAGTTAGTCTTGGCTAAAAGAAATATTTTATTTTCAGGGATTGAAAAGGCATGTGAAAACAGCACACTCCACAGATGAAGTAGAAAGTGATCCTCTAACATTTCAATTGTGCCCTTGTTGTGGTGAACCTTCAGACTCGGCGCACACGGTAAATATTAGCCCAGATTAATGAAGTTGACTTATATGGCTCCAGGTCGTTATATGTGAACGTTCAATTAAGTATACATTGCTTAGTTGTAGCAAAACCTGGAAAAATGTGTGAAAGATTGAAATTGATTTTCTGTTTTTCAGCTTGGAGATTACGAATGTGCTATATGCACCAAACTGTTCCTGCAACAGAAAATGCTAGAACGGCATACAAGTTTAGAACATCCTAGTTGTGATATTTATAAATGTGTTGAATGTGTAGCAGAATTTCCCGAAAAAAGTGAGTTGATAGCTCATATGAGGAGTCATAATTTCAAAGTGGCTAAGTGCCCAGATTGTAAAAAGGAATTTACCAGGAAGTATCATTTGGAACGACATATACAATTAACGGATTGTTCAAGGGTTAAACGTGAAGAGCTTAAGTGTGAGGTAATGAATTAATTTTATGATATGTGTAAATCGAGAAAAAAATAATTTTTTTCGTTGAAAGCTGTTGTTTCTGCCTAGGATTTCTCATGTTAAAGTTGATTTTCATTGGAACTACATAACTTATGAAAACCAGTATGTATGTATTGCTGGACAATATGAACAATATTGAAAATAAGATGAGTCTATTTTCATTTACTAACTCATTAATTTCAAAAAGATTTTATAATACTGTCGAAAACTATTTGCACGATATAGGCAGTGCTAAGAAATGAGAATGTAAAGACCTACTATATAAACTTTTTTTTACCTTTTGATGAACATGAGAGGAAGACCTATAATGTTCATATAAGATTGTGTGAGCCAGTGATGGAATGTTTGGAGAGGAGGCCTTAACGTTTTTTTTTTTTAAATTGGGAGGTTTTAAGCTTCAGGAAATACCTCACTAGGCGAAGAGTTGCACAACTTCGCCGTTCGATAGAAAAATGGTCTGGTAGAAAGAAGTCAGGATAGTTCGCCGTTGATTTGGGTTTATACCGAGATATCAAAAATTATCTTGGTCAAGGGTGGTTGTGGAATCTAAAACGTGTGTCTTACTTTACGTTTGAAATAATTATGTCACTGTCACACTGACATCATCAATAACCTACAAATTTCATACTTATTTATTTCAGTTGTAAAACAATAATGAACTACAAATTAAAAATTATCTTGGTCAAGGGTGGTTGTGGAATGTAAAACGTGTGTCTTACTTTACGTTTGAAATAATTATGTCACTGTCACACTGACATCATCAATAACCTACAAATTTCATACTTATTTATTTCAGTTGTAAAACAATAATGAACTACAAATTAAAAATTATCTTGGTCAAGGGTGGTTGTGGAATGTAAAACGTGTGTCTTACTTTAAATTTTTGAATATGTTTTGTTGTGTCAGAATCTGTTAAGTCATTGTGCTGAAATTTTCTAATCCAGTTTTTGAATCATGGCTCTTACCACACAGCACAAAATTTTCATGATTGAAGCCTATTTTCGAACGGGTGCGCTAGTTAATGGACATTAGCAATACAGTCAACGTTTGTGTTTGGACAATTTTCGAGAGCACTTCCCAAACGTGGCAATATTACCGGACAATTTTTATGCGCGCCTTAAAAATTGTGTTGAAGTGTTTCGCGAAACTGGTTGTGTGACTCATAAAAAAGGTGCTGGTAGACCAAGAGTTCGTACAGAAGAAGTTGTCAATGACGTTCGTCAACGTATGGAAGAGGAGCCTGCAAAACCTTTGAAACGTCTTTCTCAGGAAATTGGACATGTCAGAAGATTTTAAAGAAAGACTTGAACATGCATCCATATAAGATGCAAGCACATCAAGCTCTTCTGCCCGCAGACCACCCCAGACGCCTTGCCATTGGTTTGTCAATAATTTAATGAATGACAATCTTCTGGACTTAACTTTTTTTCTGACGAAGCGTGGTTCCACCTTTTTGGATACATCAATTCTCAAAATATGCGAATGTGGAGTAATGATAACCCTCATATTTTTACTGAATCGCCACTACATGCTCAAAAAATTGGTGTTTGGATGGCAGTTTCTCGCAGAAGAATAATTGGGCCAATTTTTTTCGATTTCACCGTCAACGCAGAAAGGTACAGACACAACTTTTTGGCTGAATATGTGCAACGATGATGAACTTCGGTACGGTTATTTCCAGCATGACGGTGCAACAGCACATACTACACGAGAACATATGCTTTTCTTCGCGAGTTTTTTGATAACCGGCTGATAAGTTTGCATACAGAAGTTGAGTTTCCTCCGAGATCACCTTGTTTGACAATTATTTCCTTAGTTAAAAAACAAGAAACAAAGAATAGTTCAGCAATGTGCAACCATAACGCCAGAAATTCTGTAAAACGGTTTTCACAGCATGAGGATGCGCGTCCACTTGTGCATCGAACAAAACGGGGGACATTTCCAACAATTACTGTAATTTAGTTTTTCTTGTTATTAAAACCGTTATTTCATAATTTGTAGTTCATTATTGTTTTACAACTGAAATAAATAGGTATGATATTTGTAGGTTATTGATGATGTCAGTGTGACAGTGACATAATTATTTCAAACGTAAAGTAAGACACACGTTTTAGATTCCACAACCACCCTTGACCAAGATAATTTTTGATATCCCGGTAGTTGTTGAGTACTTTTTTAAGGATACTTGTACCTGCTTTGTCCGTTCCAGTTTTTATATTGAAAAAATAAACTATTGGATTCCACAGGATAAAAAAATGTCCGTAGATGCACACACATACTTTGACTAGACGAGAGGAAAATCTATAATGTTTGAAGAACATCGTGTGAAATGTTGGGAGAGGAGATAGACATTCGAATTTTTCTTGAAAGTTTGGTGTTGTAGGCATAAAAGTCTAGGAGATAGATACATATTTTGGGCCTCAGATATAACATGTTGGCATATGTTTTATGTTTTAGCAATTATTAATCTGAGTGTTTTATCCTATGTGAGTTGGAACTCCCACCCCGCCCCATTTAAAATTTTCCGCCTGGTCAGAAAGTGTTATACCACGTTCCTATTTTGGTCATAACTAGAGCTGCCAGTGCTGCCAACTGAGTGGAGGAAAAATGTTGGCATTTATTGAATATTGATCGCCAAGGGACCCTCTTCGACTAGCACCAAACACCAAAGTGTTATAAGACGTTCCAAAATTGAATATTTTCTGGGGCGGCTAATTCAAAATAGGGCGGGGTGGGAGGTCCAACTCACATAGGATAAAATACTCAGATTAATAATTGTTAAAACATAATGCATATGCCAACATGTTATATCTCAGGCCCAAAATATGTATCTATCTCCTAGACTATAAAGAAAGACCTCACTAGGCAGGGAGTTCCACAAATTCACCGCTCGATAGAAAAAGGAAGTCTGGTAGGAAGAAGTTCGGCAGATCTCGAGCTTGACAATGAAGGGTTGACCAGCCTGAGCTAATTTAGTCTGCCTGCCTGGAAGCGCTCATGGTGGAATAATAGACGAGATTTCCGTTAAGCACCGACCATGGAAATTTCTATAGAAACCTCGACTAGTGTTAAGACAAGTCCACCAAACCAATGAGCCAAAAATGGCTAGTGTCTATGATGTTCTAGAGAGGTCAATGAATTTGAGGCTCTCTTCTGAATATAGTCTAAGAGCTTCAGAATATTTCTGGGAGCTGAAGTCTATACATGCAAACAGTACTCCAGGCATGGAATAAAAAACTATGAAGCAGTTTTTGCAATTCATCTCACGTGATCGCTACATGAGATGGTCCTGCTACCGAGCACGGATATAAAAGACTTCATAGGAATAGTTGTACCAGACATTATATTAGGGATCTGTCTTCCCGGAAAAAATACAAACTTGAGTTTTGGTTGCTTTAAACTCTATTAGATTTTCAGATCCCTTTTTCAAAATTCTTGCCAGATTTTTATTGGATCTATCCCTGTCATGCTCCCTGGCTTCATTGAATGATATAAGGGGATAAAGGAGAAAGCAGTTCGTTGATATGGAGCAGAAACCAAGTGCGTGCAAGGAAGATCCCTGAGAAACACCAGCGTTGATATCCATAGTAAACTACAAACCATATGACAGAAGATTCGTAAAAAAACCTTGGTGCCACCAGACTCATGCTTTAGGGATCCCCCACATTTTTCAATGAATGCCTGCCATATATGTGTTGGGTAGGCTAGCAGGTCCCCTATTAATATCTGATGACGAAAGCCATGTTGTCGGTGGTTCACGATTTTTGAGCTCTCTATTTTTTATAGTTATTGGATGAGCTTGGTGCTTAGGGCTTTCTCCATTACTGTAAAGATCACAGATGGAGCAATGAGTATGATTATTAGGAAGGATCTTCTTTCCTTTTTTGGAATTAGTTGGATTCTAGCCACCTTTCTCAATTGTTTTTACCTCACTGGTATCTATTGGAGGAATTACGATTCAAATGGAAATTGTGCCTGTAACACGTATGTTCTTTCGAGGGGCAAGGGAGCGTTTCATTTTGATTAAATTTTGCATGTTCAATGAGACTAATGTTTTTGATGATTTGCATGTGTTGTTTCCAAGATAATGATAGTTTTTGCATATTCTTTATGTTCTCTCACACTTGCACATTTTCCCAGATCACGACTGTCCATGTTGATATTGTTTTTATGGGAATTTTATCTTCTATATCTCTCAACAACTCTAATTATTGCGAGCTGCAATACCTGCGACATCAAGGTCTTGTATAATATTCAATATTTATCAATTCATACATTCTAGTTATAGTCTTAGGTATGGTTTCGAAGGTATTATATCATAATAGGGTTTATATCATGCAGCATTTGGTCCAATGATTATTCAACATCATTGGTGTCAGGGGGAGGTGATAATGTATTAAAACAATTTTTAATAAATTTAGATATTCAATTTTGTCCGCTGTAGTCACAAACTTAATTGAACCTTCTTGATGTGGGATAAGGTAACTTCAATATAGCTCTTTATTATAAGCTTCTCTACACCCTAATAATAAAAGCAACCTTGAGCGATCGCACGATAAATTCGCAATAGAAATGAAATGTCATCATCAGAACGAAATTATATCAAAGTATATAGTTTCCAACATCAAATAATTAGATAACATTGTAGGGGACTCTCGTTTTTGTGTATTTTTACTATAAAATTGTAAATGCCTATTTCTTCTTTGCAATTAATCATTGAGAAACACTATCGTAGAAGAGACTTCATTTGCACAGTTTTCAATAATTATAATATTGTCACTCTCATTTAACAATCAATTCCAACTGTTTCTTTTTTTCAATAAATTTTGATACAGATTCCATGGGCATTGATTTGCTTCTAACAGTCGGTTCCATAATGAATCCTTAAAAGCGCCATTAGTTAGAGAAAGCTTTAAGGTAAAAGTTACTTTAAAATTATTTAAAGTTAATCGGGTTCCATAACGGGACCTCATGTCTCCTTCAGCTAAAGTCGACTTTAAGATTATTTGTTTTGGTTGCCAGTACTGGAATTCAGATATTTGCATATCGCGATACTATAGACAGCTGATTTTGAGATCCAGCAGATGTTAGACCAAAGAATAATGGTGGTTATACCTTTTATTCTGTGGTTTGGCTTTCCAAAACCTGTGAATTCTATACATGGGCTCATTGTCCCATACTTTGCAGCTTGTGGCTCCAGGGATTATTTCTAGATACTGCCCTTCATTCGCGGTTATAGATTACTGAGGATTCACCTATTTATTAACAATAATGTGCGATAAAAAGAAGGATATCGAAAAGAAGGGCAACAGGGGAGTTAATTTTACCACCGCAGAAACTATTGCTATTGGATGAAATTTACAAGGAAAGATTGGCGATTGAGATACAAAATTAAAATTAATAGTTCATAAGTGCCAATACCATTTAATAAAGATCCAAAGATATGTATGATAAAACAATTGCCCACCTTTTTGTAAGAAATGATATTAGATGTTCTATTTATTCCAATAGGGAAAGTACAGTGGGTTTCGTTAATCTGAATCTTTCAAAAACATTAAAATCGTCATATTTGTAAGGAATCTTCTTTTTCTGTACACTTTCAATCATCTTAAGATTATAAATTCCTCATCCTCGGACGACGAGCTTGAACTTGAATCATAAGCAACATTATTCATTTCGATTCAGAATACGTAAATATTCAGATCACATTGACAAATGAGAAAGTTTAGGCAGGTTGTGTTTCTATTTAAAGACGACTTTAGTTGTAAAGCGCCGAAATCGGGACTTTAACTTTAATTTCATTATGGAACCGGCCGTAAGATCAAGTATTAAATTTTTGACTTTTAAATATTTTGGAATTTAAATTTTTTCTATTTCATCCTAATGATTGTCTTATTTTTAGGTATGTGATAAAATATTTTATAGAAAAGACAATTTGAAGGTACATCTCCGAGCTCACGCAGGTGAAATTAGAAAAAAGCATCTGTTTCTTTGCATGTATTGCAAGAAAGAATTCCCAGGACATGCCTTACTGAACATTCACATCAGAACTCATACAGGTACGTTACATTCAATTTATATTTTATTGTTGTGGATGATAAAGTTTTACTTTAATCAGGGGAAAAACCTTTTTCTTGTGATCTGTGTCCGAAGAAGTTTCCATCTAGTGGTGCTATGAAGAAACATAGACGAATGCATACCGGCGAAAAACCCTATCAGTGTGCACATTGTGATAACAGATTCGCAGCTAAAGAAACACTCAACAGACATATCAGGACTCATACTGGTGATAAGCCACATACATGTCAGTTTTGTGGGAAATCTTTCATACAGGTAAAGTCCCCATTTTTTCATCAAATTATCCAACATATAGAGAACTTTTGCTTCCAGATCAAAAAGTATGTGTCAGTTTACCACAAATTAATAATTTCCACCAATATATATATTTTCAAATATATTAAAACTTTGTCAGTAGTTCATAAAGACTACAAATTCCGTAAGACATTTGAAATAGTTGGAATTCGTTAAAGTTAAATCTTCAGACTACTGATACAATTATAAGTGCCAGCAAATTGAACTGAATGAATTCACATATGACTGATATTAAAATCAAATTGAGACCAATTTGAACAAAGTCTGCCGTTTCCTACAAACCCTAATTTTTAAATTGACGATACTAAAACCTGAAACAATCTTTGGAACATCAATTGTATTCTCATTAAAAAGAATAAAAAAAAGGTGTTTTCAGAGATTTAAAAAAAATTTGAATTTTGAAATAAATTCATTACTATTTGAAATATCATCTTTTGAGCCAGGTTCGGAAATCAATCTCATCGCTATGTTCTAGAGTTAATCGTCTTTCCTCAGGATGTTTACATTTGAATGGAACTTTCTTTGACAAATAGAAAGATGGTTGGATAAAATAGGGTACGCAATTCTGAACAAGTTTCGGAATCTTTCTAGGACACACAAGTATAGATCCATCACATTTCGTTATCTTGTATTCTTTAATAATGTCACTATCAAGACAATACACCAAGATATCCTCAAGGAAACTGATAAAACCTACCGAACGATCGATAAACTATAATAATATAATATAATATTAGTGTCGTGAAATGCTCTAGGTTGCAATTGTCGGTTTTTTTAATGGTGATTTGAGTATAACAATGATATTAATTTCACGAAATCTGTTTTGGGCTCGGGAGTGCAAAAAATACGGTATATACCACAGGACTCTCGAGGATTAGAAGTCACACTTTAGTCTCCTAATATATATAATCTACTATTTCAACTGTTTCATACTGACACCTGCTGTCATATGAACTAGCAAAATTTGCCACAGTAAACACATAAAATAGACTTGATGCCGACATTTTCCCAACCATTACAGGTGACATCTTCAGGGCAGGCTTGAGGCTTGAACTGAAACAACCGTGTTTTTTGTTATAAATATATATCACACGTATAAACTTTACCCGCAGAAGTGTCAAAATTCTTATTTTAAGATTCAAGTGACGTCATCGATATGATATCACCGTCTATGTTAAGTCTTTATTCTGTGGCAAATTTTGATAGTTCATGTGACAGCAAGTATCAGTATTAAATAAGGTTATATTTCGAAGTCATCCTGACAGTAGGTGTCAGTATAAAACAGAGTTGTGAAATCATTATAATTTCAATGTGACATATATAGCGCGTGTCCTCAGCTGTTTCTAAATCATTACAAGCTGTAATTTAACTTGCCTTGCTTATCTATGGATCCTATCTGTTTGTACGTTCGGGTGAATTTTGACCCAGCTCTAGTCGTCCGATTTACTTGTAAATTGGCAGGTGTTCATCATTCGGGTGATAATGTATTAATATGGCATATTTATAAGAGAAAACACAAGATGGAGTTTTGTGATTATGGAAAATTAGATCATGGGGGTCTTTGGGGTCGCAGATCATGACTTTTTAGTCAAACTTCAAGATGGCGGACGACTTTTGTGATTATGGTCAGATTCTATTCAAAATTAGTACGAGGGGGTTTTTGGGGTCGGAGAACATGATTTTTTAGTCAAAATTCAAAAATTTATGATGGCGGACGTGTTTCGTGGTTATGTTGTTCAAAATTAGTATATGGGGGTTTTGGAGGTCGTAGGTCATGATGTTTTATTAAAAATTTAAAAAAATCAACATGGCATATGAGTTGATAGGCAGGTGTTCATCATTCGGGTGATAATGTATTAATATGGCATATTTATAAGAGAAAACACAAGATGGAGTTTTGTGATTATGGAAAATTAGAATGGGGGTCTTTGGGGTCGCAGATCATGATTTTTTAGCCAAACTTCAAGATGGCGGACGACTTTTGTGATTATGGTCAGATTCTATTTAAAATTAGTACGAGGGGGTTTTTGGGGTCGGAGAACATGATTTTTTATCAAAAATTCAAAAAATTCAACATGGCATATGGGTTGGATGATTATGGTCCGATTATTTTCAAAATTGCTATGTGGTAGTTTTTGGATATCATGATTTTTAATTACTTTTTAGTACACTTCAAAATGAAAGCTTGTCTTTAAAAAAAATGTTTGCTTTTGATATTATTTTCCGATGTATTTCCTCTTCCTCCAATAATACACATTGATCCGCACGAGTGTTCGAAAGCTAGTTTGTTAAATAAAAGTGTGGGAAGTTACGTGATCAATCGATCACAGCTTTTTTCAATATTATATACTGGTTGAATTATCTTATTCGCAGCGAGTTTCTGCGTGGAAGAGGTAGTTAAGTGCGCGCTCAGCCAATCGATAATGTCTAAAGCGTCTCTCAAAAGACCACGTGATATTGACTCGCAGTGAATGGTTTGACCAATATACCATTTTGAAAACACCTTGCATTGATTACGCGTTCCTAACATTTTGTGGTCAGATACTTAAACATAAATAAAGATAGATTCCACTTCTAATGAAGACAACATTTAAATTAATAAATAAACAAAAGAGCTGAATCATGAATATTTAAACACATTGTTACCCCATTTGACGAAATACTTAATAGTGAGGAGTTTGCATTAAAAAATCGTAAATCCCTTATCTACTAAATTGTTTGAAGATGAAAGCCTTCTCCACCAGCAAACCGGATAACATCAGAAGTAAAAGAAAGGTCAAAGTTCAAGATCCCCTACTTATGTTTGAACCAATAATGAATCTTATGCTTCGATTTTGAGCTTATTTTGATGATGCCCTAGTTTTCGGGGCTCATAACATAGCGCCCTGTGGTATAATTTATCGATTCGTTTTCTTCATATCGGTTTAAAAGATGGAAGTATCAATTTGATTTGTGATTTGATGGATTAATATGGTCGCATAGGGAATCTAAAGTGTATAATTATTTCAGGCAGCTCAGTTACGTGCTCATATCTTCCATCATACTGGAGAAAATGCCTACATATGTCCATATTGTACAAGAGCTTTCAATAGGAAATTGAGGCTAACAACTCATATTAAATACATGCATGAAGGTGCTGCTCCATTGAAATGTCCTCAATGCGATAAGACGTTCTTCAGGAAGGAAGACTTGGCGAGGCACGCAATTTCACATACTGGAGAAAGGCGTAAGTACCCACTTATTCTAATCCGTACTTGTATGCTTTTACCTACACGATTAGTCAAAAATTCTGTTCCTACCGCGCCCTTGTAGGTCTATTGTACCCCGGTACATTAAATACCGTTACAAAATCCAAAAGAATCAGTTTCACTACTGCCCTGATGATGCCACCAGTAATGATTGGTAAAAACGTCGGATTCGAGTCGTGCTACTATGACGCGGAATCCAGCTGATAGCTAATTATTTCCAGATTAGCTGTCCGCGGAAGTTTACCCTGTTGAAGATTATTATTGTTCGTTAATTGTTTGTTTTTATTCTAACGATTATTTTTTTAAATGTCTACTCCAACTTTTGATTCTGTTTAAGAATTAGGCTGCCCAATTTTACAAATGTTTCTCTAATGCAGGCTCGTACTTATAAATTTCTCAAATAATCTTGATGAATGCTGGAACCGACCTTAAACGTAATTGAATCACATGTGTTACATTAATGAGTAGAATGAAATATACCTCAAAAATTTGTTTTGAGAAAAACGGAAGCTCATTTGAAAAAATGATGATGGTTGATCGAAAACGAAACGTGGGATATTAAAACTGACATTAACACAAGAAAGATTGTAAAAACTGGGTTTGTAGAAATTTTCTTCACTTTGTTCCATCTTTGACGGCTACAATTTTAAAAAATAAAATAAAATTACTTGAAAATCATAAACGATATTGGAAGTTTTCTGCTTCCTTGTAAATGGCCCTTCAGCTGTCCAACTTTATCCCCATGATGTACATCCTTATCTGGGACATTGTGTATATAAAGGCAAATACAACTCACTCACCGCACATCACGAAATCTCTGAAACTAAGAAGGCGACCTACTCCAAATTTGGCAGGTACTTATGCGACGTAAGCACTCAACCCCAAAGGAGTAAAAGGGGATCGATATATTTTCAAAAGATCTACATCGAAATCTCCTTGTAACATTCACCTCTTTTTCCACATATTTAACAAATTAAACCGTCATCACTGTTAATGTGAAGAACATAATTTTCATGTGAAATAAGAACTATGTTATTTATTATTCTAATTACATTCAACCTTTTTTTCATTTTCCCAGCGTTCCAGTGCGATCAATGCGACAAGGCCTTCGCAGTTAAATCTTCCCTAAAAATTCATCAGTTGACTCATAGAAAAGAACCACCTTGTAGCTGCGAATATTGCGGCAGAGCTTTCATCAGGCAAGACTGTCTGATGCGTCATATGAGAGCCAGACATCGCGATATCTTAGAAGATATAATGATAAGCGCCGAAAAGAAACGTCTCCAACAGCAACTCTTAACCGCGGTCTCGGAAGCAGCAGAAAAAGGCCAAAATAGCATCGTGGACACGGTGATATGGAATGAACTAACCCTCACCGAATCGATTAAAGAACTATTGACGTTGTTGGTGGATGAAGAATGTCTGGTCGAATTGGGACATCCAGATGCTCCAATCGATAAAGTATTAGATGCTGTCATAAAACGATGTGGTCACACTCCTGCATCCGAAGAAGATTTCGACTACATCGGACGTATGCGAGAGAACGCGAAATTGTTGTTCACCGCTGTAATCGATGACGATGCGGTTAAATCGTTACTGAACAATCAAACTGTAGAGGAGGTTATAATGCATGTGTTGAGGCTGGCTAAGAATCCGTAACTAATATTAGTTACATAGAGACATTTGATATTTACAATTGAACTTGAAACTTTGTTTGTGTTTGTTAAAAGGAATTGAGTTATCCCAATCATTTGTTGCTCAAATTTTTTGTAGTTGTAGTGGGACATTTTGAAAACCTTGGAAAGAAGCACAATTAAGATCATTGTAATTGAGAGTTTTTTACTTTCATGTATTAGTTTGACATGTTTCGAATGCACAGAAACATGGTCGGTAGTATTTCTAACACTAAACAAAACTGGATATAAATGCTATTTATACTTTTTTAATTACATAATTTTGACTTCTGATGCTGCGAGCTCACGACGTTTTGTAGGTAAACCCTTCTCACATCCATCACACTTGAGAATGTCTATATCTATGGTTTGACATAACTTTGTGTAAAATAAAAAAAAAAATTACACCGAAACTTGTAACAGTTAATTTCTAATGTGTCCTCAAATATTAGAAATCAATCTGAATATGGTGCAAATTTGGGGAGGTTATTTCCAAAATTGTTGACTATAATTCACAAGCCATTATCTACCCCATAGACCTATTATCCTAAGGAGATGAAACATCTCATTCATAAAACTCCATTTGACTTGTCGCAATGATTACATGAAGTATGACAAAGAAAACCAATGGACCTCTTTGTCGTCGAGTCATAATTACTCCTTATTGGCAACGCTGTAACTATGATTGAAAACTTGGTACCACTCGTAAGGCACCGTTACGTACCGCTTCGAAATAGCTACGAGAAATACGGAAGCTGTCAAATTGCGTAGTACAGAACAAAGTCCCCATTCATAAAAGGTGCGCGGCGTTGTCGCCTTCTGAACAAATGATGCAATAAAATGGAATAGTTCTATATTTAAAAATTTATTTATTTATATACGGACATGCCAATTTACAAAAAACATAAATATGTAAGAGACAATTTTTACCCCACCTTATCTACAACTATAATCATAATCAACTAATACTAAGTTACAACAAATTAATGTACCTCATTTGATTTTTGAATGAATATGTAGATGTAACAAATAGATCAATGATTCCACTATTTTTATTTGCCAATTTAACTATCCTTGTAATTGGCTCATTTTGGCCATAATTCGTACTGTGATGAGGAACCATGAACAGTTCTGAAATTCCTATTCTTCTGGGATTTGCATTCAGATTAAAGAGTTCTATTAAATTAGGACAACTTATAGCTCCATTTATAACCTTGTGCAGAAATCTCAAGTATATTTCAGCTCTTCGATGTTCCAAACTTGATAAATTTAAGATGTTCAAAATGTCAGAATATTCATAGTTTCCCCTTTGATATCCTAAGAATTTATTTTGAACTCTCTCAACTCTATTGATATCCGCTTGATAAAACGGACACTATATCATACAATTATATTCAATAACTGATTGAACAAGAGAGCAGTATAATATTTTAGAAGTGTATAGGAAAAATTTGTCTGAAAATCTTGCAATGAAGCCCAATAATTTAAATGATTTAGAAACAATATTATCAATGTGTCTTAAATGTTACTTTGGAATCAAATAATATGCCAAGATCTCGAACACTATCAGCCACTGACAAATTAACATTTTTCACTTGAAGAGTATTGAGTTGGATTCATAATTCTCGAAAATGTGATTTGATAGCATTTGTTTATATTTAGATGAAGCATATTTATATCGCACCAACGGGCCAGATTGCTCAAATCTATTTGCAACAGTTCAGCATCACAGACATTGTCAATGATCCTATAGAGTTTGAAGTCATCTGCAAACATCAAATAGCAGCTGTGTTGTATTACTTCTGATGTATCTTTAATAAATAATAAAAAGAGTAGTGGACCTATATGGGATCCCTGGGGAACCCCAGATGTTACAGAAATTTCTGATGACACAGAACCAGCATATTTGACACACTGAGTTCTACCTCAAATAAGATCCGATCCAGTTCAAAAAGTTACTGTCAATGCCTAACGCAGAGAGTTTTGCAATTAGGTCATGATTGACTATCAAATGCTTTTGAAAAGTCAGTATAAATAGAGTCAACCTGGTGCCTTTCCTCCAAACTGTTTAAAAGCAAATGGTGATAACTAACTAAATTTGTGTTGGTGGATCTTCCTGAGGTGAATCCATGTTGGTTTTCATTAATTATGTTCCTTGAGTCATGAGTAAGTCTCTTAGTAATCAAACAGTAATTTGGGGATTTCAGATTGCTTACTCACGGGACGATAATTCTTTATATCATCTCTAGCCCCCGATTTATGGATTGGAGTGAGAAAACTTTGTTTCCAAAACTCAGGGAATGTTCCTGATGATAGAGAGATATTGAAAATTATTTGAAGGGGTTTCGCCAGAGTGAATACACAATTTTTTATGAAATATAGAGGAATTCCATCAGGGCCAGTAAAAAAATTTCCCTGGGACTAACATTAGTTGATCAATTACTTCTGTTATTTAAATGTAATAATTGCAAACATTCAAACACTCTCTGTTTTTATATTCCGGAGTTTGAGTGACATTCTCATCAATGTAAGTTTTGGAATAATAGTTGGCAAAAAGATTCACAATTTCGTTTTTATTATTGAAAAACGTGCTGGAGGGTAAGTTATATAATTTTCTTTTACGATTCATATAATCCCAAAAACAATGAGAATCATTAGCAATATTTCTTTCTATTTTTTCAACATAACTTTCATGACATTGGGTCTGAAGTGGTTTCATCTTGTTCGGTTGTGATGATAATGGTCTATATCTTCCATAACATTGAATCTTTCATGAGCTACCTTTTTTTCAATAATTAATTTCTTAAGTTGTGTACTATACCACATAGGGAAATTTGAGGTTCTAAATTTTTTCACTGGTACAAATATATCAATTGCAGAGTAAAATATCTGAACAGCCTGATCCAAATCTAAATTCCTTTCATACTTAATTGCTGTGTGATGTACACTGTTTGGTAATAGTAAATCCAATGGTTGTGAGATATAAATATCTTTCATTGATGAAAAAGTTAAGTCGAGTAAGACATTTCGACTGTTAGTTGGTATTTATTTGATGGAGATTATAATAACAAAAAGAGTTTTATAATGTAATCGCAGGCGAGTTTGCTGGACAGTTTACATTTAAACCAAAATCATCATTAAACCAAATAGCCTCAGGCAAATTATAATCCCCAAACAGAATAAATTCACAATCCTTGTTATTATTGAAAACATGATCAATATCATGAGTGTGTTGTTCATAGATCTCAGTAGTTGATGATGGTCGTATATAAACTCCCCCAATTATTATTCTATGTTTTTTATGTGAAGAATGACAAAAATCTGCTCGACTATTTAGCAGTTATCTCAGACTTTATGGCAATTAAAATTCCTCCTCCACGTTTCTTGTCACTGTTTATTTCATCCCTATCAAATCTGAATATATTATAACCATTTAAACCTAGTTCTTCATTACAAAAATCTTTAGTCAGCCATGATTCTACAAGTATAATAATATCATAATTGGACCCTAAAATTGAATGTTGCAATACACTGAGTTTACTCCTGAGACCACCAACATTTTGATAATAAAGATGAATATTATTATTAAAATATTCTATAATTCGATTGTATATTCCAGGTTACCATAAATTATGGAATATTTTTCAGAGAAAACGACATTTCAACAGTATTGTTTCTAATATAACCAATAAATAATGCTATGAACGTTTTTATAATAATTATAAATCTCAATCCGGCAACAGCACATTCCATACGACCATACTTGTAATATACAGCGGTCTGAGTGGCCCGAAATTTTGGCAATGTCTGATCGTGTTTAAATGTAAACAATTCTGTCTCCTTAGGATAATAGGTCTATGATCTACCACATTCAAATTGATTACTAATATTTAAAGGCATTTGAATAAAATAACTATTATATTATCACAAAGTACTGATACCAACTTTGTAACATTTGTTTGAAGAGGCTACGGTGTTAACAAAACTATAGTTATGTTTATTTATTAAATTAGTGAAAATCACTTTTGAGTCATTCCACGCCAATTCAGCAGTGACTTACAGGTGGGGGTCTTTGATTTTGCTCAAACTTGATATATCACGAAATATTGATATATTCAAAATTTCAAGTTATTATATTGAAAATTGACGTTTCCAGCAGTGAGACAACAAATTTGAATGTTTATTCCGAAAAAAAATCAAAAAAGTTATTTCTCATGAATAATATGCTTTTACAACAACAACAAAATTTGAAACCATTATATTCGATAGAACATTCTTCAAGGAATTCAATGCCGGATTTTTTTTCATTAGCTGGTTACGCATACGAAGAAAATGCAAAAAACTGATTTTTTTTCAAAAATTCATTTCTCAAAACCCTATCTTTCGATTTTGCTGAAAATTTCAGACAAGGTAGTTGAAACTTCATTCTTCGAGATTCCATTACGACTAAAATGGTCGGACATTTTTTCCCACCTGTTTTCTATGGAATCACATTTCATAAACAATTAAAAAACACGAGTTCAAAACAATTTCAAAAGAGGGGAGTTTACAAGTCGGTCATTTCCTTAAGAGTAGTTCTGTTGAGCTTCTGCAAATATTTTTGAATTCTCCCCAGTGATCAATAATGTTCCGGAATTTTCCGAGAAATTGTGATCATGTTCAAGTAGATGATTGTCGAATATCTTATTAATCTGTAGTTCTGTCGATTATCTTTGAATCTGATCCTAAAGCTGCGTCCCGTTTCACAATTAACAGAAAGTCATTCTAAATAGCTTAATCTTTGCACACCTGATTTTTGGAATTTATCGATTGTAGGTTCAGTTTTTAATTAATTTTTCTAGGGTATTAGCTATTCTATATGCTGGCATTTATTTAAATAATTTCAACACCAATAAGTAAGAAATACTCACTCTTATCCACTAAAAATACTATTAAATTACTGGTAAACTGAATCAGGGTAATCTAAATTAGAATACAAAATGTGCTTTTTGGAGTTAGTAATCTGAATGAGGGATTGCTCGCAGCTGGAGATGAATCTGAATTCATTCAATCGCTTATATGGTTATAAATTTCCATCTCCCCTAAATCACCTGATTACCTTTATTTAAAATATGTTCTGCTAATGGTTTCTGTGTTTCAAGTGTGATACACTTTGAGTAATGGTGTGACCCGTATTTAAACGCTGCAACTAACCTGGTACCCGGTAGAAACTGATATATCCAAAAAATGAACATTAATCAATCACATTTAAAATAACCTAATAATCTGATATTTGAAAATTCAATGAATACCCGTGAAAGAATTAACAAACTAACCTGCGATGATCTTGCCGCTTGGCGTTTTAAGCCTACGTTATTATTGGAAGCCGGCTTACCGCTTCAGCTACCAACACTGATGCAGGATCTACATTGAATTGTGTGTATAAATAGCGGTTAGACTATTACGTCTACCTGAATTTATTCGGCTACCGGTACCAGGAGGCTAGACTTTATCGTATTTAAAATATATTCTACTAATGCTGACTTTCACCGAAATAGCATTTTGGACACGACTCAATCGATTTTGTAAATCCCGAATTTGACGAAGTTAGAAACTTTATCAAAGTTATTAACTAAACGGTTAATGTATAAACTGGTTTTAATATAAATTTAGAAAGCAAGTTATCGGATTTATTACTTATTGAAAGATGATCAGTGATACTTCATTGATTTATGTGAAAAATTTTATTAATTGATTGCGTTCCATTTTCCGTTTCTGATAAGAAATTAACTTATTGATCAAATATTTGTCGTAAGCTTTGGACGTCGCTATTTACTAGCTTCAGCAAACCATTCAGGCAATATACCTTTCATACTTCGATAAATTTTTGGAACTCGACAAGATGCTATGTAGATCAAACAAAGGAATTTTATAACGCGGTACAAAGAACATTTTACCTATATAAAGAGAAGAAATATTAAAAATCAGCATCAGCAGAACATGTTTTAAATACAGGTCACACCATTTCTCAAGAAAGCAATTTAATCAATTCAGATTTATCTCCAGCTGAGGGTAATCTCGTATTTGCATTACTGGGTAATCCCGTATCTGCATTACTGTCTGATAATTGGATGGATATGAAATTCATCCGTTTTTGGAACGAATGTTCACTTACATAGGCTCTGTATATTCGTCCGAAAGTTATTACATAGAATCGTGTAATTAATCTATGACTTAGAGCATAGAGCATTGAACCCTTCAAACATGCATTTTAATAATATATGAAGAAGAAAACATAAATCAATGTACAATGCATAGTGAATTACAAACACATCTCGTGTTACAAAGTTTTGGTTCTCCAGATTAAACAGTGAGAACAGGTATACCAGTTCCAGGCAGCTTTTTCTCTCCTCTCATTCCACTGACGAGCTCATGAGAAGAGCAAAACAGCTGTCTGGAACTAAGAGACGTGTTGTCACTGTTCAACCTAGAACACTCAAACTTTGTCAATCAATGTACAGTTTAATAATACATGTGTAGAAGGTGAAGGAAAATCAATACCAGCTTAGTATTACCAAAAATATATTCAAAATTAAAAAAACTAAACCGTCAAAAGTTGAACAAACTAACCTGTGAGGACCTTGTCGCTTGGAGAAATCGGAAAACAAAATGCATTGCCAGCGGATTAATCAGCTTGGCTACCACCATCGATGCAGGTTAAACATTGAACTTGGTATGTCAACAGTATATGAACACACTTTTGGACTGATGATAAAGTTCGTAATCAGACACTACAATAGTATTTAAACAGGCACATTTTCTTTCCTAGTTTTTAGTTTATTCTGATGATGGCTACTTGGTAGCTGAAAGGTCGTCAGAACAGTATTTTTATTGGATGAGGGTGATTTTATCTTACTCATTTGTGTTAAAGGGCATCCACAAAACTGTCAACTCTTATAGTTTATCAACTGTATATATATTATAGTAACTTTATTAGTGCAATTTCCAAGAAGATTACTTTATGAATTCCGTTGCTTACGTATTTTTGACAATAAATAATTGTTATTAGCAATTTATCACATCACCCTGTCTCTAATAGACACGCAGCATGATACATGGATTAGTCAATGTTCCTTTGTCACAGATTAATAATTATTATTTTTGGTTTTAAATAACATCAATTATGATAACAGAATTATAGAAAAGAATCTTTTAAAAAATTGCGCTAAGAAAAGTCTATCCCATCGCTGAAAACACGGGACCAATGAATTCATACCGTAAACTTGGAAATTACATTAAAATTTTAAAACCCATAAGAGTAACTAATAAATAATTTAGGAAGATTAATTAAAAACAACCAACCTACAATCTATACACTCCAAAAATAGGTTGTGTAGATTCAGATTTATAACTCAAACAGGATGCAGATTTAGGACCAGATTCAAAGAACATCGATTCTACTACCGATTGAGAAAAGAGGATTCCACCTACTTGAACACGGTCCCGAAAAACCTCGTCCATAACATGAGAGATTTGAATTAACATTATTAGAATAACAAGAAATGGAAAATCATTTGCAGATACATGCCATATTTCCGATTTGTATATACGTACATACTACCGGGTGACCATTATTTACAATTTCGACAGAATTATCGTTCAGTAACATTACAAAATTAATATCAGTCGTTCGGTTGATGAGCTCGAGAGAGCGAAAGAACTGTCCGGAAATGAATTAGTATTATTTTTCTTCTTTCAGAAAGCGATTAAATGATGATTAAAATTAGATTGTAACATATGATTCTGACAGACTGTTTCAGAATGTATATTATATCACTAGATAGCGGCCAAACTGTTTCTGATTGGTCGAAAGCAGTGATGGAATATACTTTCTGACACAGCATGTTAGAATGATATTTTAATAATGAATTAGTATTATTTTTCCAATTAAAAAATAACTTCTGAATTTTCTAAAATCTTGTTAGAGAAAGTATAGTCTACTACCACGTTTGGAATGTCATATTCCACACTCGCGAACATCAACATCTCTACATCTGGAAATCTGAACGACCCCCATTCTCTTATTTTTGCACGCATTTATCTCAAGTGTACGATTGCTGCAGATAAAAATTATAAGTTTGGCAGAGGACATAATTTGCCCGTCAATTAGCTAACGCGGTACGGCAAAAACAAAACGGTGTGCGCCCTCCGAGATTTGCCGTCCAACTCGGACGTAGGCGAGATGATTAAACTGTCTAAAATGGAATTCTCATGTAAAGGCGACTAATTAATGCATTTCCACCACTGCACCCACCCTATCAAGATATTTTTATGTCCTGGAATCGAATTTCATTTCATGTTCTTACCCTTTTTGTTACACGGAATTAAAATTACTGAGCTAAATTTAGTAGCTTCAATCATTTGATGCCAAATAAAATGAAAAGTGCATTTTGACCAATTTTATGCTTTTGGTCCGCAATCGATGAGTCTAGGCTACATGCTATTTTTATATCCTCGTGAGGTGAGATCTGTCTAATTTACATCTTTCCTTCTTAAGGTTTAGGTATCTCAGTAATTAGCGTGTCGTGGGTTCGAGTCATCGTTTGTTGAACTTTCTATTTTTAATTTTGTTTCAATATTTATCTTTTTAAATTTGATATTACGTCCAAACAGCAATTTTGAGTAAGTAGGTTATTTGAACGGACTATAACATACATTGAAACGTACGGCAATTGTAGATTATATATTTATTTTCGGAAGAAATAAAATGAAATCAATAGCATAAATTGAACACGAACAATTTCCTTGCCCTTAATAGAATACCGATTACTTTGATAATTCTATTCAAATACTTACAAACTAACAAAACATAGGAGCGGCAACAGTGTACCTTTTATCCGAATTTAGATTGACGGAACCGTACGAGGATCAAACAAGAGTCAGTCGCTAGATGCTTGTCTTAGTCCTCTTTACATTGCATACTTCCAGTAAACCTTGTATCTTGTTTGGAGCATACAGATCTTAGAATAGGTATTGAGCTCCATCCAATGTATTTTGTATGCAACCGTTTAAGAAATAAATAAACATAATAATCGACCCCATCTTTCTCGGTCGCTCCTCACACTATAGACTGCGCCAAGACCTGTTTGTAATTGTTACATTGTTTAGGATTTCTCCTACACTTAATACAAGAGCTCACCATATTAATAAAAATATGCTTATAATTTAATTTGAATCAAAATATTAAAAAAAACACTAATAATTAGGCTAAGTGATGTACAGATGTACTGAGCAGAAATCATCGACGCAACGCGAACTTGAATAAACAGCATCGCGCTTAGAGTGGGCGGAGCGTAATCCCGTTTTTTCCTTAAACGGTTGTAAGAAAAAGACCACTCAATACCTCTATTCTAAGATCTCTATGGTTTGGAGAGCATAACAGTTGGTGGATATATCCCTCTTCAATTTTTATTTTTATTTTCTGAAACAATCCCATTTGATACGCACGGTACGCTTAAAGTTATAATTCCAAAATTGAGAAATATCTCCACAGTTTTTTTTGTTTCGTCAAAGACAGTCATATCAAAAATAATTGTTGATGTACCTATACTGTTACGGATACACAGGCGAGCAGAGAACTCGGAGAGACCAAAATAATCTGGCATAAAAAAACCTTTCTTGTCTATCGGCTACACTACATCCTTCATTGAGGCAGTTTTTTCTAAAACAGAAATTTCTTGAACAAAGTAGTTCTTCAACTCTAGGAAACCTCTTAAGAATTCTCTAATCTCCTTTTAGAAAGATCAAAATTTCCAGGTTTTCAAATATTTTAGCCTTTTAAATAAACCATCATTATGATCCCTCAAAACATTATATTTTCTAGTAGTAATTTTTGCAACAAGGGTTAGGCTAAATTGATGTGTTTAGCAGATGTGTAAGTTGGATTGTTTTTAAAACGTTTTTATTGTACCTACTGCGCATATACATCAACAAATAACATTAAAACAAATTGAAATGTAATCAATATTTAGCGAATCCATATGTACCGATGTTATTGTAATTTTTTAATGGTGATGTTAGGTGAGAACTTTTGTTATACCTAAATAAATTAATTTTTACATAGTGCTTTGATTAAATTCTGTTTTCCTTACGGGCAGTAGCTAACGCCTTTGAGAAAGGAGATCGAGGGTGTCCTCCACAATGCTTTCATGTTACCAGTTTACTACAGATGAGTAACCGTCGGCCTCGTTTAACAATAGCCTACCTCATATCTTTGCCACGATCGCGAATCTAATGCCCGGATGTCTGGGGTATGATGGTATGAAGCACAGGCACCGTGGTTTTAGGAATGAATGCCATGTGGTGCAGCGCTTGCCCACCGATCTGCAGAGGCAACTGTTTTTCGCCGTATAGTGTAACGGAACAAACTAGTCCCGAGACCTATGGAGGAGATATTACTTGCTAGATCAATCTCCCAAAGAGACACGGCCAATTAGACAAGAGCAATTTGTCTTTCTCCCGCTTCTCTGCAGAATCTACAAGTCCCACCATTCATTAGGTCAATTTTTCTCATATCGCCGTTGAGTTTTCAGTCCGTCATAATTCTTAGGTTATGTCTGCGCTTGTCCTTATACTTCCCAAAACACACCGGGTTCTGTATTCGACTCTGATAATTTCCTGTAGTGTTTTCCTATACCACAAGATTCTAGTTGGGGCTGCTGGAGAAGGAGTAAAAAGTGAAAATGGAAATATAAACAACGTATATATTTACATTTATTATAAAATATAATTCCCCTTACCAAGCCAACACTATTATACAAATATATAAATACGTCAATTAAATTACCACTAATAATTTACAAATAACAATATGACAAGAACAACTTACAAATACAATACTGAAGCACATTTATTAGGCCAGATATTTAAGTGCAATACTATTGGTCTATTCAAGCTATTGTCTTCACATTTCACAATAATATAAAGAGATATAGAATAAAAATGGATATGACAACTACATTTTCCAACATTTTTGGTTTATTTGTTCCATTTCTCACGAGTAAAATTTTTAATAATATGCAAGTTTGAAAAATTTCAACACAACTATGGTCTTCAGCACCAAATCAAAGTACCCAAACATGACATCAATATCCAAATACGTATTTTGTCAACTAAGTTACCATTTTTACTTCATAACATTCTGTTCTTTCAATCATATTGTTGATGATATTCATTCTCAGAGAAAATGTGTTTGTTTTGGTACATGAATTTGGACTAACCAAATCCTACTATTATTCTACCATAGGCACTATGAATAATTCTTAAATAACTACAACTTCCCTGATATTCAATTAAAAATAATATATTTATTAACATGAAAATATAATATGAATTTGTACAACTCAGCTGTACATGAAATATCATTGAACCGTTTGTATGATAGAAGTTATACCTCCAGTGAATTTCAAATAGAAAAAAGGTAAGTCTGAAATAATTCCATACAAAAATCTAGTTGAAAAATGTAATTGTACTACTAATCTGACAACCATATTCGTTTATTTTGAACTTATAATATAGTAAATACTACTGGCAGAAGTAAATTGGTAATGGATACCAGTAATGAAGAAAATGTATACCTATATGATTTTATTGGTCTAAAACTAATGTCTTGGAAATATTATTTGAGATATGTTGCAATAAAAAAATGCTTCACGAATCAAGTCTACAGTTTTCTTGCACTGTTTAGTTCATGTTACACAGACTTTTAATATTAACTTATTCTACTTCTGCAGTACTGGAAGACTTTCAGTATTCCTTAGACGCTATTCCATAATGAAAATTCAAATCAACTAATATGTCATAAACAAAGTAGTGCAAAATTCCATCCAATATGATTGAATCAAACATTCAATAATTGATTTAAGACTGTAAAGCTGTAAGTCTATCTTCCTAATAATCGAAGATTGAAAATCTACCAGTCTGTATATATATATAAGTATAAAACATTTGCGTTTTCCGACGATCACAAATATAAAATTTACATCTATTAAACCAGTATACTATAGCCTAATGCCTGTATTTCGAGTAGGGAATTGTTTTACGATGAATAACCCGACGAAAATCTTATCTTATCTATAATAGCTACTTATAAATCAAGTGTTAGCAAAATTACTTGTAATCTTTCCTTCATCTTTTCACTATTCTTTACATGACATTTCAGTTTGGCTTAGGGTTGGTTAGAATAAAAATTGATTATAGTCTCTTAATTCTATATATTGTAATTGAGAGATTTGGTTGTTTGATTGTAATGAAATACGCTGGAAACTATAACAATGAGAATTTCACACCGACAATTTTCGACCAGTGAAATACTTTTATTTTGACTTTTGCCATGCCAACGAAAAAATTTCAGCGGATATTTTTTCTTTTAGGGTCGAGAAGCAAAATTATAGTGGATATTTTTTGACGTTTAACAAATGAGTTTGAAAGTGATACAATACATAACAAAACAACAAAATTATGGCATTCCTTCGTAATGTCTCATATTTTCATGACAAAATGTCAAATAATATCACATTGAAATTATTTTAAACTAATTTTTTTTCGGTGTGAAATTCTCTTACCGAATATCCCGAGTGCACAAATTAATTTCCGGAAATTTTGCACATGGGATATTATAAGTGATAATTATTGATTAAATATTCGATGGATGAAGCCCTGAAAGTCTATTAACATAATGAAAATGAGAAATCTTAGTTTTGACAGGTTTTATGTTAAGGTAGCGATCAACATCAAAACTGCAGTCATAATTATAATTGCTCCAATAAGGTGTTAGTAAAAATGAAAAAAAAATATTTCTTTCATTATGATAATTGATCAAATTACGATTTGCAAACGCACGTCTTTAAGTACAATATGCCTTGATTAAGCAGAATTGAGAATGTGGTGACATTTTTAAATATAAGTTTGCATGTGCCAACTATTAATAACAACTAAAAATGTTGTACTCTATACTTAATTAAACAGCACAATTTATCACACCTGCTGACATATTTCATAATTCACTTGTGAATATAGGCCTTACATTCAAATTTTTTTTCAACTTCAAAATAAACCAGAGT
This sequence comes from Endomychus coccineus, assembly GCA_958510875.1. Classification (NCBI taxonomy): domain Eukaryota; kingdom Metazoa; phylum Arthropoda; class Insecta; order Coleoptera; family Endomychidae; genus Endomychus; species Endomychus coccineus. The sequence goes on along the minus strand of OY294068.1, from coordinate 53,267,451 downwards.
AAGACGTATTTCCAATTTTGTGCGCATTTTGAGTCAAAAAATAACTTTCTATACTTGGATTAATCAATTGTGGAACATGCTATATATCATTAGTATCATCCCATTTGCGATTTCGATAAGATAAATAAGTTTCTCTTTAGGAAATTAACAAACTGTCCTGATCTAAATATCTGCACTGACCCTGACAGAGATATAGTTGGGTTTGTAAATAGATAATCTGTTTGGTGTTTATAACTAATAGCTAAATATTTCCTATATACTACAATTGTGAAAGTTTCGATTTATTAATTAGTATAGTTGTTCATCATTTAACCATATCTAATTTTCACCAAGAATTGTTTTTTTTGCATTATCATTTATTTGGATATGTTTTAAGTATTAATTCCCATAAAGTAATATACTGAATTCACCACGTAGAAACAAAACAGTAATAACATTTCAATATACGAAAAAGTATGTCTACACAGAAAGCGTTTTTCTCTTCAATTTCAATTTACTCTTACCTAATGTCATAGAAAATTTTAGTACATTAGAAACGTTATTCATCAGCCAAAGTGCAAAACCTTGAACATATTATGGATTTTTGGATGCTCTCAGCAACGTAGTTTTGCTAACACTTATATTTTATACTACATTAAGTATAAATATTCTACAATAATTATAGTAATTAAAGCTTTTAACTAGTGTGCATTTCTTAAAGTGAATGAAGGCCTGAAGTATGGGAAATTTTTTATCAAATTTGTAGCTCACATTAGAAAATTACAAACTTTTAAATTTTAAATTTTTACCTTACAAAAAAATCTAGAAAAATTCATATTATATGATTTTTTTTTTAGATGAATATATAGAAATAAGATATTTTTTAATATAGACAATTAATTGATTATATTCTTCATTATCCATTATAAATGATTATTTAGCTTATTCATTTGTGATAGATATATAAAACCCTTGTTGAAAATAGATTAAATATAAAAAAAGTATATAAAAATATATTAAAATGTAGCCTTTCATCTTCAAGAAAAAACAAACAATGCAATCTAAAATTAAAGATGAAGCAAAGAAAAACTAGCTGAGTTAACCTTTTTATCTAACTTTTAGTTACTTTAATAACATGGAATGGTTTTTTAGGATTTTTCCCATAGAATAAATCGAGCTACCGAGAATGGAAGAACATTCTTAATTTTGAATAAAATTAGATATAACGATATTAAAGCTTTCACAATCCAAGAAGTTTGTGCATTTATATTGTAAGAGGTTGTCGTTTATTCAAAAATTATTATTCGCTTAGCTAGCGTAGCGTAATCGATAAACGTGAATTTCAGTGCTCTATCCATATGATTAAGAATAATACCTCAATTCAATGCTACGTTTTGAGCAGTTAATTAGAGACTTTACATAGACCTAACCGGTTTGACATTCCAATTCTCACTTTCAAGATAAATCAAGTCAATCCGAAATGTTGTTTGAGACGATTCTGAGTTGCAAATTCTTTTCAAGTGAAACTTTTTATGGGATACCTCAGTTTAACGAAACAGCTGCTTTGTAAACAAGAAAGAGAAAGATGTAAGCTACTAATAGTATACATATTTTGGTCCTGAATTCTGATTGTTTAGTCACTTCACTCAAGTTGGGGCTACTATTATCATCAAAGTGAAACTGTTTATAGGAAACATGTTTTGCTAAGGAGAGAAATAAAGCTAAGAATATTGTATCTATTTTGGTCGTGTGTTCGAGATAAACGGCAAAGCGACGTACATAGTTATGATTAAGACTGAGTGTGTGCGTATATTATATATATTTTTTTGAAAACATCAAGAAAAAGCTAAACATTTTAAGAGATGGAAATTGCCTAGTTAGATGTTTTTCTTATTTTATGTCTTCTAATCAACCATAGGTACGATTGATGATTGTTGAATTTGTTAACGAATATTGGGGTGTTTATTGTGCAACTTTCACTTGTATATTTCCACATACAGCGTGATCAGTTAAGGGCGGCTCTCGGCCATATCTCAGAAACTACTGGGAATAGAAATGTGGGAAAAAAAAATTATGATTAAAGTGACCATGAAAAAATCCTGGAAATCATTTTTATCTTCTGAATTTCCCGCTTGGGGACGCAATTGAAAATTTAATATTAAAATTCCAAATTTCTCCAGAAATTTACACATCAAGGTATACCTTTGTTAACATCATTAGAAAGGTTAGACATATTTGCATCATTTTGGTCGGAAGCTCATTGGCGTACCGACCTTTATAAGAATGGGGGAAGCTATTGAAAGTGTAATCAATTAAATCGATGTAGTTTCTAAACGACTCATTCTATTTTATTAAACTTGACCTTGTATAGAAGAAAAGATACGTACTTTCAATTGTCGTATGTATTGGTACACGATAGTTCCTAATAAAATTGCTAGAGGGCTAAGTCTGTAATAATAACATTTTATTTGATTTTATCCCAAAAACTTTAATCGTACGGTATAACTATGACATGATAATCGGAAATAAGATTAAATTTGCAAAAAAAAAGTGAAAACTGCACATGTATATCTTCTTTAGTTTCTAAGTTATAGTAAAAAATGTACGTTCGTGACATATGAACCTATTACGTCTAATTTAATTTTATCAGAAGGATTATGGGGAAATTGTTTTTGCTATTTCATTTTTCATACGATATAGGCAAATATCTAACACTATTAACACACTAATGGATTCTTCGTTGCGTTAGTAACGTTTTGTGAAATTGGAGTCATATTCCATTATTTGACAGGAAGGCATGAAATAAATCAAACGAATTTGTCAAGTAAGCTCTTGTGTTTGTTCTGTTGAAAGATAAGTCACAGAAGGTGCCACATCAGTCCATAGAATATGTGATAACATTTTTTCATTTCGGGCAGCCATATTTTTACATTTTTACAAAAATTTAAACGGTTGTCGAAATCTTTAGCATTTAGGGTGCTTGATGAAGTTCAATATGGTAGGGATGCACTCGAAATTGGTCTAATACTCAGGTAGGAAGATCATTATGTACATAAGCCTAGACATTTATAACATTTTCCTCAACTCTTACCCTTCGATTTTTTTGCAATGTTGGAAGTGGTTAAATCAAATTAATGCAACTGTGCTGCTGCAGAAGTCGAGCTAGACGCAAGAAAACACTTTTGCAATAATGCCTCCTACTAGGATACTGTATTACCGGGAAGCTAATGTTGCATTTTCGAAACACTGGAAAAATAATGCCAACATATCGTGAGCTTCTTCATTTGAAAAAGGCATTTTCAAATAGTTAGGTATAATAAATTATGATAAACAATATTAGATTTTACTTATCTGAATCTATCTGTCAACAGAACAAACCCAAGAGCTTACTTGACAAGTTCTTTAGATTTAATTAATGGCCTCCTGTACAACAATGACTCTAATTTCACAAGTGCCTTATTAACCCAATGAAGAATCCACACGATAGTTGAAATTGTGGATATTTGCCTATATCATATGGAAAATGCAATAGAGAAAACAATTTCCCCATAATTCTTCTGATATAATTAAATTAAAGGTTATGGGTTCTTGTGTCACGAACGTACATTATTTTCGATTATCATGTCATAATTATACAATATGATTTGAGTTTTTGGGATAAAATCAAAAAAACTGTTATCATTACAAATTACGCCCTCTAGCAATCTTATTGGGAGCTACCGTGTTCCAATAGAGACGTCAATTTAAAGTACGTATCTTGTCTTCCATACAAACTCAAGCCTACTAAAATCGAATGAGTCGTTTAGAAATTACATCGATTTAATTGATTATACTTTCAATAGTTTCCCCCACTCTTATCAAGGTCGGTACGCCAATGAACCTCGGATGAAAATGATGTAAAATTGTCTAACCTTTCTAATGATGGTAATAAAGATATACCTTAATGTGAGAATTTCCGGAGAAATTTATAATTTTAATATTTAATTTTCAATTACGCCCCCTTGCGGCAAAATGCGGAATATGAAAATAATTTCCAGAATTTTCTCATGATCACTTTACTAACGAATTTTTTTTCCTACATATGGTTGAGGGCTGCCCTTAACTGATCACGCTCTAGTGTTTTTTAAAATTTCGTTTGAAAATTTTGTCTCCCAATTGTTTTTGTACATTTTTTATCTTACAGTTTTATGTCGTTTATCAACTTCACTTTAATTTATTTTTGTTCCCTTAATGACAGTTGAAGCATTACCAAAAAAGTTTGACTTTTATCGCTGGTAGAATTTCACTGACGCATTTTTTTCTGTCTTTACATCTTTGTTTTACTGTATTTAATTTGAATTCGTCAACAGAAAGATTTGGACTTTCTTTTCAAGCTAACAGAAATTTAAAATTGTGTGAATCTTTTGTAAATAAGGTGTCTCGTTTCATCTATATTCCAAAGGAAATATCCTATGATTTAACTCCTTCCTCTCCATATTAATAAGGTTTAAGCTTCATATCTCTCTGGAAGTTCATCTTTGTGTGTATTATTATATATTAATAAATATATCTCAATTGGTATATATGACTAAAATTAAAATTACTCGAGGACATCGGACTTTTATTTTCCAGTAAGTACTGGAAATAGTACTGACCTATCATAGAATTAATGAAAATGTATTCTTCAAATGGTCTCTCAACCTCGATGAGTAAATCAACCTTTTATTTTAACAGTTTCCTATGATACTTTTGTTTTTTGCATTGATGCATTTACTTTTTAAAATACCTTACATATTTTTCAGAAATCCAAATGCATTCAATACAAAAAACATGATAAATTAATTAAAATATTTTACATCCACATACTTCTTTCATTCAGGATCACAATTTAAAACTTAACATTACTAAGTAAAATGAAATTGTAAAAACATATAAAAATACCTATAAAATTCATAACAAAACATCTAAAAATGAGAAATAAATAATATCAAAAATATAGCACCCAACATTTTGAATGCGATCAGAAATAGAATTATAAAAATTGATTAAATGAGTAATACTTCAAGTACATGATTACATGTCTAGGAATTGAAAAACGTAACATTGCAATTCGATTAGCTACAGCTGACAAATCATTGTTGTCACATTTTAAAATGCTATGAGAAAATATGCATGTTAATTTCCTCATTACTTGTAGCTTCTATGTTGAGTCTTTCATGTCCTTATACCTTTTAGGCACTTTTTGACATTGTGTAGCCAGGTTTTCCCTGGTCAAAGTAAATCAGATCGGTGCCGTTCCCATCTTGCATCATCCGATTCATGTGTCATGTATCTCACTCCTATTTGATTCTCCAACATACGTAAGTCAGACCATGTATAATAATCCTGCAATTAACATATGGTATGAATTATTATTGGCTCATCAACTAGTATAGGAATTTTTAATTGTCCGGAACTCAGTAATTACGTTAACCGCATGATGTTTCAAGTATAGTTCATAAGATAATGCCTTATAACGCAGATTCAATCTAGGATGAGGGGTGAAGAGCTAATTAGAATAGAGTTGGCATTTTATTATTATTATTATAAAATATTGGTAATGAGCCGAGGTAGAATACCTATTTTAGGCTCAATTACTAAAAATACAGTGTCCAAAGTTGTGAAGTAATACATATAGGAACAATTATTTGTAAATAAATCGGATCACAATAAAGATTAACAATTATTTTTTGTATAACAGAAGAAGTCACTAGCCACTGGAGGGGAAAACACAAGCTTTACGTTGATATTTTAATTTGTCATAACAGTTTTTAAAGGTGTTAACTGACGTAGCACACACAACATCACAAGGGAGATTATTCCACTCAGAAAAAATTCTGTTAGCAAGGAAGCTCTGGCGTGACATCGATTTGAAGTGTTCCTTTTTGAGTTTCCAATCGTGACCTCTCAAACGTTGATTCTGGTTAAGACTAAATAGGTGATTTAAATTGCACTCGAATAAACCATTTAAAATAGGTCACGATCAGATCTCTTCGAAGTCGACGTTCCATAAATGTTGTTGCGTTCAGAATGCTGAGCCTTTCTTCGTAACACGGTCTGTAGACGCCAAATGGAATTTGAGTAGCATAGCGTTGTACAGACTCCAAAGTCTTTGCATCACGTGACCAGTCGATACTCCAAACCGGGCCAGAGAACTCAAGAATGGGGCGAGTACATGTGGTATAAAGGTTATAGAAGTGATGAGGGGAAATTTTGTGAAATGCCTTAAAAAGTAGGTAAACAGAAGTTTTTGCTTTTTTTGTTACTTTGTTCATGTGCTGGGTCCAAGATAAATCTACCGAGATGGTCAGTTCAAGATCCTCATGCTCGGTCACCGTCTTTAATTGAATATCATTCAACTCGTAAATGTTGTGGGGATTATGCTTTCCCATGTGCATTGCAACACACTTTTGAATATTGAGAGGAATCTTCCATAATCTACACCAGATCGATATTTGGTTTAATCTTCTTGAAGACATTTGTATTTTTGGATAGGGTTTGTGTAAATCTTGCTATCATCGGCATCAAAAGAGGTCATTGACTGAACATAGTTACGAATATCAGACATATAAAATAAACAAAAGAGGCCCCAGTACTTACCCCTGAGGCACACCACTATAAACGTCATATTCGGAAGAGTATGTGTCGGCAATACGCACGGCTAATTTTCTATGATTCAGATAGGCCGAGATCCATGCTAGTAAATTGCTCCTAATTCCGAGATGTTCATTTCTTGTCGAGGTGTATGTAAGGAGCTGCATTGTAATAACGGTAGATATTTTGTAGGTGCCTTCGAAATAATCACCATAATTATAAATGATAACGCAGTAGTAAATTTTCTCACGGAAGTTCCAATAAAATGGCATTTTATACCTGGGCTTCCAGCGCATTTTGGCGTCAAATAGGCAAATTATGATCTTACATGAGTTGTAGGTGAAGCGCAACTAACATTTGAGAGCTTATATACGGTCATTACGCAAATAGAAGCTGTACTTAATTCCCGTCAGTTAACCCCCTCACAGTCGATCCAAACGACCTTCAAGTTCTCACTCTTGGCCACTTCCTCATTGGAGGCGCTTTAACCAGTTTGCCCCAGACAAATGTAAGAGATGCACCAGAAAATAGGCTAACGCAATAAGAGCGACTGCAGCAAATTGTACAACATTTAGGGTTAGATGGCCCCCAGAATATTTGCCTCAGGCAGATGTAAGAGATGCACCAGAAAATGGGCAAACGCAATAAGAGCGACTGCAGCAAATTGTACAACATTTTTGGGCTAGATGGCCCTCAGACTAGTTGCACCAGCTTCCGCAAAAATCATTGTCCCAGGAAAGGTTCTCAAGGACAATAGTAGAGCTCCACTCAATTGGCAGATGCGACACATAGCATCAGTTCACCCAGGTAGTGATGGCGAAATTCGCGTAGTATCAGCTAAAACGCGCAGTGGCATCGCCAAACATATGATTGCTCAAATTTGTGTTCTTTCCATTAATTACTGATTCGTTGTAACGAATATTTAACTGAAAGTTATTTTTTTCTTTAACAACGTTGTATAGTTTTTATGTTTGTTATTCACATGCTCACCAGCTCACAATTGCCATGTTTAGCTTGTAGTTTGTATTCAACACATTAGATATTTTAATTGAAAACTGTATTTCAAGATGGCCGATATGTATGATCATTGCTTATTATTGATAATTAGCCTTGAGAGTTTGACAGTAGTAATTTAAAACGCCCTTTTTTATTTTGTACGTATGTCGTATATTATTTAAAGTTTTTCATTAAAAACAAACTGAACAAACAAGGAACATTTTGATATCTAACCTTATGTTTTATTATATTTGATCAATGTTTGAATGGGCATCATCCAATAAGTGCTACCTTACATTTACTCTACAGCTTTTTCAACACATTTTAAGCAGCTTAATAATGCGATATTGAACTATCGAGATTCTCAATTCTCAATTATTAGATAACAACTATCTTACCTGCAACCACACATGCTGCAATGATTTATCCACTGTGTATCTTTTTCGCTGTTTTACTTGGAGCAGATTATTTATAAGATCAATAGCTGAAAAAAAATTAATATTAGGAAATCGTGAGTGGTATGTGATTCCTAAAAAGAAAATAACGACAAAAGAACATCTGAAAATAAGATGTGTAAATACTATTTGTTATCTGTTTTGGATTTAAGAAGAAGTCACTGAGTTTTGCTAATTTGAACATTCAGGTTGTATCAAATGAAGAAAATGATTAGTATATATTAGTGGGTATTGCAGATGATGTTTGGCTATTCTACGAACGAGATATTGAAATGTAGGGCAAGATTAGTATGTCCCACCCGAGTATACATGCACTCTAATAATATATGAAGAAGGAACATTAATCAATTACAACAAACTTTCAAATAACCTACTAACCTAGTAATACCAAAAATATATACAAAATTCCCGTCAAAAATTTAACAAAGTAACCTTCGATGGCCTTGCCGCTTGGAGTTTTGAACCTATGTTACTATTGGAAGCATAGTATGTAAGCCGGTTTACTGCTTCGGCTTGCAACACTGATGCTGGATCTACATTGAATTCGGTATATGAACAGTTAATTCGCTCGCCGCTAGGAGCATTATATTATATATATGGATGGGAGGTATCAATTTTGCCTAATAGTCACTCCTCTTAAACAATCGAATGCCACGTAAGCTAGATGCTTAATTGATTCGTGTCTTTGATAGCTCGTTCAGGTTGATGCGCAAAAATCATGAAACCCTGTTAACTAAAACTTGGCTGTAGGATCAAACCCAAATGAATTTCTATTGTAGGCACTCTACAAGAACGATTCTTCAATTGTCCTATTGAAATAATGGAAAATTCAATACAATTGAAATGATACATTGGTATGAAGGTACTTCTAATGACAAAAGTATACCGGATATTTTAGTTCTTATGCGTGTTGATAATTTGACATTATTGTGAATAAAGTACAGTCATGTCACAAAGTAGGTGTATGCAAGGAAAAAGGCTAGAGGTACAGCATTACAAAAAGACCAGACATGTTGTATCAATTTGAAGTCAATTAGATGACAGTCAATCGTTGAACGCTTGTTCAGGTGTTATTGTTCACTGTTAGATAGTTAGTTGTTTGTTTTTGGGTTTATAGTTGAGCAGTTTTTTAAAGATATTTGTATATGTTTTGTCTGTTCCAGTTTCTTATACTGAAAAAATAAACTCAGGATGAAAAAATGTGCGTAGATGCACACACGTACTTTGACTAGATAAGAGAAAAACCTATAATGTTCGAATAACATCGTGTGAGCCAGCGGTGGAGCGTTGGGAGAGGAGGCATTCGAATTTAACTTGAAGGTTTGGAGGCATAAGGAAAACCTCAGAGAGTTCCACAACTTCACCGTTCGATAGAATAATGCAGTCTGTAGGAAGAAGTTCGGCAGGTCTCGAGCTTGTCAATGAAGGGGTAACTAGATTGAGCTCGTCAAGTCCGCATATCTGGAATCTGTCGTGGTAAAACAGACGACATTTTTGATGAGCACCGATCCCGGAAATATCTATAGAAAAGGGAGAGATCGCCCACCTTTCTACGATGTTGTAGAGAGGTCAATGAATTAATAAGTGTGACATCATCAATCAGATGAGTAGCTCTCTTCTGAATATAATCCAAGAGCTTCAGCGTATGTTTGGGAGTCGAACTCCGAACATGTCAACAATACTCTAGGATGAGTCGAATATTGTACTTGCAAATTTTAATTTCTGCAGCTTATCAGTTATTTCTCTACTCTGTGGAATTATGTTTAGAGATGGCAACTGAGCAGTATAAATCTAAAGACCAAGGCGGAGCTTCACCTCTATTTTTTAAATATTCTTAAGCTGCTGTCTATCTAGAGCGGAGTCCGTATGCATAGTTCGCGCGACGAGTCTTCATGGATTATTCTTTGAGTAATGAAATATGAGCGGACATTGCCAGTGAATTCCGGAATGCACAAAAGCCGTCCACTATGCACATTCCCATCAGTTCCTGTCCAGGCGAATTCGCTCGCAGCCGTAGTGTGCATATTGTCTGTATTTGTGATATTTTCACGTTCAAAACAAATATGGCTTGTAGCACATAGTTATTTGGCAGCTGTTCAATTTCAGGGGATATTAAATACAATACTTCTTGAAACTGATCTTGACTGAATGTCTGACATTTCAAATTTTACGTCATTGGTTTTCAAATAATCTATTATAAGAACACTAAAAGCATAGTCAAAGTATACCCTTTGACTATGACCAAAAGTGCCTTCTGTTTTTCGTCTCTTCAATACATCACTTCCACCATTCCTATCGTCTAATGTTCACAATTATACTGATAGTTCTTCATCTTCAAGGAGAACTACAAAATCTTATTGAAAAAATTTCAACCAAGCGCTGCGGATTATGCAAATAGACTTCACTTGATGCGCAGTCCGGACGCAACCTACAGCGCGTACTACGCATATGGACTACGCTTTAGATAGACCGTAGCTTTACTCTGTAGTGACATAGTTATTTTGAGATGTTTTTTGAAATCAGGATCCCTCTTTATATGCCGTTTTGCGAACGTCACCGATTGTTATCTTCACTTTACCTGGTTTCCAAGTTCTGTCCTTTCATCTAGTGCGTTTCAAATTAAAATAAATGGTTGGATTCTACAATTAGGCTCATCATTAGGCCAGAATCAACTTACCATCGGATGATATTTCTTTCCAAGGATTTGGAGGATACATAAACGCAGCATTTTGAATTTGTTCATTGATATCTTCATCTTCATTGAACGGAAATGTTCCACTCAAACTAACATAAACTATAACTCCCACACTCCACATGTCTAAAGAGCGATTGTATCCCTTGTTCCTGAGTACTTCAGGTGCTGAAAATCAAGTTCAAGTTAGAACAATTCTGCATATTAAATTGCTTGACTTTTCTATAAGAATTTCAAAATTTTTATGGGCAATAAGGATCTGTATTCAAGAAGAACCAATAGATATAAAATAATTCAAATGATTTAAGCTTACCAAGATACGCTGGTGTTCCTACAACAGATCTACGGAAAGACTTTTCACCTATGATACGGGCAAATCCAAAATCACAGAGTTTAACTTGAGGATATTCTGCATCAGAGCTTAAGAGTACATTTTCAGGTTTCAAATCACAGTGCACAATATTTTTACTATGAAGATGTTTGAGTGCTATCAAAATCTGCAATATTAAAATCAATTGTTTCACAACTATTTAATCACATGGAACTTCAGAAAAGATTTGTCATATAAACAGAGGTAAAGTGCTCCACAATGATTTTCCTTATTATGTTTATAAAAACAACAAATAATTCCGAAGTTGCCAATAAGAAGGTGGTAAAAATGTAACAGACGAGTAATGTGGAATAAAACTATTAACATAATTTATTTATTGCTAAATATTCTAACAAAACTATAAAATGTTTTATATGTGCATTTGATAATTATTATTGGAACAATGAAGGGAATTATCTGATGCATATCAAACATTTAAGGGTATCCATGATTAAGAAAAACTCCAATGTCATGAATACAGTTAATTCATTCTATTTCCAACAAAATTTTATTTCAAATTGATATATACTTACTTGTGTTATAAGAAATTTTGTAACTCTTTCAGTCAGTCTACCTTTTTCATGCGATAATATCATTTCTAACATATCACCTTTCAATTTCTCCATTATTACAAATATTCTTTCTGGTGTCTCAAACATTCGTTCTAAATTAACTACACCAGGATGAGACAAATTCTGTAAAATGGCTACTTCATTTTTTAATTGAGCTTCTTGTTTAGTAGGGAATCTTAATTTATCTATCACCTAGAAATGCAATAGCATGGGAATCAAATATACATACAATTTCATTTGAAAACGGAACTAGAATCACAGATTCCTATAATTATTAATCAAGATACGAAACCAGTGGGCAACACATTGGGTAATGGGATACTATTATCGTATTTAATGTATTAAATTAGTGAAAATAATACTTGTAATATCTATTTATGTTTATTGTCGCATTATTTACCTCGAGCCAATTTTACTTTCACTATATACAGGGTGTTTCAGTTTTTTTCGTTCATAACTTCGGTAAACGATAGAAGTTCCAAAAATAATAGGGATCTTTCATATAACATTTTTCTCTAAATCACTTCGTTTCCGAGATAGGGTGTTGAAGTTTTGAAAAATTATTACATTTTCTTCATTATCTTCTAAACAAATGAAGATTTTTGGTTCAAACTTTGTATATTTTAGTTTAACTAGATGATAATTTTTTTTGGTTTCAAAATGTTTTTGAGACAAGTTTTGGTTAGTTCCCAAAAAATTTAAAAATGGAGCAGCCGTTAGTCTGTCTGGTAAAACGTATGGGCCGAAAATGTTTTTTTTTGTAAATGCCAAGTCAGACATTGACATTGAATTCTTCTTGACAAGTCATACATCTTGTACCATGATGAGTTTTCATTCGCCCATAAGAAACTGAACAACAAGGAAACCTTTCCCCAGCAAATATTCTAACGTGGATTTATTGATTTCGACAATTTACTTTTATGGGCAAATGAAAACACTCTTGGTTCAAGATCTAGGAATTTCCAAGAAAAATTCAGTGTCAATGTCTGGCTTGGCATTTACTAAAACAATATATTTGGCCCATACGTTTTAGCAGACATACTAACGGCCGCTGCTTTTTCCGAATTTTTGGAAACTAACCACGAAGACATGTGGGAGGAAACACCATTAAATGAGAGAACAAATGCATGTATACAATTGGAAGATTGTCGTGCCCATTTTGGAAGACAAATACGAGAATAGCTAAATAGGATATAAATGGATCATTTTGAGCATTTATTATGAATTATTTTATTTCGTTACCAATAAATAGGTATTTAAATATTTTTTTACTTTTTAAATAGTCCTTCAAAAAAATTCCATGAGATAACCCTGATTAGAAAAATCAAAATAGCTCGAATAGGAAGCCTCTAAGGGAAATTTATCAAGAATACTTTTTTATAGAAAATAAATCAGAGTTTTTAAATTTGTATACAATAATAATTCCGACCATTGGCGCAGAAGTTTGAGGGGTTTAAATGGGTACAAAACCCCATAACTAAGCTACTGTATTTGTCTCAAGAACATTTTGTCACCAAAAAAACTTCTCATTCAGTATAACTAAAGTTTACCAAACTTGAACCAAAAATCTTCATTTGTTTAGAAGATAATGAAGAAAATGTAATAATTTTTCAAAACTCCAAACCCTGTATCTCGGAAACGAAGTGATTTAGGGATAAATTTTATATAAAAAACCCCTATTATTTTTAAAAGTTCTATCGTTTAGCGAAGTTATGAACGAAAAATTGAAACACCCTGTATAAAAAACAATCACCTTTTCCTCATCAACTTTGTCGTTTACTTTCGAGTTTTCTCTCAGATAGATTACTTCATGTTGTGGTTGACGGAGTATCCTCCGAAAAAAATGGCTATCAACGCTGGTGTTCCACAGGGATATGTCTTGGCACAAACTTTGTTTCTGCTCCACATCAATGATCTGTTGCAAGTGACCAGCTGTCCCGTTCACAGCTTTGCAGATAATGGTACAATTCATACCGCTTTCTCATCTAGAGCCTCTATACCATCCAATGAAGTCAGAGGAGCGAGACAGACAGGCAATTAATGGAGATCTGGCAACTATTTTGAAATGGGGACCTGATAATCTAGTAGAGTTTAGTGCAACCAAAACTCAAGCTTTTGCATCTTCTCCAGGAAGGCGGATCCCACAATCCTTAATATGATGTCAGGTACAACTATTCCTATGAAGTCATGCTCGGGATCACCACCAACAGCACCCTCTCCTGGGATGATCATGTGAGGTCCATTGCAGAAACCACTTCACAAAAACTTGGTTTTCTATTGCGTGTCAAGAGCTACTTTACATCCCGGCAGCTCCTCATAATCTGCAGAGCATGGATTCGACATGTTCTGCAGTACTGTTCACATGTTTGTAGTTCGGCTCCCAAACATACGCTGAAGTTCTTGGATTCTATCCAAATGAGAGCTATCCGTCTGATTGATGATGTCACACTTACGAATTCAGTGACCTCTGTAAACCATCGTAGAAAGGTGGGCAATCTCTCCATTTTCTATAGATATTTCCGTGGTCGGTGTTCATGAGAAATCTCGTCTGTTATTCCACCATGAGAGATTCCAGATAGGCGGACTAGACGAGCTCAAGCTAGTCACCCATTCGTTGGCAAGCTCGTAATCTGCCAAACTTCCTATCAGACTTAATTTTTCAATCGAACGGAGAAGTTGTGGAACTCATTTCGTAGTGACGTCTTTCCTTATGCCTATAACCTCCAAACCTTCAAGAAAAATTAGAATGACCAACATTCCACCGCTGGCTCAGACGAGCAGCGTTAGCCGAACATATTTAAAATACAGGTCTCACCATTTCTCAAGAAAGTAGTTTATCACTTTTGGGACATAGTAATGACAAATATCTAGTAATTTAGAAGGGATGGAAATGTACAAGCGAAAAAGGAATTTGATGAAATAGTACTTAAACAGGCATATTTTGATTTCTAATTTAGTTTACTCTGATGATGGCTACTTGGTAATCGAAAGATCCTCAGTACTTTAACAGTATTTTTAGTGGATAAGGACGATTGTTCCTTATTTATGGAGTGATAGTGTATCCACAGTCTGAACTCTTCTATAGTTTATTGGATTACTTTCATAAATGATCATTCTAAATAATTAACTAATGAACTACGTGTTAGATATTATCCACATAGGTAATTAGGTTTCAATAGATCAAAAAAAACTAATTACCTTTGTGGATAACATCTTATAAGTAATTTATTCATTTGTTAATTTATAGATGGTGTCGCCATCTCGGCAATAGTAAAATACCCTGTGACTTCAGTGAAGTACGAAATATCAACTTAGTGAGACATCTACTCTCGAGTAGATGACGTTAGATTGTGGTCTCTAGCATTTTTGTCAATGGAGTATTTATACCTCGGCCAAGATATTGACCAGTACTACTGTAGCTTGCTCGTTCCACTGATGAGATCGAGAGAACGAAACAGCTTCAGTGTTACTAGTCAATCTAGAGAAACCTAATTACCTTCGTGGATGATTATTAAACCTTGGCTAGCTAAGAGAAATATAAACTTTTATAATTGATATTAAAAATCGTAAAAGTAAGTAATGAAAATGTGATTGGTGTTCAGTAATCATAATAACTGCTTCGAATAATATGTAAGGGCCAACGTAGAATACATGTTTTCCAAACTGAAATTCAGGTTTGTGATTATTCATCGGATGCATCGTTCGCCGTTGATAAATTTCTTTCGAGAACAGTAACTGGGAAGTAAACCGAGTCTTTTCGCTAACTCCTTTTTTGCAGGAATGCGTTTAGCCTTGCCCTTGTATTTGTTTATCATGACATTTTATGTATAGTAATCTACCACAAATTTTTCAATTTTGAACATTGAAAGCTTCAAAAGTTCAAAAGCGTCTAAAACGTGTAATTTTTGCTAATGATAAAATAGATCAGGTAGTAGATATATGATTCATACTGTCCACAATAGTAGAATTGGAAGAACACTTACTTTAATAGCTGCAGATTTACCAGTCCTTCTATGTACACCACCATATACAATTCCAAACTGACCAGATCCCAAAACTTCATCAGGATAAATCTGATAAATTTGACTCATATCTGTTACTAGCTCTTCACTTTCGCCAGTTTCTTCAGGATCTATGAAAATGGAGAGTTCAATTTTTTTAGGTCTTTCGTAAATAATTTGATACAGGAACAGGGTCATTCCCCATAAATCCCGTAACTTGGATATTTCTGAGTCGATTTGAGAATTCAAAAAAAAACATTTGATATCATTATTTAGCGAGCTTTTATACACTGAATCAAAATATAAAGGGTATCAAAAATAAATGAAGTATTCGGTAGTAGTTGATTTTTTAAAATGGAACACTGTGTATTTCATTTAACAGTCGATTAGAGATTATAATTAGTTATTCAACGATATCTGCTTTGATGGGGTTACACCAAACGATTAAGGAGATTACGATGTTCTGATACATATGCTCAATGAGCGTGAAGCAAAGGGTGAATTGGTGTGTTAGGATTGTAGTTGATTTTTAAAATGAAACATCCTGTATGTCACTCGAAAATTGCAATCCTCATTATTATTTCTGATTTCAATAATATAATATTTAATCTATCTATTCTCTATGAAAACAGTTTATAGGTTATAAACATAGTGAAAACTTAATAGTCTAGGAGCCTGAGCGATATTGATGGTCTGAACATTAACCCGATGGCACTATGGTTTATCGTTAGAGGACGGTTCAATGACCAATTCATCTCACAGACCGAAATTTCACCGGCTGCTAGATCTCGAGATACAGCTTCGGCAAATTGGTTATTTTTTGACTGATTGCGGTTACTCGAAAAGCATGCCATTCTTATACACTTCCACCATGTGCCATCATTTTTTATCGTGTCCGTTTATCAGGCTGACCAGTTAAAATTGGACCGAAAATGGACTGCAAGTTAACCTTCCCAAACCTGGTGGAAAATGTTCATTGGTGTTGGCAATTGTTAAGATACCTTATGCCATCAAAAGTTATGGGTCCATTTCCGAGTAATTGGCCATTATTTGGACCAAAAATGTTTTTTTTCTCATTTTGTGGCTAAACCTTGCGGATTACAAGGTAGCATGATGGCACCATGTTGAATAACTTTATTGGAGGTCAAGTAAAAATTTTAAATTATTGCCATCTCTCCTTGCCTATTTCAACCCCCCAAAACCCTCAAAAGCTCCCCCCGAAAAAATATGAATAATATGGATAATATCACAAATTTTATGATAAATTAGTCAATTATTGAGATTCTGGCTGAGTTTAAGTTCTAAACGGCCGTTTTTTGTTTTTGTTTTTTGGGAGAGGGGGCCAACACCAATGAACATTTTCCACCAGGTTTGGGAGGGTTGACTGGCAGTCCATTTTCGGTCCAAGTTTAACTGGTCAGCCTGATAAACGGACACGATAAAAAATAATGGAACATGGTGGAAGTGTATAAGAATCGCATGCTTTTCAAGTAACCGCTACTTGAAAAGGGTTAACCTCCAGTCAACAAATAACCAATTTACGGATGCTGTATATCGAGATCTAGCAGCCGGGGAAAATTCGGTCTGTGAGATGAATTGGTCATTGAACCGTCCTCTAACGATAAACCACAGTGCCATCGGGTTAATGTTCAGACTTTCAGACCATCAATATCGCTCTGGCTCCTAGACTATAAAGTCATTGAAAACTATAAAAGTCATGCAACGAAAATGAAAATATTCATAACTGAAACTAATGTTTTGATAAAGAATATCAACAACAACAAATTATAGCAATTCTTCTATTAGAGAACCATCATTATCTAGATACAAGGTAATTCTCTTATCGATGTTTCTGGATACATTTTTCAAGATATTGTATTGATGTGATTTATCAATCCAATATTTTTTTCCTTAATTCGTCGAGGTTTACAGACCTTTCTCTGCAAACTTCATTCTTCAGATATGCACCTAACATAAAACGAGTTATGTGAGATCGGGACTTCTAGCGGACCATCTTATAGGCCCTACTTCATCCACCCATTCATTGAAATTCTAATTTAACAATATCGTAACCTTTCAAAAAATTTATATTTAACCCTGTAAGTTAAATATGCCAGCCCACATATTCAAATTCCTCCGACCATGAAACGGAACTTCTTCCACTATGTAGAGATTTTTCTCTCTCCAGTAATGATTATTTTTCTATTTGAAATTCCAGATGTGCTAAATAATGCCTCAATCAATCCTATAGATTTAATTAAAATTAGTGGATCTTGTTTATGCTTTTCCAACATATTTTGACAAGTAATTCTCCTCATATTTGTATCATTCTGACATGATATTTTGAGATTTGTATTCATATTTCTGAAGGGATCCTGAATATGAATTATCGGAATCTAGATCTTCATTGAAATACAACAAAATATTCGAATCACTGTTTTCTTTACAATTCGTGGTTTATTTTCCTGTTATTCTAGGTCTTTAACTAAAATTTCCTCTAGCTAACAATAAACTTCTTGCCATGGTAATTAAGCAACGAAATCTACTCAGTCTAATGCGAGATTAACCCTGGCATGAAGTGTCATCATTTTCGTAGCCTAGCTTTGTTTATAACTGAATATTCCTTGTAATATCATCAAGACTATGGATATATTGAACCTCGTCGTTGAAATCAGAAATAATAATGAGGATTGCGATTTTCGAGTGTAATACAGGATTGTCCATTTCCAATATAAGCTACAATCCTAACAGACCAATTCACCCTCTGCGTCACACTCATTGAGCATAATATACCAGAAGATCGGCTATATCTCCGTAGTAGTTTGACGAAGCCCTATCAAAGCAGTTCTCATTGAATTACAGATTATAATCTCTAACCGAATGAAACACAGGATGGACACCCTGCATATTTTGATATAATCTAATTGTGTCAAATGTTACGGGGGGGGGGGTGGGGGTGCATTTATGGTGAATCACACTGTACATAATACTAATTATTATTGTTACTGAAGATCGAGCTTTATCAAATTGCACCAAATGATCTCATGATTTCAAATAAATAATAAATTTTATGTTAAATAATACATAGTACAGTCAAATGGGTATTGGACCCGTAAATCCTTGGGGAATGGATCGATTTTAATCGATGCATTCTCTTCAGAATGTTATCAGAAAAAAAGTTGACCACAAATAAAGTTGCGCAAATTGCTTATATTGTTTATAAACAATAAATAAGCAATTTAATTATCTCTTTTTTGAGATTACATAAAAATGTCTAAAAAATGCAAAATTTTACCGTTTTTGATCGGATAAAGGCTATTCTTTGTTATAAACAATTTATTTATTAACAAAATAAATGAATTCGACCAAAACTCCGTCTTTAGGGTCGTTTTTGGAGAATTTCGGTATTCTGAGTTCGATTCTATCGTCAATATCGTCGAATGTATACCCACAAATTTGCTAATTTGTTATAAACAAATTATATTTGTTATTAAATATACGAATTTGATCAAAATGTCGAGTTTATAGTCGTTTTCTGATAATTTCGGCCTCCTGAGTACGATTTCATTGCTATTATGGTCTTTAAATGCATACATAAATTTTTGAATTGTTATAAACAAATTATTTATTAACAAATAAAAAAAAAGACATGTGACATTTTTATATAATATGCACACTCAGAACTTGATTTTTTTTGACAAAATTGATGAAATGTATTAAGTCTTAATATAATAAAGAAATGGCATGCCACTAATTTTAAATAATTTTTTTCCCTTCCATAACAACTCTTCCATACCTCCTTAAAAAAAGTAATATATTCAATACTATATATACTTATTGATTCTTTGTCATACTTAAACATCAAAATTTTTATTATTTTTTTCTAATTCGCTTTTGAACATTTCCACGAGAATGCATCTAAAGACCATAATAGCAATAAACTCGTACTCAGGCCAAAATTATCCGACAACGACTATAAACTCTACATTTTGGTCAAATTCGTATATTTTATAATAAATATAATTTGTTTACAACAAATTAGCAAATTTGTGGGTATACTTTCGACGATATTGACGATTAAATCGTACTCAGAAATACCAACATTATCCGAAAACGACCCTTCAGTCGGAGTTTTGGTCAAATTCATTTATTTTGTTAATAAATAAATTGTTTATAACAAAAAAATAACAAAAAATAGTCTTTATTCGATCAAAAACGGTCTAATTTTGCATTTTTTTTAGTAATTTTTATGTAATCTCAAAAATGAGCTAATTAAATGGTTTATAAACAATATAAACATTTGCGCAACTTTATTTGTGGTCAACTTGACATTCTGAAGAGAATGCACTTTGTCCCAACAAAATCGATCCATTTCCCAAGGATATACGGGTTTTATCTATTTTTATACCCATTTGACTGCATTAACAGAAAAATTAATTATCGTAACTCAATTCTAGATTTTTATGGTGGAAACTACTTACTGGAATTGGAAGTAACAGGTAATAAGGCTTGACGAATTGTTGTTTCCCAACTTTTAGCTAAATAGGCACCAACTCCGCTATCAGGTGGGGGAAGATTCACGATATTAATATCCTGTAAATTGTATAGTGGGTCTTGTCCGACGAAATAATCAACGTTAGTGGTTCGTATTTCGAAGCAATGCATAACCTCTGTAATCAATTTATTTCAAAGCGTAAATTCAATGTTATTAATAAACGTTTAAAATCATTTCTGTTAAAATATGGAGCGTTTTCATTTGATATAAGGATCACTTTTCAAAATCCCATTATTAAAACACCCAAGATGAATGATTTTTTTTTATAATTGCATACTTAATTTTTGTTTCACTGATTACTTACCTCCATACTTAATTCTAGCAGAATCTATAGTTAGAATTTCACAAAGAGGTATATCTTTAAAATATTTTGAACCCTGGTCAGATTGGAACAGAACTATAGATTTGGTATCTAATCTCCAAAAGTGTCTTCTAATCTGAAAAAATTTATAAATAACAAATTACCCCAAGGTAAATGTATGACTGGAAGTATGGTGAATTTATACCTCCTTAAATAATGAAATAAATTAATTCAGAAAATGGATACTTTATTACGCCTAAATTTGTACAAGGGAAGTGAGTGCATCGCACATGGATATGACCAGGCCCAACCTTCTAAGTACATAGTAGCGTTTTACTTTTCTTTTTTTTTAAATTGAAATAATCATATCGAGAATGTTATTGCGAAGTACTCAATAATTCAATTTGTTGAAAAGTGAAGTGTGATATCAATGATTATATTAACATTCAGTTTACGAGAAACTATTTGTGAGTAAAAATGATTTGTAAAGTGCAGCAAGGAATGCATTTAAGGAACTACTTTTATAGTAGCTTTATGCTAGTCACCCTATATTGAATAAAAATATATTCAAAATAAAATATAAATAATTCATAGAAGCTTATTAGATGAATAATTATAATGAAATATGAATAGAAATAAACGGCTCCATTGGTAGATTCCAATTTACTGTTAACAAATAACCTCTTTTAGAATTTTCAAGTCCAATACCATAAAAGGAAAAGTACTGATGATTTTGTATGTCAAATTTCGTTTCGCAATTATAGATAATTTTTGAAAATTTGTTTATAAATCAACAAACGGAAATTGAGAATTGAAAAATTTCCATGAACATATTTCAAAAGTTCTTTTTATAAATACAAGTGGAATATTTCTATTAGGTATTATTCCATCAAATTTAATAAAGCGTATAGTGGTTAGTTATTGATAACTACTATGTAAATAATAGTGTTACCAATACTGCAAATTTTGATTAATCTGTCATATTTATGTTTATATATGTTTAGGTTCTGTCAAATTGGTGCTGAAAGAGTGGTTGTACAAGGCTAAAATTTGCTCGAGACGACATTGAATCTAAATCAAAGTGTATTATGCTAAATAATAATATATGACAATTAGTCATACTTTTTAAGCTATGTCAAATTTTGTGAACCTTAAAGATGAAGAAGTGAAAAATATTCAAGAGCTTATTATATACATTTTCTAGCGCGTCCTCATTTGTACTGCATAGCGCCTTGCTGGACTGGGCCTGTGGGTTGATGTGCCTGCCTTCGCGGTCATGGCAGAATCTGGAGTTGCGCGATTCTGCAACTGAAGCAGGGACGCGATAGCGCGATGGCTGGAGAGTCAGACAGAACCGGAGTGTACTCGTGCACATCTAGGGTGGAACTTACAATTTCCCTAGGTTTTCACGTTACCGTTTTGCAGGTAGAGGTCTATGGAATCCGGACCTGTGCCCCGGAAAATGAGAAAACTACTGTGGTAGAAGATTTTCATTTATACCGAGACACGAAATACTTGCTACCACATTTGGTGATAAATGGGTGGACTCAGACATGTAGTATATGCAGGGACGGTTTGATACCACATTGATATCGATTCTTTCACTCATTACTATTTCAAAATAAATTTAAAGTATCAATACTTTACTTGTATCCATAGTATCGGATGGTCTCTAGGCGTATGAAACTATTATATTTTAGTGGCAAGGTAAAATCAATCTTAACTGTTCATTTACTCACTATTTTATCCTTATTAGTAAAATGAACAAGCCATCCTTCTTTTATAACTTTGGAGCCTCTTCTTTTGGTGTGTTTCACAGATTGCACAATTCGTTGTAAAGGAATGTTGGCACTGGGGGACGATGAAGTAGTTGTACTTCTGAAGCAGAATATTCATATTAGTATTGATAAATTTAAGAAACCTTATGTTTCATCAGTGTATCTAACAATAAACATGACTTACATGGAAGGCGTGTCGTTGTCATTATCATGTACAGGGATAATTTCTAAATATTTGTTAGCACCATTTTCTTTGAGACAAGTTTCACTTTCACACTCATGGTCATCTTCGATAAAAGTTAACTGGCTGTCATTGCTTGTGGAGCTTTCAGCATATTCAAAAACACCTAACAAGAATCAAATGTGTAAGCAATATTTCAACTGGAACCTGTTTATAAATTTGAACATATGTTCATGACATTGTATACAAAACATGATAGTCAAAGGGGCATCAATCTATGAAAACCCATTTTTACTAGATCTATATTTCTGAACAATATGTTTAGAGAGTGATTATGCAATGTGTGAACACAACGTATATCGATTTAAAAATGCATGCTGTTAACTTTTCAGATGGCAGAGATCATGATTACCCTACAATTAATAGACAAATTTGTGGAAACTGGATCCATCACCTTATACCAAACAAAAAAAAGCCAACAACAGTAATCAATGAGTATAATGACATTATTGGATGTTTAATTGCATCCACATATATGAAATTGTAGTATTGGATATTCACAAAAAAATATGAAGTATTATAAAGTAAATGATTATCAAGTGAAGTAGGTTAAAAATGTACTAATATCAGCTAAAACGTTATTGGAATTTATGGAATAAATAGGCTTCTACAAAGAGAGTTACCATTATCTTTTCAATGAGTTTTAAGCAGCGAACTATGACAGTTCCGGGTATGGCTTCTGCAGTACATACTCAAAGGTTATAGTTTGCTTAAGCTCTCAAGCTGTCAGGTTTACCCCAGAGTTGCGTTGATGTAAATGAAATAAGAAATAAACGGAAACATGTGATGAACAAAATTTGAAAAACCTTAGAATAAACTACTGAGGTAGACGGATTTACATCTGTACTGACAGCCGAGCAGCCCTGAGCGCACTTCGTGCTCACATAATGACTTCTAGGCTTGTCTTGGAGTGCAGGGAAACTGGTTGAATTAGCCAGAAGGAACAAACTCCAGCTAGTGTGGGTACCTACCCATTCTGACGTGAAGGGAAACGGAGTGGCCGATGAATTGGCCAAATGGGGTTCCTTGAGCGCCCCTGGCCCCGATTCCACGATCAGAATTTCATCTACCACCGGGCTCCAAGCCCTCAAGGAGCTACTGGATGGACAGTGGCTCTAGGTCTGGCATGGTTCTCTATGAGCAGGAGAGGCCTAAAACTGGTGACGGGACTCCTCACAGACACTGTCATCTGAATAATCATCTACACACAATGGCCATTGTTGAAGACCCAGCTTGTAGTAGATGTGGAGAGACGGATGAAACTGCTTCTCACATCCTAGCAGAATGTCCAGCACTGGCTTCTCTCATGCTACAACACCTCGGCAGTACACATATGCCGCTTGAAACCATAAGAGACCTCAGTCCATGCAAAACCTTAGCCTTTGGCACTGTCTTAGGCCTGCTGGACTGATTCTTGTATCAAGGTGCGCACAATGGACCCAATGAAGCGGTCTAAGTGCTCCGGACTCGTCCACTCCCGTTTTGATTGATTGATTGATTGATATATCATGGTTATAGGTGATACATTCTTGAGTCAATATTACCCTTAAGGTATGCGACACCATACTAAGCAGATTGGATAAATAAAAAAAGTGGCGACAAGATAAAAAAGACACAAATTACAGGCTGCAAAGGAGTTTGCTGAGGTTTTATGGCCAATATTAAATCTACAAGAGAAGAAAACGAAAGTGGTGGATGGCTTGACATCACCACTTGGAGTGCCAGAGCAGATTGACCGCAGATACAACCTATTACATCTGAAATCTAGCCTTCCTTCCTGTCCTGTCCTCAACAATGACATATTATACAAATATACCTATTAAAACATATAGTACACATATGTGGCTTTATCCCAGAACCCAAAGTGCATGATCTAAGAGCTTTAGCTCAAACCAGATACAGTATCATCCACCATACAGAGTGGAGCTTCGTAAAACCATTAATTGTAGAGAGATGAAGAAAACTCAGAATTCCTAGGTTGTAAGAAAAACTTTGACATCTTCATACCCAAACGAGACGACAAGAGAAGGAAACATCCAAGATTCTCATTTAATAACAATTATAATAAACTTTAGGTTGCATTCAAATTAGAATTAGTAAAAGCAACGCAATTTACAAATTTTCGTGTGTAAGTTAAACCCTTTTCAAAAAGGGAGTGTGTATTCCTGAATGGAACGACTTACTTATATGAACTCGATTTTTTACATTCCATTTTTCATTACCTTTTGTTTCTGCTTTAATGTTCATCCATCTTTTACTTCATCAAAGCATGCACTAATTCAACACCAGCATCTTGGTTAACTTTGTATGTTCAATTCAAATCAACTGAGAGGTTGCGATTAATGTTTAGATATGCAAACCAATTCATTTTATGATAATATTTCTGCATAAAGATGTTTCCTAACATCATTAAGGAATCATTAAAACACTAAATCAAATATTAAATATGTTATGTGCCAGCAATAACATATTCACTATGACATCAAACTGCACAATTTAACAACAATTACATGTTTAGAACATTTAAAGAGTAATTGCAATTTAACAAAATTGAAAGAACCAAAAGATATTAGAGTTTGGGAACTACCCATTACAAAACTGTAATTTTAAACAGCGAACATAAATGGTGCCAATTTATGGTAAATTAATACATATTGTGTTCTAGATTGTCCTGATTTGATAAAATACCGACTTTACGAAAAATGAACAGTCGAGAACTTAACACAGCCTACTCCTACCTGTGGAATCTCGAGGAAGTTCTCCAATGCAGTCTTTTGGAATTTTGTCTAAACATTTTTTGTGTGCGTTATAATTGCAATCTTTGCACTGCAGTCCTTGTTTGAACAATCCTTTTAATAATTTCTTGCAATGCTGGCAGACGGTTGGGCGGGTATAGGTATGTAAAACAAATGTGTGAGGTATTTTGACTCTATTTGAGACTTCTTTTTCAACCCACATTGGTCTTCCACCCAATGATGCAGATCTGGTTTGAGAAGTAAACTGTAACATTTCAAGGTGATAAGTCTTCACTCAATTAAGCAACACTTAGAAATAGAGAAGAATTAATCTTTATCAGGCAATGAGCTTACACAGTTGTACAATGTTAGCCAACTTATCTCATGGTAACATATGGTTTTTAGATTGTTTGTAATAATTTTGATTTGGACCACAATTATATTCAACGAACTAAATATGTATGCATATTGTAAACTTACACCCTACTACGTTAATATCACTTTAATTTATAACTTCCGTTACGCGAGTTTCGGCGTTTTACGTCATCTTCAGACGATATTCAAATACAACAGTTAAATTTTGATCGTGAATTTGCCAGAAGTCATTATGAAACTTACCTTGACATAACATATACAAGATGAGGGAAGTTACCCTGCTTAGTCCCTTAGACACAATTCAAATATATAAAATACCACGTTATCAAATTTTCAAAT
Source organism: Endomychus coccineus (assembly GCA_958510875.1). Classification (NCBI taxonomy): domain Eukaryota; kingdom Metazoa; phylum Arthropoda; class Insecta; order Coleoptera; family Endomychidae; genus Endomychus; species Endomychus coccineus. Next base: position 53,241,450 of record OY294068.1, on the reverse strand, counting down.
AATTGAACAATAAGAATACAGCCTTATAGGTAATAATAATTATCAAAATTCGAAGAAAAAAGGTAAAAATGACTCTCTTATTGAGTTAATTGCCATTAACTTTGTGTTATTCTATTACAAAATGATGAAATAAAATTACTTTGTTGGGTATAAATAGTAAACAAGAGATATTTCAGAAAATGATTATTCTGGGCTCAGTAGAACCAAAACTTTAAGAATCATGGTCATCTCAAGTCTGAAAATCATTACCATCATAACACATACCGGGATATCACAAATTATCTTGGTCAAGGGTGGTTGTGGAATCTAAAACGTGTGTCTTACTTTACGTTTGAAATAATTATGTCAGTGTCACACTGACATCATCAATAACCTACAAATTTCATACCTATTTATTTCAGTTGTAAAACAATAATGAACTACAAATTATGAAATAACGGTTTTAGTAACAAGAAAAACTAAATTACAGTAATTGTTGGAAATGTCCCCCGTTTTGTTCGATGCACATTAACTAGCGCACCCGTTCGAAAATAGGCTTCAATCATGAACATTTTGTGCTGTGTGGTAAGGGGCACGATTCAAAAACTGAATTAGAAAATTTCAGCACAATGACTTAACAGATTCTGACACAACAAAACATATTCAACAATTTAAAGTAAGACACACGTTTTACATTCCACGTCCACCCTTGACCAAGACAATTTTTAATTTGTAGTTCATTATTGTTTTACAATTGAAATAAATAGGTATGAAATTTGTAGGCTATTGATGATGTCAGTGTGACAGTGACATAATTATTTCAAACGTAAAGTAAGACAAACATTTTAGATTCCACAACCACCCTTGACCAAGATAATTTTTGATATCCCGGTACTTGATGAGACGAATTCATTGGATGCAAGAACTAATAATTGTGGATGGAAGGTTTCAAATAAAAGGTTGATGCATAAATAAAAAGATATATTTTATAAAATTATAAAAGTAATAAATCACAAATAATCTGAGAAGCAATACAATATTCAAAAACCTCCACCACAATTATTTAAAAACATAATAAATATCACATCAAACTTGAACAAACAAAGTACAAGTTAGTTATATAAAAAAGTAATAAACGCATACACAATTCAAAACTGTACTTAATTTTTATTGGAACTTAAAATTAGTTATGATCAATATTCTAGTTATTTTACAATTCAATTTTTATGAAGGAATCTGTATACAATATATAACTAAAATACCTATTTTTGGAATGATTGTTAGATATTAAGAACAATTCTCTGCCAAATTGACTTTTTCTTCTAATGTCTGATATTCTCAATAATAAAAAATTGAATTTAGGATATTGAATTTTCCTAGCATATCAGGGGGACAGGGGCAAGGGCAAAGTTCCAAAATTAATATTGAATTAAAAAATAAAGGATACTGACTTTCAATTCATCCAATTTTTTAAATGGGATAATGTGCCTACATGACAAAACTCAAGTTAATTGACCAACACTTTAGAATTATAAATCATAAATTATTATACATTATTATCAAAAATGACTTTTTTCATACCATTAATTGTGAACTGTCTTGGATATGAAATGGTGATATAAAAGCTTTTCCTTCTTTAAATATTTCGTATTTCTATATTTTGATTAATTTTAGAAACAAGCTTTAAAATATAAGTCATAATATATGTAAAAATTAAAATTAATATAGTATCTGGACGATGACAATCATAATTTCATAATTTGCCATAATTATGAATAGGCTGTATTATAAGTACTTTATTCTTTAATGTTTGTAACACCAGTAAAAAAATTGGCTAGTCTTACCAATCCACTATCTTCCATTTGCGTAGAGTTTGCTGATGCTAGTGAAGTGTTAGAACCACCTGAAGGACTTCTTGGAACTTGCAATGTAGTAGATCGTTTTCTTTTGTCATCGAGGAGAGTATAAGTACAATTGTTTGGAACTTTTACAACACATCTCTTATGGTAATTTTGACCACAACCTGCAGAGTGAAAAAATCGCAATAATTTATTATAATAGTTTTGGGTTGATTGATACAATTGAGGACAGAGGTCAAAATATCTAAAACGCTTGAAATAAATAAATAAATATATTTTTTTAATCAAATTGAAACTGAGGTGTGGATTCAGTCTTAATTCGAAATTACAATGAGTGAGTGCTCCAGAAATTTTTTTATTTCAAATCAACAAAAACAAGTCTAATGAAAATTGTTTCATGGAAATGTAAAATTAAAAATTGCTGAAAACCTAAGAAAACCAATACCTTAATATTTATATGTAGCGCTTACATGGAATCTTTTAAGTATATATTTCACTTCAATATAAACTTTCTTAGTCAAGTGGTGGCCTAGTAGAAATAATGCTTTTTATTCTGAGAATAGGTAATAATTAATGTAAAATGGTCACATAAAATTTGAATATATTTACTACAACATAGTACAAATATAAGTTGTTAGGAGGTGGCAGCTGATTGATAATAGTAATGCTTGGTGCTGTACTTAGAGAGTATGCACATAATTCGTTCCATTCATACTGATATACTGAATATTTTGAAATTGACATTAATTATGAAGTTTAATCATAAAGTTATGTTAATTTATTCTAGAGAAAAAAACAACCCTTAAAATATTTTCTCTCAAAACAATATTTTGAATGCAACTTTGAGGAGTCTATATGAAACATATTATTACCAAAATAACATGGCAGAAATACTTATATAAATTTACAAACGACTGTAATCTTAAATTAACTTGAATATTATAAACATTATTACCTTCACATTTTAAGCCTTGACGAACCAAACCAAACAACATCTCTCCACAAAAATCACAAAATGTTGGTGTTTTATATGAATGAACAGAAAGTGCATGGGGTCTTATAATTGGTGTATCAGGAACCAGTGAAGAATTTGTCACTACAATCAAAAATAAAATTCATTAAAATTACTAATTTGAAAACTTAAATATCATTATTACCTTTTCCAGTTAACACAATTTCTATAAGTGTCTCATCAACTATATCAGAAGCAGAGTTGATAACCTGTAGAATATTGTGCGAGCTGTATTCATGCCTAAATAGTAAAATTCTATCTTCTATCCTATTTATGCCATGATCAGGAACCTATTAGAAAAAATTGAAAAATAGAACACAGATTCAACATAATTTACTAAAAGCAAATTCAATGAAATAGATATTTCATATTTGATACAGGCACTAGGGGATGAGTATGAAATGTAATACATTACAATTTGAGGAATACCTTAGCATTTATGAAGTCACAAGCCAAATCCTTTATCGTTTTTAAATTAAGAGACACTTGTGGAACAGTTATGGCATCCCTAATTAGTCCAAATTGGAAAAGAAATGTCACTTCAATCCCTTGACTCTCCATATTTTACAAAAAATTGTGAATACCTATATCTGAAAATATAGAACAAGAAACTAATCAAACACATTGGTGATAGATTAAATGAAAATAACATTCTTCATTATACAGTGCATGAATTGAAGAGAATTATATTTTATTGTAGGAATCAAAATCCTAAGACAAAAAATGGTATTACCGTACGTACAAGTCTAGTATTAACATAAATTAATCATAACTTATAGTCCCGTTATCGAATGGTTAACTAAAACGAAATGGTACCTACAATATTCATAAACCTCAGTAGAAAATAGTACGCTTGCAACCAATTGTTGGAGAGAAATTCATTTATTACTACATACATAAATACACATTTCATTTACATATAATTATTTAAAAACAATCTTTACACTAAAAATGACGTACAAACATGACGTATAGACGTATGACATAAGCATAAGTAAACATGTCAAATGTTATTTTATTTCTGATAACGTAAAAATTAGTTAAGTCACTCACCATTAGATGGAGCTGCATCCAGCTAATATGCCATCAACCATTGAGTATCGAGTTAGAATATAGCAGACACCATAAGTGATGTCAAGTATAGTAACTTTAGATATGCGTGTTCGGTATCGGTACTTTGTATTCGGTACCGGTACTTTTGTCTTGAAAAATTCGTTCGCAGCTTTCCAATATACAATATAGGAACATTATATAATCCCGTCACTCTTCAGTTAGTTAATCCTAAGTCCCTTATCGATTACCCGCTTACTAATTTGTTACATTCTTTTCGCAAGTTAATATAAACTTTTTTAGTATAATTCACCAAAATGTACAATCAATTGGAAATAGCATTGATGGATTTATTAAATCATTTTTTTCATATTTTGAATATACGAGAGGAAAACCTATGTTTGAAAAACATCGTGTGCGTTCTCGAATACAGAAGGAGCAGTTTATTACAATATCCATATACAGCCAGAGTCCTGGCAGGGGTGAACTTACCTTGTTTTGAAAAAATACTTATGTAAATTGTGAATGAAAACAAACATGTATTTATAGCAGGTGACTGAGACCAGTTTCAGTTCCAGGCAGGCAATTTTGGTACACCTATTCGAAGGGGGTAGAATGGGAATGGAAATATTTCTGGATCTTTCAAAATCATGATTGTTTAATAGAGTTGGTGCTAAATAACTTAGAATTATATGGAAGTGCTACTTTTCCTCCCGAGGATGAAGTTTACTACCCGACGCGTAGCGGAGGGCAGTATTCATTCAAGGGAGGAAAATGCACTTTACCCCCATGTTATACATATGATTTTTCCGCCTCCCTCAAATAACAAGTTATTTTTAAATAATTTATTTATGAAACTAACAAACAAAATTTATTAAAGAACTAAAACTAAGAAGTAGGTATACAGTATAACTTATAGGCACGTTATTTTCATTCTTGCATCATACATATTTTTAATTTGTGGTAGAGTAATTATTTATACTAATGTTAAACGTGCAGTTTTGAGCAGTGGTTATTTGAATACCACTAGAAGTGAGAGCTGGAGCCAACGCAGTTTTCGTGATATTTTCATTAACAACATTATCATACAGCTGGTATCCCCCGGAAGTACTTGGCTGATTACAATCAATTTCATTAACTTCAGTGATTCCCATAATTTGGTTCGAAATTTTTCGCTTTTTTGCAAGATTGCTCCACATACCCTTCAGCGATATTCGTAGACTTCCAACCTCCGTGTTGCTTTAAAGCAAGAATGTCACCTCCAGAATTTGCAAGTAAACTTGCCGAGGTTCTTCTGAAACTATGCCCGGTATAATTTACGGCATTAGGCAGTTTTAAAAATTCTACAATTTTTTTTAGGAATTTTAGCAATAGTATTTTTTCCAACCATTCGGTTGATACATTTTCCTGCTCTATAGCAGACAAATAAACGTGTCTGATCTGTTTTAGGGCGTAGCGATATATATTTTCTATAAATGTCAATATCATTCCCCGGTGAAGCATTCTCTGTATATTTGTTTTAGAATTTGGTATATTTACTATTAAAATTGAACCTTTATCTTCAATATCTGTAGTGGCCATTTTAAGGAGCTCGTCACACCTGCATGCTCCTGAAAATATCTTACCTTCATTAATAAATAATTATCATTGGGGGCTTCTAGTAAAAATTTATTTACTTCCTCTCTTGAGGTTTTTGCCTTATTAGGTTTATATCCCTGGTTTTGTCTTTTCAAGAAAGCAATTAATTTTGGGTATTTAATATCCAAATTTTTTTTCATTTGAAGCATGGTACATAGCATCGAATACTTGAACCACAATGTAGAGGCTTTTAATGTATTTACTAATAGCGAAAAATACTCCAAAATAACATTTTCTGAGTAAGTACGAATATGCTTTTCTTCAGCCCATTGCTTGAAATGTAACTACTGTTTTTCGTATTTTTCTTTAGATTTTTGGGGTAATAGACATTGTACTGTTACATTAACTTATTCCCAAAATGTCCGGTGGTGTCTTAATTATATCTTCAAATTCGCTTGAATCACTCATTTTTTAAATATTATTTTATATTTTATAAATATATTATAGCGTAACACACTTTGAAACTGTTAATCTGTCAATCGACTATAGCATGCTATAATATTTGTCCTAAATTCGAAAACCGGATGAATCTATGAATTGAAGTCAAATTATGAATGTAAAAATCGTTAAATTAAAATAACAATTTACTGATTTCTACCATTTTGCAAAATACTCTGTGTTCTATGAATAAACGGCAAAATTTATACTTATATAATAGAATATAGTTTAGGAAGTCAATGTCGTATTTTATTTTATTGATGACGTACCATATGACGTCACTTTTACTTTTCCTCTCTAGTGAGGAAAAGTACGACTTTGCTCCCTACAATGAGGCCAGGAAATGTATACTTTGGATAGAGGTAGGCGGAAAAATATATTTCTAAACACTATGATTCTTATTTATAAATAAACAACAGATTTTAGAAAACTTGCAGTTTGTTATATATTCACAATCATAATATCAGAGGTAGATTAGACTTTATGTACCAACTGGCAATTCTTCTTATGTTAAAAACTACAAAAAAGTTCACACTGTGGATACACTATAACACTATAAATAATTACTCTTATCCACTAAACATACTGTTAAAGTTCGGGGACCTTTCAACTACCAAGTACCCGTCATCAGAGTAAATAAAATTAGAAATCAAAATGTGCCTGGTTAAATACTATTTGGGGTTAATAATGCAAACAAGGAGTTGCTCTCAGCTGGAGATAAATCGGAATTTAATAAATTGCTTTTTCTTTTATCCATTTCCATACCTTCCTTTAGATATTTGTCGATACTGTGTTTCAAAAGTGATAAATTATTTGATCAATAATTTAATTTCTAAACAAAAAAAAGAAATTGGAACGCAACCAACTAGCCAAAATAGCACTACCTTTAAATAGTTCCATAACATTCAATACTTTCACTTATCACCTTCCGCTTTCAATAATTAATGAATTCTTAATTTGCTATACAACCCGTTTATAGATGTAAGAACAAGCTAAAAAACAGTTTAGGCAACACCTTTGATAAAGCTTCCGACTGCGTCACATGTTTTCAAAATGTTATACGGTCAAACTAGAAGGAACATTTTGCACATATAAAGAAAAATGATGAAAAATCAGGGGTAGACGAACATGTTTTAAATACAGGTCACACCATTTCTCAGGAAAATTTATCACTTTTAAGCACAATAGACAAATATTTAGGTAATTTAGGAAATGTATAAACGAAAAAGCAATTTATTAAATTTAAATTCATCTCCAATTGAGAGTAATCCCTCGTTCGCATTATTAATTCCAAATAGTATTTGAACACGCAAATTTTGATTTCTAATTTAGTTTACTCTGATAATGGCTACTTGGTAGTTGAAAATTCCTCAGTACTTTAACAGTTTTTTTAGTGCATAAGGGAGATTATTTCTTATTTACAGTGTTAAAGATACCTTTTTTCAACAAGGCATATAATATTCTTTTAACTATTTCCAGCTGGAAATAGAATCTGACAAAAATGTGATAAGGTTTAAGAAATTGTTAAAAATAACTTAAGTAATTGTAATATCTAAGTTAAAAGTAGATGGAGCATCTATATGCAATGTTTTGTATTCTATCAATAAACAATCTAATATTGTAAATAGAAAAACAAAAAGTCATAAAAATAAGAAATTCTTGTTTCATTTAAATAAATCCACTGGAATATCTCGACAAATATGCGTCCTACAAAAAAATGTTCCAAATAAAAGTTTGATGGTTTCGAAGGGACCATCTGATCCTATAAAAATTTTTTCACCACCACCCTCCAGGGGGCGGGGCAGGGGGTCAACTTTTATATCTTAAACGGGAACCCTTATTTTTTATTGCAGGTTCGGATTCTACATGAAAAAATATGAAGATTTTATTTGAACAATTTTTTCGAATTCGTAATAGATGGCGCTGCAATCGCAAAAATAACATTAATCAAGTCAAAAAACGATAAATTGATACGAAAATCAAAACACGCAATTTGCCAAGAATGATGTTTAGTTGCAATTAGTTTTCCGGACAGTTCGCACACAAAATGCGGCGGCTCGTGACGTACGTGATAATTGCATTATCTGACAATCAACCGAAATGGCCGATTATTCACCGAATGAAAAGGTGGATATTCTCCTTGTCTTAGAAGAATGTCGGGGTTCTTATCGAAGAGCTGCAGCGTTATATCGACGACGATTTCCCCGACGACAACGCCATCCGAATCATTCAGTGATTCGCCGCATTGAATTGAGATGTAGAAGAGGAATTATTCGACGTCAATGAAGGCGCAACACCATCGAGGATCATCGTATGAATCCGCGCGTTATCACCGTTTTGGCGATGGTTCATTTGAACCCTCACATATCAGTTCGCGAGATCCAGAACAAAAGTGGCATCCCGAGAGAGACTGCGAGAAGGTATTTGAAGAACGCAAAGTATCACCCGTACCACGTATCCTTGAATCAGGCATTGAGTGAGCAGGACCATGAACAACGGCGATTGTTTTGTCAGTGGGCAATACAGCAATTGCAAAATGACGAAAACGGTGCGCGGCTAAGCATCCTTTTGTCAAAATTGTTGGTAGAATATCAGTCTTTTTCAAGGCTAAATGATGTTCGAAATAGGGTAGATGTACCAGTGAATGGCCATCGCATTAGAGTGACAAGGATAGACAATACATTTTAAATGAGTGGCCATTTACTGGTACATGATCTTAACCGGCCATTCACTGGTGCATTGACCCTACGCGATAAGATGACGCATTCCATTTCAATGGCGAACAATTAAAAGTGACGATCTTATCGTCATTTTATCGTTTTTGACTTGATTAATGTTATTTTTGCGATTGAAGCGCCATCTATCACGAATTCGGAAAAATTGTTCAAATAAAATCTTCATATTTTTTCATTTAGAATCCGAACCTGCAATAAAAAATAAGGGTTCCCATTTAAGATATAAAAGTTGACCCCATGCCCCGCCCCCTGGAGGGTGGGGGTGAAAAAATGTTTATAGGATTAGATGGCCCCTTCGAAACCATCAAAATGGATTTATTAAAATGGGTCACCCGTATTATTATTGGAACAATAGAAATTTGATTTATTTTCAAGACTGTTAACATGTTCAATTTTATCCTTAGCTTCAAGATTTATACGAAATCGTGTAGTATTCCAGCATTTCTTCTCTTCTGATTTGACGCTGGATATAACACGTTCATCACCAACGTAATTAATACAAAAACGAGCGACAAAACCAGGAAAATCTATGTGAGAATAAAACCTAGATAAATATAAACAATAAATAAGTCTAGATGGAGAAATATAAAACGTTCAATACTATCGAATAGTTTATTGTTTATCCACTTATATATTTTGTTACAATTTGAATTCATTTACAAAATAATGTATCCAGTCATTTTGTTATCCAGCATCGCTTCTCATTTGATTTGATGCTGGTTAACATGTTCATTATTGTTTCAATTAAAAGAACACAATTCTTTTGAAAATAAAACAAGACAGTCAACAAATAAATGGAGTTCAGATAAACAAAAATTTAATAAATGATTCTATTCACTTATATCTTTGATCAAAATAAAATTTGGACCCTTCAAATTATTTATAATATCTTCAGTTGTAATCTTAACTTCTGCCAAAGCTTCCGTTTTCAATCTCTTATGTCCACTCAAAATCGTTTTCAGTATTCCTCCACTTCGTTTTGACTTGATCCTGGTTTCAGCAAGTTCGTCACCAGACCCTATAAAAATTTTATAATCTTTTTCTACTGAATATTCGGTTTCACTGTTCGACTTTAACGATTTCAATTTTATTTTCTAAGTCCGAATCGGCACCCGTTCCCATGGTCATTTTCAGTTTACTACAATCGGTAACATGTTCATCCAGCAATTCTTCAGTAGAAAACAATTCGAAGCAATAGGAACACGAACAAACATTGTCACTCGTTTGATCTAAATCTGTTGTACTTCTTTTGCTGCACGTTGCGATATGTTCGTCCAGTAATTTTTTATTAGGCAATATTTGATCACACATTTCACATTCACAAGATTTCTGGCTGAGATGGGTACGTTCGTGTTTCAACATGTTCAATTTGAGATAGAAACGTTTCTTGCAGTGAATGCATTCGTGTTTCCACTGTTTTGGATCTGTGTGACACATGTACTTATGCGCTCTTAGAACGGCTTCCGTTCTAAAACTTTTAGGACACTGAAAAAAAAAATTAATTTTAGGACATACTATGCATCTACACATGGTGGGTTTTTGTTATCCAGTTTATATTTAGTGAAATATTGAAAGGCACAATCTAGTTTAGAAAGTAGGCTTAGCTGTTTTTGAAAATTTGTCTTTCTCTCCCATTCGTCTTTAGAGAGTAATAATAGTTCGACCATTTAATAGTCCAGGCAACGAACCGGAAAAAAAATATAGTAAGCTAGAATTTGAATTTTTTTTTTGGATTTTGTACCTAATACCCCATAGATCATTCATGACTATCAAGACCGCGGGGGTCGACCTTTCTACCCCCCCAAAACGGGGTTTCAACCCCTCAGAGGAGCATTCTTATAAAAACAATCCAAAAGTTTAGAAAATTAATGAATTAAGGGCCGAAAATTACCCCAAGTATGTTTTTTCTCTCGCTGATCACCATTCCGCAGTTAGTCTTCTCGGAAAACTCTCTCCAGATGGGAAATTTGTGTATAATATATAATTTTGTTACGAAAATGACCTCTAGTAGGTTTTTTGGGTCGCTGATCACGATTCCGCTGTTATTTTTCCCAAAAAAGTCTCTCCAGATGGAAAATTCGGGAAATTTGAGATATTCCTGAGACGGTTATGAATGATAAAGTATAATTTTGTTACAAAAATGACCCCTAGTAGGTTTTTTGGGTCGCTGATCACGATTCCGCTATTACGTTTCTCGGAAAACTCCCTCCAGATGAGAAATTTGGGATTTTCCAACTGGAGAAAGTTTTTTTGGGAAAAATAACAACGGAATCGTGATCAGCGACACAAAAAACCTACTGGGGGTCATTTTTGTAACAAAACTATACTTTATTATTCATAACCGCCTCAGGAAAATCTAAAATTTCCCGAATTTTCCATCTGGAGAGTTTTTTGGGAAAAATAACAGCGAAATCGTGATCAGCAACCCAAAAAACCTACTAGACGTCATTTTTGCAACAAAATTATACTTTATTATTCATAACCGTCTCAGGAAAATCTCAAATTTCCCGAATTTCCCATCTGGAGAGTTTTTTGGAAAAAATAACAGTGGAATCGTGATCAGCGACCCAAAAAATCCACTAGAGGTCATTTTTGTAACAAAATTATAAATTATATATTATATAAAAATTTTCCAAATTTCCCATCTGGAGGGAGTTTTCCCAGAAAACTAATTGCGGAATCGTGATCAGCGACCCAAAAAATATACTTTGGGTCATTTTCGGCTCTTAATTCATTAATTTTCTAAACTTTTGGATTGGTTTTATAAGAATGGTCCTCTGAGGCGTTGAAACCCCGTTTTGGGGGGGTAGAAAGGTCGACCCCCGCGGTCTTTAAGAAGAAGAAGAATCTATGGGGTATTAGGAACAAAATGCAAAAATTTTTTTGAAATTCTAGCTTACTATATATATTTTTTTTATTATGGGCTTTTCCCCGGCTTATTGCCTGGACTATAAGTTTCCAATTTGACATTGGTATTATATAACGAGGTAGTGCTGGCAATATTGTTTCAATTAAAGGTGAGGAAGCAGTTTGTGCGGAAATGATTGCAAATTAAACCAAATACCAAATCTGCCTAGAAGTATTCGCGTTTGTATAATAATTTTACAATCGAATGAACTAAGATAATATTGGTTACGATAGGGGATAAACGTACATTTTTATCTTCATAATGAATAGATATACAGGGTGACATAGAAAAAAGTACCGTGCATAGTGTCAGGCGATAGATGACACTAAAATAAGAAAAAAAGTTCCTATTAACATATATGCTCAGACGCTTAGTTTTTGAGATACAGGGTGTTGAAGTTGGAACAAAAATTTCGTTTTTTGACATCTCCGGAACCGTTTATCGTACAGAAAACAGCTTTTGCAAGCATCAAAAACTAAGCATCTGAGCATATATGTTAATAGGAACTTTTTTCTTATTTTAGTGTCATCTATCGCCTGACACTATGCACGGTACTTTTTTCTATGTCACCCTGTATAACAATAATAGGAAATATTGATATCGAGTTTCCTCTCTCCACAGACTGCACTAAAAACTGGAATAATTCAATTGAATTCATATCGTAATTAAGTAGAAAATCAATCTTTTTGATTTTTTTTGCGCCTATCTATTTAAAGATAAAACACAAGAAACCCAGAGACAGGTTTGAGCTATTCATTGGGTAAACACACCTGTCTTCCTAGCAGAGGTATATGCAATCCTCGAATGTGTGAAGGAAAACAATCGGAGAGCCATCGAAGATGAGCAGATTCACATATTGACAGACAGTCAGGCTGTACTTAAGGCAATGAGAAGTCAGGAAGTGACATCCCGTCTGGTATGGACATGCAAAGAAGAACTTGAAATACTGGGAGACCGAAACCGCGTTAAGCTAATCTGGGTGCCGGGACATCAAAAGTTATAGGTCCATTTCCGAGTAATTGGCCATTATTTGAACCAAAAATGTTTTTTTTCTCATCTGTGGCTAAACCTTGCAGATTACAAGGTAACATGATGACACCATGTTAAATAACTTTATTGGATATCAAATAAAGATTTAAAATCATTGCCATCACTCCTTGCCTATTTCAACCCCCCAAAACACTCTAAAACCACCCCCCAAAAAATATGAATAATATGGATAATATGACCTATTTTATGATAAATTAGTCAATTATTGAGATTCTGGCTGGGTTTACAATTGAAACGACCGTTTTTTTAATGGGTGGTTGTAGGGGATTTTGGGGGGTTGAAATAGGCAAGGAGTGATAGCAATAATTTTAAATCTTTATTTGACCTCCAATACAGTTATTTAACATGGTGCCATCATGTTACCTTGTATTCCACAAGGTTTAGTCACAAAATGAGAAAAACAAATGTTTGGTTCAAATAATGGCCAGTTACTCGGAAATGGACCAATAACTTTCGATGGCATAGGGTATGTCACATATTGCCAACACCAATGAACATTTTCCACCAGGTTTGGGAGGGTTAACTTGGGGTCCAATTTTAACTGGTCAGCCTGATAAAAGGACAACGATAAGAAATGTTGGCACATGGTTGAAGTGTATAAGAATGGCATGCTTTTCAAGTAACCGCAACTTGAAAAGGGTTAACCTCCAGTCAAAAGATAAACAATTTGCGGAGGCTGTATCTCGAGATGAATTGGTCGTTGAAACGTCCTCTAACGATAAACTATAGTGCCATCGGGTTAATGTTCAGACCATGAATATCGCTCTGGCTCCTAGACTATTATGGATCAATTTATTATTCAATAGAATACTACTTTTACAAAGAGTATGGTCTGTAAGTGTACTCAATTATAACATAAGAAAAATACTTTTTTGTACAACTGTCAAAAAAACTTGACATTTCTGCATCTCTATTTACTTTTTTTACTGCCAAAATAATTCACAAAATAAACATGATATAATACTTTTTGAAGGATTTATTTTTAACAGAGTCAATTATTAATTGATTATTTATCATAAAACAATTTCATTTATTGGAATAATAATTGATAGTAAAGTTTGAACAATTACTTCCAACATGTTTAAATTGAAGCAACTATGAGCAAACACAGTCAAACACGCGGTGTGCCAACAAACCGTTTCTTTAGTAACGACACAGAAAGATCACCAGCATCCATGCTGTGAAATTATATTGGAAGTATTTATTTTTAATATATTTCAGACGATGTAAATTCACATTCACAGTTGTACAAAAAATGTTCGTTTGTATTTCGTGTATAAAATTCATGTTTTCATGGCACATTCGAGAGAATTTTTGGCCTCGACCTGCGGTCTCCGCCAAAAATTAACACTCTCATGTGCCATTAAAAACACACTCATTTTACGCACTTAATTACAAAAATAACTATTTCATCATGGTTGCAGTTTGAAATTACAATGGATATTTTTACGAGATAATCTACAGAAGAATCAACTAATTCAACCAGGGTTTATACATGATTCCTTACAATAATCAATTATAGGAAATGTCATTTATTTATTATTAACATTGTTAAGTAGTGTTCCAATATTAAGAGCTTGAGAGAGGATATATTGACAGAATGGAACACGGACGTGACCATAGTCAAAGTATACAGGTCTGCCGGAGCATCCCTTCTACTCTTTTTAAAATTCGAGTGCAAGCTGATTGGTCGTTTATTTAATGTTATTGACGACGATATAATATGATGTTGTTACGTGCCGGCGATGTGATTGGAGGAGCTAGGTGACGTCACCTAGCGCGAGAAACGATGGAAGGGAGGCTCCGGCAGACCTGTATACTTTGACTATGGACGTGACGACTGTCTCTATGGTAACAGGTAAGAAATTAAAATAAATAATTAATGTAGATGCTAATTAGACTCAAAAGTTTTGATTTACTTCATACGCTTATTTATTGATGACGTGTGTGTTATCATTCGCCGGCACAACTGTATATAGGGATGACAAACAAAATTATATATCGATATATGAACACATGATATATTGGTCTGGCGAGGTAGCGCGCTGGCCAAGCACACATGGCGGTCGGTGGATTTCGCGCGCAGTAGAGAAAGGGTTAATATGTTGTACATACCTCAGAACACTCGAAGGTCCTCTTTTTCGCGTGAGTGAGTACATGTTTTTTCATGGTATTATGAAAGGCGAACCGTTTGCCACATTCATCACATTTGTAATCAAAAGGTTTCGTGTCATGCTTGTTGATGATGTGCTTGCGTAGATAGGGATAGCTGACGACGATGCCGCACAATTCGCACAACGCGTTCTTAGGTACTTCTTCTTTCCGTCTGCAAAGTTTGTCTCTAAAATGTGCGATCAGCTCGACGCCAGTTTCGAACACGGTCATACAATAAACGCACACCATGTCGTGCTCCTCCGCTGCCGGATCAACCGGTTTGATTTGGAGCGTGTTGTTGACGTTGACGTAACTGGTCATCAATTCGCTGTCGGCGTGATTTTTGAATTCGGGATCATCATCGTCCAACATCGGGATAGTTTCAGTTTCTAAAACGAAATCAATTGTATTATGTGAAAGTAGTGAAGTAGGAGGTATGACCTTATGTTAGAAAAATGTTCCTTGAGAAGGGAATTGCACACATACTGTGCAATGAATCTTCTTCCTAAGGAAATAAATTACGAGAAATATTCTATTAATTCAACAGACTTCATTCAGTATTGCTGGGTAAAATATCTGATTTCTTAGAAGAGAAATACAGGAGTTTGGAGAATTGCTAAAATAGCGTGCATTTTTTATGATGTTTCTCTTAAAATCCATTCAGCTAGAAGAACGTTTGGTACATTAGTCGAGGAAAATTAAGACAAAAATAGGGCAAAGGTATGAAAACCTGTTGGTTGCCAAAGCTATTGGCCTTACAGGGGCATGCCGTTGTGAAGAACTTCGAAAATTAAAAATTGATGACATGGAAGATCTTAATTCGGCCCTTTTAATAAAATTACCCGATACTAAAACCAAGGCTAGAAAATTCACAGTCACAGGAGAATTCTACCAAATTTACAAAAAATATGTGAAGCTTCGACCATGCACAAATGATACACGCTTGATTTGCGGCACTCGCCTTCGGCTCGTGCCAACAAACTTCTGCGCTCGTGAGAAATATGTCGTTTTTCTCACTTGTTGTACAATATACTATTTCATCCATAAATAACTTTCAGACAAAACATGTTTGTCTTCAGGTACTTACTTATAACAGCGCCATCATTTCCTAAATTCAATGGGTCACCACCTTTTTGATTCTCCATCAAATGATATGTAGAGTCATCCATTGTATGTGTTGTTCCTGACATAGGAGGGAAAAAATGTTTTTTACGTATGCCTGGAAACAACGCGAACGCTTGCATTAATTGCACGTTAGTTGCCACAGTTTCTTCAGGTCGAATAACAATGAAATTGTCTTTATTGTCTTGCTGGCTAGCGAAATAAAGTTTTACTCCGGTCAAGGCGTATTCGTTATTTTCCAATTTGAGAGTGATGTTGAGAATTTCGTTTCTTATATAATCCAACATATTTGATTGGTCGATTTGCATACGAGTGTCCAAAAATTTTTCCAAAACTAGTTTCTCTACTAAATCTGTTTGTGTTCCTACATCTTTCAATGGGAATTCACCAGGAGACGATGGTGGTGGGATCGATGAGATTTTCCCTCTCTCTTTTATGGCGTTCACGTCCACGAATCTGAACTCTTCATCTGGCTAAAATCCAACAACCAAGTTGTAATGTTTTAAATTAAATGATCTTGTGAGATAATTTTAGTGGAAAGAGTCGAACACCATTTTCAATAATCTACGAAATCTTACGTTTGGATACGTAACGTATCTCTTAAAAGTTTTGGCAGAGATTTTAATGGAGTTAAAATAGGCAATACCGATAAAACATCAAGTTGGCGTTGGTAATAAACTGTTTTCATGTTTTCCGACGACCATATGCGAAAATGACAAATATCACTCTAGAGCGATATGTGTATCAAGATGTAATTATATTAACCCATTTTAGGCGTCGATCGGTTATTTACTAATCGATAGGCAGTTCACAATATAACTATAAGTATTGTATATGGAATTTTTTAAATTGTGCTTCGAAATTAATATTGCGGAAACGTCAGATAAGCTTTTGAATTGTCTGTTTTGCATATGCAAATATATACAAATTATTAAATTAAAAACCGTAAAAATAGTAACTCATAAAATATGGATATAGAGGTTGACTGTGATGATCAATGTACTCCACCTGAAATTAAAGAGGTTGTAAAATTAACACCACTGAAATGACTGCCTGAAAAGTCCAAAAGGAGGTACGAATACGCTTACGATCAATTTCTTTCATGGCGAAAAAGCAGGGAATGGGAAGCTCTTCTTCCGAAAATGTTTTGCGCTTGTATATGTGGGTGAACTTTCCAATAGAATCCAATGCTCAACATTATGGACTCAATATTCTATGTTGCGTACCATTTAACCATTCACCATAATGTAGATATCTCAAAATATAGTAAACTTGAGGCGTTTTTAAAGAGGATATAAACAGAAAAAAGGCACAATTTTGACGCAACAAGTAATTAATGAATTTATAGATAAATCTTCTGATGAGATTCACGGTTATCGGTATTTAACCAAAGGTTGTGTTGTTATGGATATATCAGATGCATGCCGCAAGCAAGAGCCTACCCAGTTATGTATATTTAACTTTGAAGGTTTGAGAACTGCGACTGTCATTGAAATTAATAATACAAAAAATAAATGCTGTCGCAAGTTAACTATTACTGAAAACTTTTATAGCATATATAAGAAATATGCAAACTACCAAAACACGTTTTTTCTTAATTATAGAGACCAAAAATGCACAAGACAAGTGGTGGGCATTAACAAAACTGGAAATATACCTAGAGTAGTGGCTAAATTTTTAAATCTAAAGGATCCTGAAAAATACACTGGGCTGTCATTTCGCCGTTCATCTGCTAAGATATTAGGAGATGCAGGAGATCTAACCTCTCTGAAAAGACATGGGGATTGGAAATAGTTCACAGTTACAGAAGAATATATTGATGATTCTGCTAGTAACAGAGTAAATATTGCTAATAAAATTATGGGTGCCATCAGCAGTACTTCGATAACCGTCACTCCACCTCTTCCAAAAACTAACATCAAGTTTTTTACTGTACATAATGTACAAATAAGAGAGGTAAATCTCTAACTCTTTATTGCAAACTCCATAACAATTTACGAATTGTAGAAATAATAATATTTTACTTTCAATTTCTACAATTCTATGTAGTTGTTATTTTAAGTTTTTCTGATTCAATCGTGTTTTCTTTGTAAAGTAGAAAGAATATCTATTTATTTGAGATTGTGCATTAATCTGTGGTCGTCGGGAAAGTAGTGTATATTACTTGAGTGGAAAGTGTCAATTCACACTCGTGTGAAATGGGTCACTTTCCACTCGTAATGTAATCTACTATACTAGTAATGTAATATACTATTCCACTGAACTGACTAACAAATTGAATTTTAGGAAAACTATTTGCAATTTGGTTGGGTATGCCTAAATCGGAAACAAGACTAACTAACTTTACGTCCAATCGAAGCTTATTGGTCACCTTTGGCTAGAAAGGTTACCATGGAGGATGGGAAGCTGAAAATTAAGAGCAATTACGATTACGATCTTTAGAAAAATTAGGAAGTTGTAGAAGTCGCCCACAACTCAAATCCCCTATTGAGTTGTGGACGACTTCTACAACTTCCTAATTTTTCTATAGATCATAACCGTAATTGCTCTTAATTTTTAGCTTCCCATCCATAGAAAACTGCGCCTTGTTGAGGAGCATGGTTTATATTGCTAATAATAGCATGTAAGAAAAATTTTAATAAATTATCTTTGTTGAAAATTCTGGCAAAGTAATTTGTGCCAAAGCTTTTGAGACAAAATAACATGGGTATTTCCTTAGTTATTGTGTTGAAGAAGTATTGAGAAAACCTTTCGACCTTCACCGAGAATATATTAACATCCGTAGTTTAGCAACGATCATTATCAAAATATGTAAGATATTGTAAGATAGTGATTTGATTTTGCTCATTTATAAAAATCGGTAAACCATCAATAATAAGAATGTTTCATTCTATTTTATGTCTCTTGAAGTATTAGTGCCACGAACCTTCTATTGCTGAACAGCATGAAAATCTTACGCCACTTATTCATAATTTCATCACATATAATGATTTTTGGTAGTTATACTTTTCTATACTAGCATAAGTCTTTTGATAATTTTTAATCCCTGAAAATCTGAAAACTTGTTTGAATTTAAAAGACGCTGAACAAAGTATTTGTATTTGTAAAACATACCTCGATTTCACTTATTTTTCTTCTTTGCTTCCTCTCTTGAATAGCACCATCTCTTGGCAAATTCAAGGAAGGAAGAGTGTTTGTTTTCAGAAATGTTCGCTTGACATCTGCAAACAAGAAACACAAAGTATTTCCAATGCAACCATACATATTTAAGATGGTAAAAAAGTGAGTACATTCATTCAGTACTAAATTTTATATTCTTCAATTTCATGGTTAGTTGATATTTGATAACATTAGAACAAATATGAAATAAAAAGTGGATTACATATTTGTTTACATGTAATAAAACAGAAATTTCAGAATAATAAAACATTATTATTAAAGAAAACAAAGCCTTTAGCAATTAAATAATTGAAACGGAATTATTTTTATGACTTCAATACTTTAATATTGTCTGGAAAATGGTTGAACTATTATAACTGCATAATAATGGCGATTTCTCGAAAAAAATTAGATATAATTACATTCACTCAGTAGTTGCTATTTCTAGTATTCTGAAATGTATATTTTGAAGATTATGAATTTGGTGTATTTAAAATTTATAATTTTGTATCAACTTTCAAGAAATCGCGTATTGTATTGGTGGGTCAGAACTCTTTCATCTATTTCCCGAAAAAAATGAAATATAATTACATACACTATATAGTCTATAGTTGCTATTTGTAGTATTCGGAGATGTTTATTTTGAGAATTATGAATTCAGTATATTTAAATACAACTACTTTTATAGGACTATTCCCGTTTTGTGCATTTCTGAATCGATAGTAGACTTTTCCGAGATGATGTCTGTGTGTGCATGCGTATGTGCGTAAACACTGTGGAGACTATTGTGCCGTTCCTATTGCTCGTAAGGATTAATTTTGCAGAGGTCGCTTTACAGTGGTGAAAATATAAACTGTATTTGTTGGGGCGTGTCCGAAATTCCCATTTTAAGATCCAATGACGTCACCGCCACAGTACTGCAACCCGAACTTGGTGTGCCTAGCACAGTTGATAAAGCGTTAGACTCATGCGCGACAGGTACGGAATTGATGCCTGACACGTATGCAGTTGTTTTTGTCATCTATCTATCCTTTCATCATTTAAAATGATATATCTAATTCAGTGATCGAGACTGTTATCAATTTGTTTAAAAGACGTTTGTATGCAGTTGTTTTTGTCACTTTCTGGTTAACTATCTGTCTATATTTTCATTCATTTGAAGTGATATATCTAATCTAAGTGTTTGAGACGGTTATCAATTTGTTCAAATACGTTTCCTCTTATCAGAAATAAGATTACTTCCCTCACTATACTTAGTATAAGGAAGTATTGTGATCGGACTAGAATTATTTTTTCCCAGGTTTTCGCGGAAATATCAGGGTCGGGTCTTTCTGAATTGATCTAGACTATTATTACTTCCCTCACTAAACGTAGTTTAAGGGTAGAAGCGGCAAATATCTTCTCCAGATTTTTGAGGATATATCCTTTTTGAGCATTTCTGAATCGATCTACACTATTTTTGAGATTATGTCTGCGTGTGGGTGTAAAATCTGTGAAGACGATTGCACCGTTCCTATTGGTCGTATGGATTTGAAAGTTTGCAAATCACTCTAAAATAAGAACTGTATTGTTTTTGGAGGCGGTAGCCCCGTTCCAAGTGGTACTTTTGACAACGATTTTCAAATGGAATCATAGTATTTTATTGAACCATTATAACCATAAGTATTTTTCTGGTTATAAATTAATGTCACACGCATATATTTAACCTGCAGAAGTGTCAGAAATTCTCATTTTAAGATTCAAGTGACATCACAGTCTATTTTACGCGTGTTTGCTCTGTGGCAAAGTTTGATAGTTCATGTGACAGCATCAGGTGTATAATATAAAACAAGGTTATAATTATTATAGTGTGAATAATTCCAAAAATCAACCTGACAGCAGGTCTCCGCATAAAACAGTTGTAAAATACATTATGAGACCAGTTGAATACAATATCAATGTAACATGAAGTATAATTTAATGTGTTTCATTACAATCACATATCTGACACTCAAAAGTGTCCGAAAGCTAATTTGCTAACAAGAGCGAGGGAAGTCAGTATGTTCGCCAGCGTAAATTCGTGCTTTCGAAAAACGAGGAAAATCTAAAACTCTAAAATCAGACTTTCCCATCATCGACATTCATATAGTTTCTCTTGTGATTCACTTCTGGCTCCTGTAGATGATTTTTAACTCCGTGTGAATACGACATAAAGTAAAGCAGACGACCCCAATAATAAGTAGCAAAAGCGATACCTGGTACCTGTTTAGCATTGCTCAGTCCACTCAAGTCAGTGCTAACACTCGGCAATGACTTTTTTGTTTGTAATAATTTTACAGATATACAAAATCTTCAAGAAATTTTGCGAAATTAATCAAGATGTGTAAAAAAAATTCTTCTCGGTGGTATTGCTTAGGTCCCTTTTTTAAAAACATTTTGGGAAAAAATCATGTAAGTTTTTTATTACAGAAATGCCTCCATCTAAGCTACACCATAGTGTACCAAAGGGGAAGCACATGGGGGCGCCGTATTCTGAGCGAAATTATTCCCGATTTCAAAAATTACTTCATGTACATTAAGATTATTCAATCCATTCTGTTTAAAATAGCTTTGTCAGTCAGTGGTCGTTCTCAAAATCCAGCACTAACAAGTGAAAATATTTTAATGTGTGCATTCCTCTGTAACGTGAATATGATCTGACACTGCATTTTAAATGCCTTCTTCTAATTCACCAGATGGTATTGATTATACAGGGCGTTAAAAGAAATGTGCCACAAATACATCACAATTAAGCTGACATACATGAATTTTTGAAGTGAAAACTTCTTTAGGCGCGTTGAGCTATTTCAGATGGGAGGTAAAACCATGAATGAATTTCAGTGCAGTCCAAAACCACCCTAGTGTTTTGAATTTTTGAAAACATTTTGGCATATTTTTTAAATGTTCTTCTTTGGTCAACTAATGCATTGCTGGTTTTAAAGCAACTGCCAACAGGCTTATGGTTTAGTAAATTATATTAGTACACTGAAGATTGATCATTTTGAACAAAATTGTCAGTTAGATAAATTAAATATTCAGTTTAAATTTGAATAACACTAAAATAATTCTGTATTCCATGTTTGATCACTCACATTTATTGAAATCACAGTCCCTCTAATATATTTTACAATTGTACTCAGCAACTAAATTATATACTGAAACCCACATCCTGGATATGCAGTAATTGTTTTTTGTTGCGATGGTGACTAGACAATATAAACATAAAAATGATCTAATCAAGATAACACATGAACATAGAACTAGATATAGAACAACCTCCTCATACATCCCAAAGCCTGAAAAAAACATTTTACAAAGGAGCTATACCTTGGACCAAAGCTATATAATACTGTTCCCCCCAGTTGAATTCTCTTGAAATGTTCAAAAAAAAAAAAAAAAAAAATTATACTCACTGGGTCTTGATCACCAGTATGTTGATATGAAAAATACTATTTGTAAGCAGATATTAGGGTACATTACACAATTACTACCTTATATAAATATATGCGAGTGTCTAGTTTATAGTGAAAATAATGATATCATTGTTTAACTCATGTTCTGCAGGGTAAAATTTATTGTATGTTAAATAACAGGTTTTGAATACCTGAAAAGCCACATACAAGGGACTCCTGTTGTGATAAATTTATTATTTATTCTCTAATTTTGTTTTTATGTAATTTGAGATTTTTGGTGGTAAATAAATATTTTATTATATTATGAAGCTTAATATGTACCACATTTTTCTGGGATATAAATTTGTGGTGAAAAAATTAACTTATACTTACTATTTTCAACTATGGTGTTGGTATCTAACAAAATTTGATCATCGACGTCCTTCAGATTTGAGGTACATTTCTGCAACCTTTACAAAAATGTGTTAACAATAGAAAAGTTTTGTCAGAAAAAGACTTACCAGTGCGTTTTTGGTCTGTCAATTACTGTCTTTTTTGTAGAATGGGACAATTGTGGAATATTCTGACTAGGAATTGCTTGTTTTTTCAATCGCCGCCTTTGATTTGTTGCTAAAATATATTATTAAACCAATAACTTTTTATATTACTAGGGAGGAATGTATATCCTTCCCTCCTGGCGATTGTTAAAATCCAAGGGAGGAAATGATAGTTTCCTCCAGTGTAGTTGGAAAAAAACTTTATAAATAAAAAGAAATTAAGAGTATGTATTCACTGGATTAATTCTATACACAATGTAAAAGTTTACTATATATATTCATAGTAATTAGCATGTCAATTATTGTTATTAATTCATGTTTTTAAGTGAGCTGTATTAGGATTATTTTTCGCAAATTTTCCAAGTGGGAGGAAAGTAGTGTAATAATCCGACGGATTATTATTTTTTTGTTTTGTTTTTGGGGCCTTTGAATAATTTTGATTTAATTCAAATTGAAAGTTTTATAAATTATCATATCTTGAACACGATATGCCAGACAGACATAGCGACGGAAATCTGAGCCCTCTTTCCTGTATCAATGACCAGCCAGCCATGAACCATGCTTCACAAACGTAAGCACGGCATGAGGTCAATGGTACTTTTTTTCCCTGAGTCAGGAAATGTTTACGAGGAGTTGAACAGAGCGATGCTTTTGCCTAGTGAGATTCCTATTGGCTGTTGTTATAACTCATGGGCGTGTTTGATCCCGGGATTCTAAACTGAACATATTTTCTAAGCTATGCGCGTGGGTTGGCCCCCCCCGCTTCAATGATTTCATAAAATCTAATTACTTTGAGGAAAAAAGTTCTCAACCACCCACTCGAGTAGTTCTCCACCAGGTACTTGTCGGTAAGTCCAGCTTTCTTTATGTCCACAGGGATGCTCCATTGTTGCATTAAATCAAATCAATTAATATAATGTTAGTCCAAAGTATACAAATCAAGTTCAAGGAATTTATGGATATTAAATTAACAATGCGACAACAAGGGTTATGCATCCCTGGGGGCTAAAGCAGCGCTGGACTTGTTCGCGTCTTCCGCGTCACGCGTAAAGTGTTTGTTCCTTTATTTAAAAATCTTTTTTTTTTCTTGTGCCAATTCCATATCATACCAAATTTAAACCGACGTAGAAATCGAGTGTTCAAATCCTTTGTGCCTTATCACTACAAGGGGTTCGAAGGGGAATTGGGATATTAGACCAACAGGGAAGTGCATTTTGATTGCCAAAGAACAACTGTTATATTGACTTCAACCTCTGAATCGGCAATATAATATAATGTGGTTATTTAATCTTCAGATCATGCTCCGCCCGCCAATGTTCAATTTGTTAATATATATTTTTCCTACCATTCAGGCTAAGTAGTGATCAATTGTAATTCCGCTTATCGGAGATTACTTAGCGGAGATGATAGAGTATCATGTCGTTAGGTTTACCCCAGCTTACCAGAAAGGGAGGAATCCTTTAATTTTGAACATTATTTATCAATTATCGGTGTGATCGAACCTTAAGGGTACACGGATCAACTAAGATTTCTGATACCTGAGCAGGTTCCAACAAACAAATCTTAATTCATATAACACGTCGATGAGGTATTAACGCTACCTGAAATAATACTCAGCCGACTGTTACAAGCAGTGAGATAGACTTTCAAGCCTATTCACTTATTTGGAAATATTAAATCTAGAGTAATCTGAATCTCAGTTCAGATTTATTATAAAAGACAATACGCTCGGCTCACCGTTACGGTAGGCAATTCCCTCCATAGGTAGAAATAATATACTTTCTGAAGACGTAGACACATTTTTTTCATCACTATATAATTGTCTCTTACCTGAGATAAAATCACCATGTGTAAAATGCTGACTACACACTAGCATATGTTTTGTCACTGTCTTTCCAAATTTCAATGCAGTTTGCCAAGTTCTAGATAGCTTTGGGTCTGCTGGAAATGTATGCAATGAAATATCTTCAGTGCAGTATGATGAGCACTTTGGAACAGAACATATTTTTCTGGATTTGGTGGCTACAGATTTGTGCACAGAATTCATGTCTACTGTATCTTTTATTTCTTAAAACCCCTAAAACTCATATCATAATTTAAATTTAATTTAAACGTAAATATACCAAAGTTGATTAATTTGATTATATTATTATATGTATACCACTTGAATTGTAATTTCAATTTACTTTAAATTGTTATTTGTTGCTTTGTTGATACTGTTTCCACACTAGGCTATTTAGTTTTAGTATTATTTAGGTATACCATTATTTATTTACAATTAGTAATAATAATGGAATATAATTTGAATAAAGGAGATTTTACCAAACAAGCTGAACAAAACAAAACAACTACGAGGAATTCTAACCCCAAAATTTTAGATTTTGTATATAAAACTACAAATATACTTCTGTTTTTATCACACTAAATAATTATGAATACACAGACGCTACGTCACGATAGATTTAAGTAAAAAATATTTTATCTTGATAAAAACATTTAAAACAACGTACACAAAACGGATTTTTGTTCACCTCTATCTGAATTCATAGATCACAAATCACAAGAAGTTAAAGCATAGATTTATGTATGGATTGATATTGCAAATTAACTTACCTATTAGGTAATCCAGCAATCTGTCAAAATGAACGCAATATGGCGGCTGAGGGCAAACATTGTGTTTTGTCATAAGCACGGTCGTATACAAAGGTCTGGAAACTCGAGGCTGTTTCCTATGTGAGAAGTGAGTCCGCTAAGCGTCAACTGTCGCGTAGTACCACACGGGTGGCGCATGAGTCGAGGGATGTTCTCTGGCAATCTTTGTATTGTGGGGCTTGAAATTTGAACGATATGGCGCCTACCTGACAACATACTTCGATCCATGCGCTAGCTGGTGCGGGGGACTACGAGCTTGGCGACATGTAAGAGACTCATGTCAAACAATAGAGTTTCCAGACCTGTGTATACGACCGTGGTTATAAGCGACAATAGTAATAAAAGTGCCTAGTTTTGTTATTTACTGTGCGAATTTGAGTATTTTTTTAAATTTTGGATCATTATTAGTGCTTCGACTGAAGAAAAATGCCCTTTACTTGCATTGTGGTTGGCTGTGGGTCTCGACACGACAGGGATAAAAGTCGGGTTTTACTCTGTTCCTACAGTTGTAAATCACAAGTTTTTAACCAGTAAAAATGACTTATCGAGGAAGAGACGAGATTTATGGTTAGCTGCAATAAAGTGAAAGGATCTCACGGATTCGAAAATCAAATATCCGAGAGTCTGCAGCAGACATTTTATAACAGATGAGTCGTTGTAAGCCCGAGTGTCCACTCAAAAATTTTTTCGATGTAGTGAAAATTTATTCATTTGTATGCAATTATTTTCAGGAAAACCTGCTCCTTAGAGGACGGAACCACGGTCGTACATACAGGTCTGGGAACTCTATTGTTTGACATGAGTCTGTTACATGTCGCCAAACTCGTAGTCCCTCGCTCAGCCACCAGCTAGCGCTTGAATCGGAGTATGGCAACAATCACATTATTAAGAAGAATAATGTTTCTCGTTACGCAATATTTACTATTCTGATTTGAGAGAGGAATAGAACTGTTACTCTTGTCAAAATGTATTACTCACCTTGAAAATAACTTCCTCTTTTTCGTTATACATGCTCGTACACATAAAAGAACTCGTTAAAACGATTTCTTCCCGGAATCGCAAGCATCCACTTTTTTCGCATTTTCGCATCTTTCGGCACTTTAAACACAGAAGTTTCTAGCTTTACACTTTTGTACCCCGTTTTGCATTTCGGCACAATGCACGGTTTCGTAATTTTTTTCTAAAAACGCCGGTACTCCTTGTGTTTACAAGTCAATAATGACAGTTACCAGAGAACACGGTCGTATACGTGCCAGAGATCATTCCTCGACTCATGCGCCACCCTTTTGGTACTATGCAACAGCTGACGCTTAGCGGACTCACTTCTCACATAGGAAACAGCCTAGAGTTCCCAGACCTGTATATACGACCGTGTACAGAACCAATCCTGACTGGGTTCCCTCACAGAACATGGGACATTCTTCATAAAATGTTGATGCAGTCGAAAGAAAAGCGCGGTTGACAAGAGAAAAGTCAAACCAACTAGAATATGGAAATCCAAAATTATGTGACAGAGGTGACGTACCATCATGATACCTTGTCAACCTTAAAAAGATATGAAAAATGACCACCTCTTTTTTGGCGATGGTTCAATTTTAGATGTATAGTTTTCACTATATTCTGTATACTGAACAAGTTTTTCAAGTCCCAAACACCTCAAATTTTAGATTTTATTTAAAAACTCCATTTAGGGAGATTTTCAGACATTATGTTTTCATTACTAAAGGTTTAGTGTATACACTAATATACACAATGTTTGTAAAATACAGCAGAAAATGTTATTCCTCTCAATTTCCTCTAAGAATTTTAGTACTTCCTCTACTGTCGATTTTTTCCTCCAAAATCCCCCCTAGCTTGAGCTATCCCAAATTTATGGGAGGTTTTCCTGATCTGGCAACAATAAAGTTTTCGTCTTGAACTAAACCATAGTACAAACATTTTTTTTTGCTTGACTAATTGCCTTTTTGGTATTCTGTGCTATTTTGAGGTTACAGCAGTCAGATGCTCTGCTCTCAAAGAATACGTATTCTATTATTCTTTGGTTTCTTTGTGCTCCCTGCTGTCAGTTATGTGTCAGTTCAGTAAACACAGTATGGCTATGGACTATTAAACAATAACACTAGTAACAGAGTAAAACTAAAACTAAACAGTAAATGCAAAGTGTTAGATAGTTTAAATATGATTGAAGTAATCACAAAGTTAATTAGAGGCCACGTGTTTTTGTCTGGCGAAATAGTTGAATGTAGCATATCATTTAGTCACCCCCATTCTCCTTCTCATAAAGTGTCACAAAGTCATACAGATGTATTCGAAAGTTTAGCCTGGGCTTCTGCACAAATTCACTGCCAGTGTTTCACCGACTCGAAAGTCAACAAGGACAGCACTCGAATTAATCAATCTACATTTGCTAATACTGCACTAGGTGCCAATCTGGAATCGGGTCATATTGAGATTGCTACTAAACCTAAAATATTATTTTGTGACTTAAGACTTTCTCCAGGTCAAACAAAAACATGTAAGTTGAATTTTTGATAAAACTTGGATTCAACCTTTCTTTATTGAAGTAATAAATGTTACGACCATACTACATATTTAATGATTTTTAGATATCTATCGAGAAAAGCTACCAAGTGATACACCTCCTTCATATAGGGGCCAACTAGTTAAATATTCTTATAAAATAACAATAGGTACCCAGAGAGTGAATAGTCCAGTTAAATTATTGCGAGTTCCCATACGTGTGCTTCCTCTAAGTGAAGTATCTATGAATGATGTTGGTGCACTTTGTAATGAAACTACAGAGGAACTAACACCAGCTAATCCATTCCTTGAAATAAATCAACATGAAACTCCTTTAGACATTGCCCTACAAACTCTACAGGTAAATATAGATTACAGTTTAGCTGAAATTGGGTGAATGGTTGCATAATATAAACTAGGTAGTATGACTATTACACAGAGATCAGTATAGGTATAAGGCTTGGTTAATATTTGGGATGCTTTGAAAATACTATTATTCAAACAGCGCCTATGGATCACGGTGATTCAAATGATTATGTACTTTTGTGATCTGATTACGAATAGCCAGTATTGCATAGGCAATCTATCATGGTGAATAAAAGGAAGTTTAAAATATCGTTTCTGTTAATATAATCGTTTATTCAGAACATAATACAATATATGTATCAATATTTAATTAAATAATTATCAATTGATAAAACATGCGAGTATTAACATCAACATGACAACCGTAGGAAAGATCCACCATAGATCCAGCACAACTTGATGAACACTTGAGGCTCTTCCATGATACTGTATAGTCACCAACCACATGTTATACCTACTAATTTAAATGTACCTATATGCTCTTAAGTTTCAATTTTCTATTCAGTTATTACAAATAATATCAATTATATAAGTATGACATCACAAATAATTTTAAATTTATTCTCTTTTTGAGTAGCATGTTTTTAACTTATCTTGATTTGCAAATGTTAGGATTATGGTAACATGTATTAGGGCCGTGCAAAATAAAACAAAATATATCGAATAACTGAAATTGATGTAGTCAAAATATCCAAATAAGAACATTTTCAAGTACTGCTGTTCCAATTCAGGGACAATATTTTGTAAATCCATCTATACTGATCTGACAATCCACAAAACCTAGTATTATCAAAAATTTAAAAACTGACCTTGCTGCTTGGAGTGTGGAAATCAGTAAGCAAAATGCATAACTGGGGTCTGCCGCGACCGAATAATTGACAGTTGATATACGTAATTCAATGTTTATTTTTGCAACAGCCATTTTACCCCAGGGGGTAAGATCCTGGCTCCATATACTTTTGCTTCCGATAGTGTAGATTCGAAACTCCAAGCGGCAACGTTATCGCGACTTAGTTTATTAAATTTAAATTTTCATTGGGAATACTAGGTTAGTAGGTTATTTGGAAGTTTATATTATTAAAGTGTAGGTACACTCCTAGCAGAACATTATTCACAAAATATGGGGTTAGTTCCGAATTGTATCTGCAGTACCCCCATCACTCATCATAAGAATTTAAGTAAACTTTAAAGATCTAATATTAACTTTTATCGCACTAGAAAATAACAAATATTTATGAACTTCCAATGCGAAGGTTGTATACTTGAAAATGAGAGGTTTGCTTCATTATTTTTCAAATATTGAAATTATTAAATTAAATATAAATTATAAAGTGAATCTTACAATTTTTTGTCAAAAAAAGAGCAAATTATTCAGTTCTAAGATTACAGTAATCAAAGGTGTTATTTCACAGTTTATAATTATGATTCTCATGAACATAGAAAAAGATCAATTTGATAAAGGTTTAAATTACTAATCTGAATCTACTACAGTGAAAAGTAGAGTTGTGTCACACTATCGAAGTCAGTTAGATAAAATTCCACTAACCATCTATGATTCATTAATCATTAATGATATAATATAATATTAGATTAGCTCGTTTGTGGTAAGTTAGTATTTTGTAATATTTCTTTGAAGAAGCTACGGGGTTAGTGAAACTAGTCACATTTAGGGTATTAAATTAATGAAAATCAAATTTTCAATTTTTATTTCAAAAATACAAATACCTTACATTTTACAAATATGTAAATATACATATAACAATAATTAATGCATATTATGTACCACTGTTATTTCTTCACAATAATTGATTGAACTCCCTTGTAATTCAGAATATAACTGCTAGACGCAATCCCAATTTCTATATGATTTCTAACAAATGGGGGAAAGTGGCGAGGTTTTGTTTATTTAAACCCGCTTACAAATTGGGAGAAGATATTATTGGAACTTTCGATTTTACGATGGCCACAGTTCATTGTATGCAAGTATCAGTTTCACTCCAGTGTGAAGAGGAGACTATGGTTGGACTGAATAATGAAAATAGTAAACCGATCAGCAAATTTATAACTTTCAGTAAACACCATGAAGTGTGTTTAGGCTACAAATATGCCCAGCTGATTCTACCAATTCCTCTACATGTAACACCAGCTTTCAGTACAGATTTAGGTGAGTATTGTAGTTCTCTTCTTCAGTTGTGTAACAGAATTCATTTTTCTAATGTCAGAAGTGAAAAAGTGCAACATACAAAATATGTTTAATTAGAATGAAAAAAATATTGGCATCATGGAAAGCAATACTTTCTCAATAGGAAGTCATATCTGTGATCAATACACTAGTGTAATGTCAGACTCATCTTGTTAATGAATTCCGAATTTGTTTTGGACTAAACTTCGCCTGAAGCAAAGAACCTGATAGAACGTAGAGGATTATTAAGGCTCATAAATATTTAAAAAATAAACAAAACCGTATTTTATGGTGAAATCCTTCTCCCAGTCTTCAAATACCTAATGCTTTAGTGTGATAGAATTAGCAATAAATGTCGGTAAATTTGGCATAATTCTGAGTTCGGAGAAAAAAATTGCCTTGAGTAGATAATTATGAAACAAATTGAAGGAACTAAAATCGAACACTTTAATCGTCGCAAATGGTCCAAAAAAAATGGTAAATATGGTCAAAACTGGTTTTTCGCGTCGGATTGAGTTAAAAAGAAAAAAGCTTATGCGCCGTGAAAAGACGGACAAAATGAGCTGCGGATGAACCCCATTGGACCAGCGGTGACCCCGCAAATTGCAAAAAACCATCGATTTTGCTCGAAATTTCAAATATTCATAACTCTTGTTCTTTTAAAGATTATGAGCTGAAATTTAAATAGGTAGTAGCTTTTGTGCCCACTTAATGCAAAAATAAGCACTTTTGTAAAATGGCCGTAAAAAGTTGTGGTGCGGTAACGCGCTATTTTTTTTACGGGATTATCTTCTTCAATAGTTAATGAACAGCTTACCAAATTTTCAACCTCTTATCTTTCGTAAAAGTTGCTAAAACAATTATTTTAAATAATGGTAATTTGTGCACTCGACTGTATGGCGCGTGTGGAAGGGAGAGCTGCTGCGCTAGGCCACGCAGACTCTACCGCAGGTCGGCTATCCGGCGTTTTCGAGTGTATGGGTTCAAAATGCAAACGCTCGTAAAAAACAACTATATCTCGGCAACTGAAGTAAATAACAAAATATTTTGTAATGTTTTACATGCTATAAGTAAGAACAATTTCGTATATTACTACTTACATTCGATTTTTTAGTACAATATGTACTAAATACGATTTATCAATGTAACTTTTCAAATTGTTTGTATTACTTTTTATCGTTATTTGATATATTACAATAAAAATATGTCAAAATACCATACACATTCGAAAATAGCGAATAAATAGTAATAATGAATGTATTTTTTTAGAGTACTTCCGACATTAATTGAAGTTTAAAAATTGGCGCAATCTTAATATTATTGAATGGTAGTACGGATTAAAAAAAAACATCGATTTTCGAGCAAGGGTTCCCGAGATATTGCTGTTTTTTACGAGCGTTTGCATTTTGAACCCATACGCCCGAAAACGTCGGATAGCCGAGCTGCGGTAGTGTGCGTGGCCTAGCGCGGCAGCTCTCCCTTCCACGCGCCCCACACAGCCAAGCGTACGAAATACCATTATTTAAAATAATTGTTTTAGCAACTTTTACGAAAGATAAGAGGTTGAAAATTTGGCAAGCTGTTCATTAACTATTGAAGAAGATAATCCCGTAAAAAAAAATAGCGCGGTACCGCACTACAACTTTTTTAGGATCATTTTACAAATTTGCATTAAGCTGCGGTTTGCAAAAAGTATACATCCAATTTCAGTTCTTAATCTTTAAAAGAATGAGAGTTAGGAATATTTGAAATTTGGAGCAAAATCGATGGTTTTTTGCAATTTGCGGGGTCACCGCTGGTCCAATCGGGTTCATCCGCAGCTCATTTTTTCCGTCTTTTCACGGCGCATAAGCTTATTTGAAACTTTTTTCTTTTTAACACAATCCGACGATGTCCGACGCGATAAACCATTTTTTTTTGGACCATTTGCGACGATCAAAAAGTGTTCGATTTTAGTTCTTTCAATTTGTATCATAATTATTTACTTAAAGCAATTTTTTCTCAATACTCAGAATTAAAAACTCCAAAAAGCTAATTCGATCACACTATATCTAGTATATTAGAATTAATATTTTTTGAGCACAATTGTAGATTCGAAACATAAGTTTTATGTATGTGACTAAAATTTTGATGCTACATACACCGATTTAGTACAGGGTCCGGCAAAGAGGTACAGTGTGCTTGGTGGGTTCCGAACAGTTGATATCTACTCGTTGACCATAGAAACGGGTTGTTCTGTGGTGCTCACACAGCAACGAAATCGAAACAATTTCAATGTTGGATTGTCAAGGTTGCGTTCTAAAACGGGATATTATAATGAAGTGGGTGAATAGAGACCAGGCACTATACAGGGAGGTGATCGAACTGTATAGTTGATTATTTATTTCCAATAATGTATGAAAATCAGAAACCCTATATTATAAGCAAATTTAAGAAATATGATCGTACAAATAGAAAATACCTGTTACAAAAAAACTTAGACAAGCTGATTCTTATTCCTAATTGCGCAACTCCCACACAACCTACACTGTGATAGTAGCATAGTAAGTATGCAGAAAATCGAAGATAAATTAAATTTTCCTCCTAGACATCTATCATGAAATATTCTTCTTCTCCCTTTATCCTTTTTCTACATATTTGTGCTATGGCAACGCCCACAAAAAATTAAAGTGTGAATAGGAATGATAGGACATAATTTTGTACATATGTCCATTTCTTATTTATAGATGGTAACCTATCATTGACCATTTGGATATAATTTTGTACATTTGTCCATTTCTTATCTATTATCCGACTATTCACTTGGATCTATTACAAAGCTTTATAGATAATAGTAATGGAATGGGTATCTAGATCTCCAGATCTGACTCCACGCACCTATTATGGCGTTACTCCAAGGGAGAGTATGAAAATGTATAAAATAATTTGGAAGATTTGAACGAGCTGGCGCGGAGATTTCATTTGCTTCTTTATTCGTTTCATTAATGGTAATGGATGCTTTTATTAATGTTATAACAGTGATATATTTTGTTCGAGAACCTTTCCACGAAATTCGATTTTCTTCATTGAATAGTCAATGCAAATACATTTATTTTGAGGTATTACGAAGGTTTAGGTTGGTATTCGAGAAAATAAATTTGGGTGGTTGTTGGAGTGGTGGAGGAATGAAACTAGTGTATTTCACCAAATGTTACAAATAAGAATCGACGTGGACAGGTCAATTTTCACAAAATCAGTTCTAAACCTCAATTCGAACAACCGAATTGCGCAACAATCGATCAAACAGCGCAATATTTAAAATGTCGAGATACGTCAAAAAATAGGGATCCATGGTACACGCGATTGGCTATACCTATAGTAAGCTCCCTGTTTGCTTTCATATTTTGACACATACACAGGACTGGATAGGATGTTTCGTCTCCTGTTCTTTATGTAGTCTTCTGTAGGATAATGATTTATGCAGTATTACATTAATATTAATTTTCTCATTTTCAATGTTCCCATGGATTGCATCACCTAATCAGATATGTAGACTTTGCCTATGAACACTTAATTCTTTTTTCTGTGGACATGGAACGTTTGGGTCAGTTGGAATGAAACATTAACATTGTTTATTTTATGTTGCAGTGAGTCTAAAATGGCGCTTGCATTTTGAATTTGTGACTAGTACAAGTAAAGGATTGGAAACTTCATGTCCAGACACATGCGAATGGAGAGCTCCTTCTGAAGTAACGGTAGAAACAATGGTTTGGAGTTTGCCTATTAGGTTATACTCCACCACTCCAATACATGTTGCTCAAGGATTGCAATCTAATAATATTTATAGATTAGTCATAAGATAATAAAAACTCACAGTATACCAAAGGAGAACAATTTCCTGAGATGAGAATTTTTGTTTAATATGTATGTGGTGATTGATTCATGGATGTACAATATTTATGATTAACTTTGAAATTAGCTACATTAAATGTGTAAAAAAAAACAAAAGTGTAAGAGATGGTGTTTTGTTCCACCATATTCAAAAGTTGGCCTTGAAAATGTTGGTGGTTATTGTTATTTATGTTAGTTTATTTGATTAATTTTAATTTCAAAATAATATTTATTATTGTATTAATATATTTATTTTATTATATACACATAATTAAAAAATTGAATGGTTCATTTATAAGAAATGAATAATTTAATAAAACATTCCTCTAGAATTAATCATTGTGGATTTATTATAACCACTGCACTATTAGGCAGTAGTGTTGTATCATTTACTTGAACCTCAACTATTGGGAACAAGAAATATGACACGAACTGGATGTGAAGTTCGTATAAGTATTCCTAATGTGATGAAGAGGCAAGCTCCTTCCTTTCACTGTAGGCACCTGCATTGTATTCATTTATAGATAGGGTATCTTAATCTAAAATTCAGCTGGTTGCTCATCAACAACAATATATGCAGTTTAAATTTCATGCTTGTTTGTATCGCTATTGGTTCATTGATTTATCATTTGTTTTATAAATTATCAGTTGCGGTATAAAAAAAATGCTCCCATGAAAGTTTACATAAACATGAACTCAATTGTACACTGAACATCCTATTTCTTAGTATTCTTGTATTACAGTACTATCAATTTTACATTTATTTTATTAAATACCATTAAACTATGTTACAACTAATTTTAGTTTAAAGAAGTAGAAGTTAGAAAACTTAACTGAAAGTAGGGAACATTGAAACAAACAAAAAGCTTTAATCACATGACTTCACTCCCTTTTGCTAGCAAACTAGCTGTAGATCAAATGTACATGGTTGTAGGAACAGAAAATGTATCGGAAAATAAAAAAACGTAAAATAAATTTCAAAGAAGCTTTTATTTTGAAGTGTACTAGAAAGAAATAATAATAATAATCTCCGACCTCAAAAACCCCACATACCGATTATTTTGTATGGAATCTGACCATAATGACAAAACTCGTCTGCCATCTTAGCCTCCATAACGAATTATTAAATTTTGACTAAAAAATCATGATATCTGACCAGAAAAACCCCCCATACTAATTCTGAAAAGAGTGACAATAATCACAAAACTCGTCAGTCATCTTATAGTCGCCATCTTGTTTTTCTCTTATAAATATTATTTCATTATCACCTGAATGATGAACACCTGCCAAATTTCAAGTTAATCGGACGACTAGAAGTGGGTCAAAATTCACTTGCAAAATTTCACCAGAATTTACAAATAGATACATCTATAGATAAACAAGGGTTGTGTCATAGGTCTGTCCATAGATAACTCTACTACCGGTAGTAGTTAGGCCATTCATCAAAGCCCTTCCGGCTATGATTTGCACGCGGGTGCACGACCACGGTCGTATATACAGGTCTGGGAACTCGAGGCTGTTTCCTATGTGAGAAGTGACTCCGCTAAGCGTCATCTGTTGCTTTTATGTGTGCGAGCATGTATAACGAAAAAGGGGAAGTTATTTTTAAGGTGAGTAATAAATTTTGACAAGAGTAACAATTATATTCCTCTCTCAAATCAGAATAGTAAATATTGCGTTACGAGAAAAATTATTTTACTTAATAACGTGATTGTTGTCATACTTCGATCCAAGCGCTAGCTGGTGGCTGAGCGAGGGACTAAGAGTTTGGCGACATGTAAGAGACTCATGTGAAACATAGAGTTCCCAGACCTGTATGCACGACATAGCGCAAATTGAGCATAGATGGAATGGCGAACGCTACTGTCACTTTTGAAACCTGTTGATCGATGTGATTTTTTGGTATATTGTAACCCCATCTTTAACGTGCGAAAGTTTGATTCTCGTCAAGTAATCAGGATTCCGTCGAAACCGTAGTAGGTTACGCGCGCACATAGTCAAAGTATAAAGGTCTGTTGGAGCCTCCCTACCATCATTTCTCGCGCTAGGCGACGTCACCTGCTCCTCCAATCACAGCGTTGCTCTCATCGGCTCGTCGCCGGCACGTAACAACATCATATTATGTCGTCGTCAATAACATTAAAGAAACGAAATAAACGACCAATCAGCTTGCACTCGAATTTTAAAGAGTAGAAGGGAGGCTCCAACAGACCTTTATACTTTGACTATGACGCACGCACACACACATTCACAATGTGTCAAAAATAGTCAAATTAGCAGCGGTTTTATTTCAGTTATGATCCCAAATGCATGAAAGACAATAAGTAAAATACACTTTTAATACCTACATTTCCCGTTTATTATAAAGTCCCATCAAGCATTCGGAGGGTCTTCTTTTAATAAATCAGATTTGGTTGTATTGTAATCATCGATCATAATTTTTTTCCGGATTTATCAGTTTTGAGCATTTCTAAATCGATCTAGACTATGTTCTTCCGAGTTAATTGGTTCTCTTTCGGGTCATTATTATTTTTGCACATTTTGAATAGTAAAAATAAACTTCGTAAAAGTGAGTACATTTCAAAATAATGCTTTATGTCGAAAGTCAGAATAGTAACATTTTTAATCAACTGATGCCCTCTATCGGCTAAATGAAACAACTTTGTACAGGTACGCCTAGGTCACGGCCGTACATACAGGTCTGGGAACTCTATTGTTTGACATGAGTCTCTTACATGTCGCCAAACTCATAGTCCCTCGCTCAGCCACCAGCTAGCGCTTGGATCGAAGTATGACAATATTTACTATTCTGATTTGAGAGAGGAATAGAACTGTTACTTTTGTCAAAATGTATTACTCACCTTAAAAATAACTTCCCCTTTTTCGTTATACATTCTCGGACATATAAAAGACCTAGTTAAAACGATTTCTATCAGGAATCGACAGCATCCACTTTTTTCGCATTTCTGCATCATTCGGCACTTCAAAAACAGAAGTTATTTGCTTTACACCTTTGTACCCCGTCGTTTTGCATTTCGGCACAATGCACGGTTTCGTAATTTTTTTCTAAAAACGCCGGTATTCCTTGTGTTTACAAGTCAACAATGACAACTGCCAGACAACACGGTCGTATACGTGCCAGAGATTATTCCTCGACAAATGCGCCACCCTTTTGGTACTATTAAACAGCTGACGCTTAGCGGACTCACTTCTCACATAGGAAACAGCCTCGAGTTCCCAGACCTGTATATACGACCGTGACCTAGGTTCAATCGACTCATTTTGATCCCAAAAACCGGGGGTGGCTTCATGTACTGTTGTTGGGGATATCTCTTGCAAGGGTTTATCCTACAATACAAAGAAACGCAGAGAAATTTCATTGTTTTTTACTTTTATGGTTCTGAGGGCAATTTGACAAAGAAAGGTAGGCAAATTGTGTTACGGTTACACCAACTATCTTAATTTTTTCGTTTCTTTCGATTGTAGATAATTCAAATGATTTTTCACATAAGTGCTGAAAATACTTTCACATGTATTTCGAATCTTCCTGTTAGTTTTGTTTCAACTGTCAAGTTGCGAATTCGGCCTTTAAATATTTTTAATGCAGATTTCAATCAATAACAACAAAACAAAGTTTTGTCACACATGATATTCATAATTTTATGATATTTCAAATGAAATGCAGAATATTTGTAAAGCGCTTACGTAAGGATACTAATTTTTAACATTAACATTTTTATTATTTGCAAATTGCGTTAGAACTTATTTAAATAGTGGCCTTCGTAAAACCCAAATCAAGATTTACGTCTTATAAGAATTAAATAAAGACAATTGCTATTTAATTATAAAGTTACGGCGTTGATCACACGTGTAGTCAATACATCAGTAACTGAATAAAAAACTGAATTTATTATTTAAATAACATTTATTTCCAAACCACTAATCATGTTTGTTTACTGGTTCCATTCTTTAACGGCCACAATTTAAGGATTCATTCGTTTCTTTACCGTGTCTGGCGTGTTTCGAATTATTCTAACGGAACGCTGACCTTTACGCCTCTCGTGTAGGCGTTGAGAACTAAATCGTTTTTGAAGGTTTTTCCATCTACGCAGCTCGTGTCTTTACCTATACAGCCGACGGCAATAGGGAAGTGAAATGTAACAGTAGAAAATTCAATTGATTAAACTGCTCAAGCTTTTGAGTATTTTGGTGAATGAAGTTTGACAATTAAATTTTGGTGTTGGTGTATATTTACAGTGTTAATTCTTGTATTGATTTTCTGACATGGTTTCCCTGTCGGGTAAGTTCAATAAATGTATTAAATTGATTTGAAATTTAATTCTAATTTACTTTTATTACTAATTTATTATTTATTTAGTATTCCCAATATTTATGAAAATTTCAACGTTGATAAAATTTTATTTAGCACGAATACAAAACAGTTGAAACAGCACTATAATATGAATTCAAATAAATAAAATAAATGAATATCGAAAATATTAAAAACAAAAACAGGCAAAATGAAAAAGCTCGCTATAAACGTTTTCAAGTTTCAGGGTCACTGAAACAAGAAATGACTTGAGACACCCCAGACGACAGCGCGCTTTTCATCAACCGGTAGTTCGGCCTGCAGTCGAGATTAAAAATAAGTCCAGGGGCGTCGCTTAGGAAAACTCCGGGGGAGGAAGAAATAAATTATCAAATATATATCATAGAAATGAATATACCTACTTCATTTGGAACAAAAATTTAATCTCACAAAACAGACAGTAGTACTTTAGATTAAAATTTGGCCGCTTTTTATCAATTTCGATTAAATAAAACTCCTAGTTTCAGCAAAAATGTTTTATTATTTTTCAAGTTTCGAAGATAAGTGACATTTATGCAAAATTGTCGCATGCTTCCAGATTTATAGGTGAGTTAATAGATAATTAAACGGATAATCATCGTTTTTTGCCAAGAAATATTCGGTTTGATAATTTCTAAATAAACCCCCATAAAATTAGCGTTAACAACGAACAAAGCTTGAATTAACTCCAACAGTGACGTTGTTGCACCCCTACCGCTCACGGTCTTACAAATTTTCATTAAATTTGAAAGCTCTAATATTGACCTTTATTGCACTGGGAAATAAGGGTTACAATAAGATAAATTTTTCTCTTCTTACGTTTGATTTGATTTCCATCTTACCAAACAGACCAATCAACTTAATTTTTTTTGCAAATCGTTCCTGGACGGATACTGAACGATATTGAACTTTAAGATCTAGTCGCTCGACCATTTTTCACCTGTTAAACCGGACATTGGCCAATTTTCATGGGAAAATTTATTGTATTGCCAAAATTGGCTGGAAAACTCCACTTGGGGGGTTTTGGGGGTCGCTGATCACGATTCCGAAGTTAGATTTACTATTTTCCACCGCGGTAGCTAGAAATTGGCCAACTTTATGTCCCAAAAATGGTCAAATTCAATAATTTCGCAGTTTTTGTTGAAATTGACTAAAACATTTCACTCGGGGGTTTGTGAGGTCGCTGATCACGATTCCGAAGTTAGATGTACCATTTTCCACCGCGGTAGCTAGAAATTGGCCAATTTTATGTTAGAAAAATGGATAAATTAGATAATTTCGTGATTTTTGTTGAAATTGGCACTGCTATCAAAAGTCAGGGAATTTATTCGTGACTGTAAATCATTTGTTTCATGTCCAATATCAAATGACTTCCGAGCCATTTTCAACAAAAATTACGAAATTATCTAGTTTATCCATTTTTCTGACATAAAATTGGCCAATTTCTAGCTACCGCGGTGGAAAATGGAAAACTTCGGAATCGTGATCAGCGACTTCGAAAACCCCCGAGTGAAACGTTTTAGTCAATTTCAACAAAAACTGCGAAATTATTAAATTTGACCATTTTTGGGACATAAAGTTGCCCAATTTATAACTACCGCGGTCGAAAATGGTAAATCTAACTCCGGAATCGTGATCAGCGACCCCGAAAACACCCGAGTGGAGTTTTTCAGCCAATTTTGGCAATACTTACCAATTTTACAATAAATTTTCCCATGAAAATTGGCCAATTTCCGGTTTAACAGGGGAAAAATGGTCGAGCGACTAGATCTTAAAGTTCAATATCGTTCAGAATCCGTCCAGAAACGATTTGCAAAACAAATTAAGTTGATTGGTCTGCTTGGAAAAAATTCCGAGTTTTTTGCTAAGTTGATTCGACTATATTATGAATGTTTAAGAACATCATATGCGAAGGTGATATACTTGGAACATTTAAGAATGTGATAGGTTTGCTTCATTATTTTTCAAAAATTTAAATTATAAAGTGAAACTTGTCAACATTCGTGTCAAAATAAAGCAATTTACAGTTCGAAGATTACAGCAATCAAACTTCTTGAATAAATATCTACTCAGAATTACGTACGAATCAATGTACCTATATTTTACTGTAGTACATTATGATTCTTTTGTACAAAGAAATAAAGACCAATTTGATAAAGGTTGAAAATACAATTCCACTCTGACAGGAAAGGGGGGATTGTGACGTCACACTGTCGGAGTCAATTTCTTTACGATCAAGCACCAGGATGGATGATCGAAACTTAAAAGTGAAGAATGTTATAATTATTATAATAAAGAATTTATCGTTACCCGAAACTCACGTGTATTATTCGAAATCAGAATTACTTGAAAAGATTTTGAAATTCGACAGTTGGTTGTGCACTAGTGACCTTCACCATAAAATAATTCGTATTATTAATACACTGCGTTTTCTTCCAAGTACCCAACGCCAGATTAAGGCAAAAGGGGGTTAAGGACCTAAAAATATATGGCGCACAAGGTTCTTTATGAAGAGAAAAATGTAATTTTTTAGTGTTCACAACTCATTCGGGAGCCCCATAAAATGAAAGGTCCTAGGGCCATCACCCCCATAGTCCCTCCCCTTAATCCATGGTTGCAGACACCAGTAGTAACTTATCAAGAAGCGTGTTACAACAGTCATGATTCCAAATATTGCATGTATTGATTATCATCTTCTAAAAAACGATGAGTTTTGGGACGGATAATTAAAGTTATTCGAATTACGCCTTCTGATGAGTGCTGCAATATGTTTCTTAAATACCGGTTCCATTGAATCGCGGGTGGTGAAACTTAATATACACTTAACAAGTATGCAGAGTAGATACATATATTATGCAAAACTATTCTAGTATATACAATATATTAAAAAGTAACTGAAGATATTCGCCTCGAGACAAATGGGAATGCGTCATTACACTTCGTTATGTATTCAGAATCACCAGGTGTTTGCATCATTTGTTAATATTTCCAATAAAACATGGTGAAATCCCATTGAAGAAATTAGTAAATAACGAGCAGGATGTTATGAAGATAACGATAAAGGTTGACATCATTTCTTGATTATTTTATGGTTAATATCAATTTTTTTACATTAGTACACACAATACATAAATACCGGTGATGATTCCGCATAAGAACCGACACAGAGCAGAGGCGTGTATGGGAACCCAAAATATATTTATTGATTATAAACTTTCGGAATTAAATAAGTTTATTAAAATTAAACTCAAATTATAACAAAACTTGTAACATTTAATTTATAATTGATACTTAATTAATAAAGAAATGGTACACAAATAAGATAATCCCTATTGAATTGAAAAATATCCTTACAAATCGCGCGGTTCATTTGTCCCACCCAGAGGACCGTCCCAAAATTTTAAAAATTGTTCGTAATACACTGGAAATGAATGGCTACCCAAAAACATTTTTTAATTCCATCATTAAAGAAAGAATAAACAAAATCTATAATGGAACGTCATATATAAATAACATAAACGGTAATACAGATAATTATTACCATACATTCCGGAGACCTTGATATAAATGTTGCGCATAAACATACTATGTTGGGAAATATTTTTCAAATCTAAAACCTTCAATACCTAAAGATAAACAAATCCACACAGTATACAAATTAAATTTTTTAGATTGCGATGGGACATATATATACAGGAATCTCTGAACAATATGTACAAAAAAGAATGTATGGTCATAAGTATAGTACAAAAAAACAAAACTTTCAGTTCTACCGCCCTTGCTAAACACTGCTTTGATTATAACTATCAATTTGATTACAAAAATGCTAATATTTTAACTACGAAAACCAATTATTACAAAAGATCTATTCTGGAGTTGATTCACATAAAACGTGACTCCAAGTCTGTAAATCATAGAACAGATATTCAGTCATTAAGTCAGATTATACTAATTTAACTAATTAAAACCCTTGCAAATTGCTACATGAGTCTTAATAATGTTAAAAGTATATTTTAGGTAGAATGCTCAAATAGCAATATTTCTAATAAGGTCTGACAACCTTTTTCTATTACCTCATGAATCATTAACATCTGGTTCGA
Source organism: Endomychus coccineus (assembly GCA_958510875.1). Classification (NCBI taxonomy): domain Eukaryota; kingdom Metazoa; phylum Arthropoda; class Insecta; order Coleoptera; family Endomychidae; genus Endomychus; species Endomychus coccineus. The sequence continues at coordinate 53,198,341 of OY294068.1, read as the reverse complement.
GAATCAAGTGGATACTTGAGGGTTATATTTATTGGTTTCAGTCGTATTCAGAATTTGTTTGACATCAGTTCGTATATTATAAGAAAATTGCTAAGCAGTGGATTCTTGATATATATACATATATATATATATATATATATATATATATATATATATATATATATATATATATATATATATATATATATATATAGATATATATACTTAAAACATTAATGTGTTACAGTTTTGATTATTCATGTTTCTATTCGTTTCGGCGGCGTGGGCATTTTTAATAGGTGGTATAAGGACGCTTTGTGCTGATATGATTAGTTTTAAGAAACCCCGTTTTAGACATAATGTATTTTGATGATTGTCGTGAGACCGAAACGTACGTAAAGGCGAAAAAATAATAAGCATGTGTTAGTAAGACCTATTTCCCGAGAATTTATATATAATAAATAATTAATACTGACAGATTGTTTCTCCACATTGTGGTATTCTCAAGACTGTTAAAATTTTTGTGTAAATTTGAGTTTTATTCTCCAACTTCCGAAAGTTAAAATGATTTCACACTATGTAAACGCTAAAACCATAGATATATGTTGATTTAACCTTACCTCTATACCAAGTTGCACCCCTGATGAGTTACTAGTCTTCAAAGTGGGGTCTCAAATTAAAAAAAAAATCAAAAAAAACTTTGACATAGAAGAGCCAAATATGGTACTGTTTGGCTGCATTAGGGGGATTAATTGATTAGAATTAGAAGCCAACTGAAGGGGTTATTGGGGGTTACCCACCTTTTAGTGTTGGCAGATTTGAAAATTTATAATTGATTTTTTTGGGGAATCTAATTTTGAAACTGATATTTTTCATAACAGCTGCTGCTTTCGATAAAAACTCGAAGAATTAAAGAAATGTTTAACAATGTTACCAAAACCTCAATAGTTGGCTATGAATTTCTACTTCATAATTGACAAATTTCGAAACGAAAACTAAACAATGTTTTTTTTCTCATTTTATCATCATACTCTACTTAATTCTATTTTGATTATGCACCATTATAAAGAAAGGTAATTTATTGTTAATAGAAAATTCTCAGATTAAAAACTACATTCTGAAAGATTCAGAAACTTTATACAGCTATAAAATAGCTCCGCTTAAAGATTGTTGGAAATGTCAAACTGTAGAGAAGATCGAAAATAAATTCCACTAAATTCAATTTATTGTTACTTATAATTGTTTGCAGTCCAATGTAAATAAAAAAATAGACTAAAGCAGAAACAAATTCATGGTAAATTAAAAATGTATGATAAAACACCTGAACATGTACATATTATGTTTAAATCAGCAGAGACTAATAAATTATAAAAAAGTTTACACTGTTACACTATAAATAAGAAATAATCACCATTATCCACTAAAAATACTGTTAAAGTACTGTCGGTTACCCTCAGAATAAACTAAAGGGGTTGCCCTCAGCTGAAGATAAATCGAAATTAAACAAATTTCTTTTTCGTTACCGAGTCAAAATGTTCCTCCTAGTTTGACCAACATAGCATTTTGAGCACGACTCGTTTTTGTAAATCCCGGACTTGTCGAAGTCGGAAGTCTATCAAAGGGTTTGCCTAAACGGTTTTTTAGCTTGTACTTTTACATCTATAAACAGGTTGTATTGCAAATTTAGAAAACAAATTATGGAATTTATTTATTACTGAAGGATGAAGTGAAAGTTTTGAGTTTTATTGAGCTATTTGAAGATAGTGGCTCCAATTTGGTTATTGTATTTAATTTTTTTTAAATTTAGAAATTGAATTATTGATCAAAGATTTATCGTAACCATTGTTCATGGCTATTTGCTGAAGTTCCTCCTTCGTTGTTATAATTTTGCTGGTTCAATAATTTATGAACAATACTATTAAATGGAGCTATATTATTGAAAGTCCGTTTGAGTCAGCAAAATTATAGCAACGAAGTTGATAAGCATCCGCAAATCGCGCTGGACAATGGCTGCGATAAATCTTTGATCAATAATTTAATTTCTAAATAAAAAAGGAAATTGGAACGCAACCATCTAACAGAATTAGAGGCAATATATTCAATTTGTTCAATAAAATTGAAAAGTTTCACTTATCATCCTTCAGTAATCAATAAATTCTATAATTTGTTTTCTAAATTTGCAATACAACACGTTTATAGATGTAAGAACAAGTTAAAAACCCGTTTAGGCAACATTTTTCATAAAGTTTACGACTTCGACAAATCCGGGATTTACAAAATCGATTGCGAGTCGTGTTCAAATGATATATGGGTCAAATTAGAAGGAATATTTTAACTCAGTATAAAGAACATTTTGCCCATAGAAAGAAAAATAATGATGAAAAATCAGCGTTAGCCGAACACATATTAAATACAGGTCACACTATTTTTCAAGAAAGTTTATCACTGTTAAAACACGGATAAATATCTAGGTAATTTAGAAAGAATGGAAATGTATAAACGAAAAAGCAATTTATTGAATTCCGATTTATCCCAAGCTGTGGACAAGCCCTTGTTTTCATTATCCCTAAATAGTATTTAAACAGGCACATTTTGACTTCTAATTTAGATTATTCTGATGATGGCTACTTGTTAGCCGAAAGGCCCTCGGTAGTTTCAACAGTATTTTTAGTGGATAAGGGTGATCATTTCTTATTTATAGAGTTTTGTGAGTTAGAGCGAGCCAGCCGCATTGAATTGTTTTAAAAGAGAGGTAAGGAAAGCGTTATAGTGGATTGTGTCTAACATTATGCGATACGCACAAGCCGATTCACTCATTTAATTTCACTGAACAACTATCTTCACTTCCGTCAGTAACTCGCGAGGCACGGTTATACATTGATTTGAGAATTTTAATATCTCTTTAATCTGTTTTATGAATAATACAATTGATTTACAGTACCTCCTTTAATTCAATTATAGCACCATCTTTAGATAATTAATGACAAGCCCGTTATGAATACAACGCCCATTTATACCCAACCTTGCCGAACCTCGTTCGCAATTATTAAATAACTATACACCGCTTATTTAAACTCAATCTGTTTATAGTATTGGGCAATTGATAATTGGTGGTAGACTCTAGCACACTATACCTCATATGTTGCGACGTGGCGACAAAAGAGGTTTCTACGACCAGCAAACAGTAGCTATTGCTGTTGTGCAATGGTCGCTTCACTCTAGAGGAATAGCACGCATGTGGAGCGCTTTACCGACATAGATTCAAGCGTCAGCATGCATCTTTGTCGGGTTTATATCATATAATGCTTGATAAGTTTGTTAAGCTGTCATCAATACTGTAATATTACGAAAATCTTTCACATTATGATCATGTTGCGTTATCGTGCATGCATGCAGACCTAGTGGTGTATAAACGTATGAGGGGTTCTTACGTCGAGATTTATGATTAATTCAGTGGATAAGGGTAAAATATAAATATTTCGAATTAACAAAACTTCCAAATTTCACATTTTATATTTAAAAAAAATTATTAATGAGTAGATAATAGACTAAACCTAATTAAGAACTGCATTACCTATAAATGTAGACTAGATAACGTTCAGTCTAGAAACATGTTACATCCATGAAATCGTCATTGATCGATGATCCAAAGCATATTAATACCTGCTCTACCGAGATTCACCCTTCCCATCATTCCTTGCTCCACTTTATTGATATTGTACAAGAAAAATAGTATACTATGAAACAGATTATTGTAGCCCTGAAAAAAAAATTCATGGTTTAAGAAGTGTCGGAACCAACTCTAAATTTGGCAGATAAAATCAAAGATGTATTTGACCCCGGACAACAACTAGTATATATATATATATGTCACAAAAAACTTTCTCGAGATGGAAAATTCGGGAAATTTAATATTTTCCTGAGACTGTTATAAATAATAAAGTATATTTTTGTTGCAAAAATGACCTCTAGTAGGTTCTTTTGGGTCGCTGATCATGATTCCGCTGTTATTTTTCCCAAAAAACTCCAGATGGAAAATTCGGGAAATTTGAGTATAATTTTGTTGCAAAAATGACTAGAGGCTGCTTCATTATTCATAACCTTCTCGGGAAAATCTCAAATTTCCCGAATTTTCCATCTGGAGAGTTTTTTGGGGAAAATAACAGCGAAATCGTGATCAGCGACCCAAAAAACCTACTAGAGGTCATTTTTGCAACAAAATTATGAATTATATATAAATTTTCCAAATTTCCCATCTGGAGGAAGTTTTACGAGAAAACTAACTGCGGATTCGTGATCAGCGACCCAAAAAACATACTAGAGGTAATTTTCGGCTCCTAATTCATTAATTTTCATAGCTTTTGGATTGTCTTTATAAGAATGCACCTCTGAGGGGTTGAAACTCCGTTTTGTGGGGGTAGAAAGGTCGCCCCCTGCGGTCTTGATAGTCATGAATGATCTATGGGGTATTAGGAACAAAATGCAAAAAAAAAATTTGAAATTCTAGCTTACTATTTTTTTTTTCCGGTTCGTTGCCTGGACTAAGAGCATGACTAGCAACTGCCGATTTTTCTGAGTTGTTATAACTAACATGATATAAAATAATAATGCTATGAAGTGTAATATAATATAATTTAGTTTACACTATCACCCTTTTTCCACATAAAAGTATAACTTATCTAAAGCACTTTTCAACTGAGATGTAGCCATTATCAAAGACGTATGTAAATTGAATCTAAACTAAGATTATGAAAGAAAGTGAAATACTTAACGGTAATTAGGATATAGTTGATTTCAACCAATAATAACGAGGCCATTATGCTAATTATAACGAATTAAAGTGTTACATGTACTTCTTGGCTGAAATAAACATAAAATAATCCAGGTAAGACAATGTCTTACCATTCCTCTTCCTCTTTTAAAATATAGCGGCAAACCTTTGTTAGGTTGATTAGAAGCTATAGAAATGTATAAACATAGAGATCATTTATTGAATTTTGATTTATTTCCTATCGAAAACAATCCATTATTACAAGTACTTCGAGTTCGATAAACCTCAGGTCAACTTCAGGAATACGCATTTAGAAGTAATTATTTGTGTACTAAGTAATGGGATTATTGACTACCTGGAATATTTGATGTTTATTTCAGTCAATTAGAATTGGCATAATGGTTGCTTCATTACCGATTTTAAATCACCCTTTCCTAATTGTGACAGTTAAGTATTCCGCATATTTTTATAATCTTAGTTTAGATTCAGTTTACATACGTCTTTGATAATGACTACATCTCAGTTGAAAAGTGCTTTCGATAAGCTATAGTTTTAAGTGGGGAAGGGGTGCTAGTGTAAACAATTATATGACATAACATAATAGAAAATGGATATGAAAAATCTTTAATAAATAAATTATTGAATAAACAACTTAGAAAAACTTATCTCCAACAATATACTACATTAATGCCAGAGAATAACAAAAAACTGTTCAAAAGTTTCATGTTCAAATCCAGTTTGCATAATACATTTTAATTTTTGATAATTTAAAGATAAAATCTGTTTGTATATGTTACCATAAACTTAAATTGTTATTAGGAAACACCTAAGAATAAAATTCAAAATAATGAGAGATCAGCTATACGAAAACTTCAACATCAATTTTGTAAAAAATGTTATGTAGGCCAAACTAAAAGAAACATTTCCAATAGATATAAAGAACATTTTTATTATATAATCCAGAAAAATCGACAATAGCTAGTCATGTTCTGCAGACGGACCATGACTTTTCCGAGAATTGTCTTGTTAGTATTTAAACCAAGCTCGTAAATTGTTGAATAATTCAGAAGTCATTTATATGTACCGAAATAAAGATAAAATGATGAATAATGATTTTCGTGCCTCCGTTCGTTTCGGCGACGTGGGCATTTGAATAATGATTTTCGTGCCTCCGTTCGTTTCGGCGACGTGGGCATTTTTAATTGAAATTAATGCGATAAGGACGCTTTGTGTTTGATACAATTATGTTTTAAGAAATCCAGTTTTAGCCAGTGATACGTCTTCTGATGATGGTCGTGAGACCGGAACGTACGTTAAGACGAAAATAATAAGTATGTGACCTATTTCCCGAGAATTTATTTATAATTCATACCTTGGCGAATAATCATTATTAACAGAAAATATTGTTTTTCCCTAAAGATAATATGATCAGAATTATTATGGCAACCACCCTTTCCTTTTTGTGTCTACATCTCTGTAAATATAAATAGTGAGTAACAAATTTTGTTGTTCCTCTGATGATGCTAGCGTAGCTAGTAAAATGCGCATAAGATTATAAAAATCTGAAGTGGAAAAGGGTGTTTTGTGATTTTATTATTAGTAAAAATTCCAGATATAAATAGAATCGAAGATGTATTTGACAATTAGACGAGTAAAATATTCAAAATGTGCAATAGGCGAAAACACATTTAATTTTTGGTAAATGAAACGACTTTCGGAGTATGAATCATGCTCAAAACAGTATATCTGCGAAAATCAGGAAAATTTTTGTTCGGCCTATTACAATACTTCCCTATATGCTATATACTACGTATGGTGAGGGAAGTAAAAATGATAACTAAAAAGACAATGTTTCTACATAATTGTATTGTCATGTGAATTACATTCATTTGCAAAGGTGCAAATTGATATGAAAATTAGAAGTGGGTAAAAATAGATTTGTTTACACACGCATTAGCTTCTATTAAGAAGCGTGTCAAAAAATAAGGATTTGCTTTAATCTAATCTAGAACCATGCTGTAACTAAAGTTACCTTCACTATTTTCAATATGGTAAGTAGTACTTTACCACATTAGTGTCGTAATTACTTTCTGTACTGCAAAAATGTATATTCACCGCATTAATTAGTTCTTAAATTTCTAAACGATTGGTACACTAAACATTCGACTCATTTTGTTTCTCATCGGTTACTCCACGGTTCTGGATAACAAATTGCATGTAATAAGAGTGGCAAGATCTAATATAGTCGAGAAAATATAGGAAAAAATTTCTGAAAAAAATTCTAGTCAACGGAATTAAATGAAGGCGTCAATCGACGTGGAATTACGTCTAAAAAAAAGTCTACTAGTAACCGTTTGGGGGTGTGGCTCACTTGCATTGCTGCACTCAAAAATGCATGTAAAAGATGCATTTTCCAAAAGGCATTTATTCATTTTGTGAAAACTAGAACAATAATCAATAAAATCAGCCCAATTTTTCTTGTCGGGGGTTTTTAATGACCAAAAAAGCTACGGTGCACCTGGTGCGCGTGACACCCGGGTCGTCTACCTCTTCTTCGAGAATTAATTTTGAAAACGCACGGATTGCTTCTGATTTCGTTACTTGGGGTTTTTTCGGGTCGCTCAACATGAATTCGATGTCTACATGCGTATAATTATTGAAGATGAGGTAGGCGACCCGGGTGTCACGCGCACCAGGTGCACTGTACCATTTTTGGACATCGAATTCGTGTTCAGCGACTCCAGAAACCCCTGAGAAGAGAAATGGGGCTGATTTTACTGATTATTGATCTAGTTTCCACAAATTGTAAAATACCTTTTGGGAAATGCATCTTTTACATGCATTTTTGCAATGCAAGTAAGCTACACCCCCAAACGCTTACTAGCAGACCTTTTTCAAGACATAATTCCACGTCGATTGACGTTGACGCCTCATTCATTAAATTCCGTTGACTAGATTTTTTTTTAGAGATTTTGGCGATTTTTTGTCAAGCTCTCTAAACTCTCATTTCCTCGACCAATACGCAATTGGGAGATTTCACTCTCCAGCTGTAACAATTTAGTTACTCTTATTTTACATCATCATTTACAATTGAGCGGTAATTAACGAAAACGTTTATTAGCCGTATTAATATATTGACCTGAAATTCGGATTGTCGCATAATTGAATCAATAGCTTGTTGTTCCGATATTTTATTTGAATAGATGCACTAATTCATCTGTTAATTCATTTATAATCTGCCATTTAAACTATTCTACATCTTTATCAATATATTAATTTTTGATTTATTCGCTAAACTTTTACTGGGATAAACAATATTAGAGATATATATTCGAAATGTACATGATTTTTGGAAAGCATGTTTCAACTGTTTCCGTGGTGTAGTGGTTATCACATCCGCCTAACACGCGGAAGGTCCCCGGTTCGATCCCGGGCGGAAACAATTTTTTCAAACCACCAGTAACGCATCTCCAACGCAATTAATATGTAATTATACAATTTAAAGTAAATACGTAAATTTGTTAATGCCATTTCGTTATATGTATGATTAAGTGTGGAATAAATTCAATCTCTCAATTATTCGATACTTTTTTTAAACCAAAACGCACAGATCTTTGGTTAAATGTTATCATGCTTCGATGTTATAGAAAAATTAACGTCATCTATACTTAAGGGTTTTGTTGCAAAAGATCGAATATCTATAATTTTTGGATATATCGTAGGAATCAAGGCCACTAGTAGAAAACCAAGTTTGCAGAAATGGAAGCTCTGTGCAAGCAGTTATATTGAAACAATATCGAAATTTTCGATTTATGATCAATATGTCTTTCCTATGCATAGACAGGCCTGTCGAGACGGGTGTAGGGGAATTCCCCTGGGTCCGGTTTTTTTTACAGGGAGATTGGAAATATCTGCAGCTCTCGTTTTGTAGAAAAATACGATGCCTATGTTTCCGAAGCTACAATTAATCTTACGCATATTTACGAAAAATACTTAAATTTTATTCCCTTTGTTCGAAAATTGGATAATCTGGATATTTCATAATATGAATGTTTTATAAATGTTATTTGTGTATGGGTTATAGTTATCATAGTACATACCAGTGACAGTGTGATAAGTTTTGAATAATTACTAAACACGCTCATAATGCAGAAATATTGAAACATGATATTATTAACTTCAATAAAAGAACAATTAAAAGTTCCATTTTCAATGTTTTGATATAATAAATGCGACTAGTTTCACTAACACAATAGCTTCTTCAAACAGATATTACAAAATACTGTATATATTACTTTTAATAGTTATTGAATCCAAGTTAATAATGGATTTTGATTGCATAATAGTTGATTCTACTCAATTCAGGATATTATTGAATATTGATGATTTAAACCTAATAATTAGGACATATCTTATTCAATAATGATGATAAAACGAATACAATTGATAAATCTGGAGTTTAAGTTTAAGTTTTTTGTCAGGAAAATTGCGATTCCTTTTATATAGGGCAAACATGACGCTTATTTTCTAATAGGTTTAATGAACATAAAATATGCTTTAGACTTTCAAAAACAGTTCCAAATTTGCAGATTTTTTTTTGATAATAATCATTACTTCCCTGGAATAGACTGTTTACATATTTTACGTACAGCTGATAGTCCAGTCCCTCTGTAATTTTTAGGGTTCAAATTTTCACGTTCCTTAATTTTGGTCAATCTTTATGCTTTTGGATGCGCTTATCACGAATATGGTAATTAAAAATGTCAAACGTTTGTTCGATTGTCAATTATAAGATGACTGTTTGTCGTATCAACTAATACTTAACATGCATTGATAAGTTTTTTGTGTGTACTTTAAGAGTTTTTCATTTATTTGATATTTGCAAAGGGGCGCTGCAATCGCTCTTTTCGTACAAAACGTAATTTTGCGGTTTCGGGCCAAAAAATGAACCTTTGGACTCAAAACAAAATTCGAACGAAAGATATTGATGGCTTTCACCTATGAACCAAAATCCAACCACTTTGGTTCATACGGGCCGATTTGAGACCATTTTGAAAAAAGGAAACGCGAAAAATGAAATATTTTTAGGTTAGAAAGTTCGGGTCAGGAAAATAAATTCATAATTAAATAGCTGAAATATTTACGCAAAATTTGATACCAATCACGATCTTCTAGGTTGCGTCAATCCCGAGAAAACTCATTCTAAGCCTTTTGGGCGGGCCCAATTTCAGGTCGTTCGTTATAAACCTTGGTTCAGACTATAGATGTGGCTATCGCAATATACCATTTTCCCCAATTTAGCGTTTGACAGTCACACAAAAAAAATCACAAAAAATTTCAATTCTTAATTATCAAAGATGATGCGTTTACCCGGGTTCGATCCCACCCTGGAGACTTTATTTCTCTCTTTTTTTTACTTTTTTTGATAATTTTGATACAAAATCATAATAAGAATATTAATGATAATAATAATAATAATAATAATTAATAATAATAATTATTATTATTATCAATTAATAAATTAATATTAAAATTAATGAACAAACAATTAGAAATTCAAATTTTTTTCTTCTTGTATTTTGGTTCATAAGTGAAAGTCATCAATTATCTTTCGTTTGAATTTTGTTTTGTGTCAAAAGGTTAATTTTTTGTCGCAAAATTACGTTTTTTACGCAAAGAGCGATTGCAGCGCTCCCTTTGCACAAATATCAAACAAATGAAAAACTCATATTTGAAGCACACACAAAATACTATCAATGCATGTTAAGCATTAGTTGATACGACAAACAGTCATCTTATAATTGACAATTGAACAAACGTTTTATTTTGCTCAAAAATCGCACTTTTTGGGCCCTATATTAGGCCCCTTATGTTCTATCAACTTCTAATTGGCGTCATTTCCCTCTTTTTGCTTTCTTACAACTTTTTCTGTCTAAAATGATCGAGTGGAGCTCAGAGTTTTTCTAAAAATTGAACACCAAAGTCGGGGCAATTTGGACCCAAAAAATGGCTATAACTCGAGTAACATAAGGGCCCAGACATTTTTAATGTCCATATTCGTGATCAGAGCACCCGGATACATAAAGATTGACCAACATTAAAATTTTAACCCAAAACGTCAAACAAAATTACAGAGGGAATGGACTATGATGAAGGTTCGAAACTAATCTTGCTGTAATCCGTGGAAATTTACAAACACAAAAACAATTCTCATTTTCTTCATGATCAAACATACCTAATTTATTTAAAGGTATTAAATGTATTTATTCCAGGAAGTATTGTCCTGATTACCGTCTATACTCTGCTATCAACAAGATAATCATCATTATTGGAAGGTAATAGCACACCATGTAATCCTGCAGTATTAATCCTCGAAGTTCATGAATGACCGACCACAGTAATCCTTTGCTGCCAATAAGTATTTATAGTTGAAGTTATGTATTTCAATTGTACAATATGGTCAAATATTAAATGTTATTATACATTTATTATTGGATGAAGACGATCCAAATGTTGTGTGTTCATGTCACATACAAAGCAAAGGAGTGTGAAAACACGGAGACTTATTATTTAAGCTGATGATTTGTTTTTGTCTTGGCCATAAATAGCAGCTGTGCTGTCACATCCACTGCATCCAGGAGACGAACAAAACATTGTGGATAGTTGATGAACGATATTCGACGGAGGAACTACAATACACTACACCAGCAGACACACCCTTTCTACGCTTGTGTAGGTACATAGTTCACATTAGGGACAAAAGCAGAGATGATGACTCATTTATCGGCTTGCACCGTCTCAAGCTAGTAAGGATCCTCCATCTCAATCCTTACTGATGTTTATGTCATGTCGCTGTAAAAACACTGCCGTGGAGCTTGTACCCAAAGAGTTCTACTAATAGAGGATACAAGTTCTATACCTATAATATAACATTGGTTCTATCTCGTGGGTTATCTGTTCTTGTCGCACACCACGAGAAGCGTGATGTATTCCGCCTCTAATTCTCTTACGAAATTACTGGGAGTGGTGGAAATCGTGCGTTCTCTTACAAAATTACTGGGAGTGGTGGAAATCGTGCGAGAGACAGAAAGGCCACGAGCTCGACTCGTGGAATCCCACTTGTCTCTTCTATTAATAGAACTCTTTGCTTGTACCTCTCAAATGCAGGTTTAAGCCTTTGCACTTTCTGATTTGACTAGTCATGCCAAAACCCTTCTACTCCTGTTTTGAATAACAGCACCATAGATGAAGTTGACAGGCTTGAACAAATTGAGAAGCTTGCCACCAATCTTCTGTACTATCCCATTACAGTCAACATAAAAAGTGACGAAGAGGATCATGAAACATTAGGACTTTCTGAATTCTGAATTGCGTAAAGAGGTATAATTATTCATCATTAGGTCATTAGGACCATTATACTGGCAACATGAACTCTCCAAGACAGGACCTTCAATGTGAGCTAAATTTCAAAACTGCGATGAATCGAGATTGAAGTGAAGTGAATTTAAACCTTTTTAAAAGGTGATACAATATTGCTTCATTCAAAATGTTTTGTTTTGGTATGTATAATGTATAATAAATATTATGTAATAACATTGAATATTTGATTGTATGTTTTTTCCAATTTTTGAATCAGGTTTTTGCTTTGAAATTTCATAAATAATCAATTAAAAATTTAATTTATTAATGATAAATTAATAGTATATAATAGTGGGTGATTTGTAATTTTCCAAAACTCATAACACTTTCTTCTTCGCTCTGTAGTTCGATAACTATAGTACGTAAAAAATCATATGCATGAAAGTTGTAGCAATACGTCAATTATGTATTTCAAATACAAAAAGACTCCCCTCAGCTGTTCGACAAAAGGCTAATTTAGAGAAATCTACCACCAAATTGTCTACTCAATAATAATGAATTTAGAAAATGATCACTTAATAGCAAAAATAAATATTAAATGAAATACGAACCTTTCCCATTTCATATATCCTATCAGCCACTATCACTCTATAATGCGAGGGTTTTTCTGTTACTTGTTGTATCAAAACGCTAGAATTATTTAACGGGGGTACTTTCTCAGAACACTTTACATAATGATAACCACTAAACGGTTTAACGTCTGGAGCACTTGGCAAAGGCATCAACTGAATATCCAAGTATGACACCAGCAAATGCATGATTATCTAAAAAAAAGACATTGGGTATTAACAGAAGCTGAATCTATATATTATTGAAAATCTTTCTGTATGCTTGTACAAATTGCTTCCAGTTTATAGAAAGAATATTTTTCTTCAAATTGTTAATTTCTTCCAAACGGACTGACTAAAAATTCGTTCAAAACTAACTGGCACTAAGTGTAAAAAAAACAGGTGGGTGCTAATACTTAAGGTGGTTAAATTAAATGTGCAAAGTCGACTAGCAACTAATCCGTCTCTGAAGCGATATTGGAAATGTGGGGTTTCACAATGGAAGGTCGAATAACATTTAATGAGAGACTTCTATTTAATTCTGGTGTCAGTTGGGTTTGAATACACTTTAGTTATGTTATTATCCGAGGGATGGCATTACTAACACGCATATTTGTTGAGAATAATAAATAATCATTGGAAATGATACACACTTCATATTATACATTTTGCGTTTACGCTGAACCTGTTTACACGCTATAATAGCGAATTGTCAAATTTCAAATATGACTTACAGAATCGGTGCAATCGTCTCCACAGTTTTTACATCATCTCAAAAATAGTCTAGATCGATTCAAAACGGCCTAAAGCGAATATTCCCGCCAGTTGGAGATTTTTTTAAACCGATTTAATACTTCCACTATACTACGTATAATGAGGGAACATTTTTTTTATTTAAAGGGCCGAAAATATGTATATTACAGCGAAAGAGGAGTTCAACTCAATTCTCAACTAGAAATGTTGGTTCCATAATAAATAAGGTGGTAAGATTATGGAGTCTGGTATAAAATCAAATATAAAACCGCAATATTTTTGTATGTAATGTACTGTTCAAGAAAGATGAATGGTGTGAAGAACGTTATAATTAAAATGACTACCGGTATAATTAGTGCATCGTAATTTTTTTGACCACAGGAGCGGAAAACCTATAAAGTTCGAAGAACATCATGCGGGTCAGATATTGTAAACTTCATCTGGCATTTATTATATTATACTATTATAGTATTATGAAATTAATTATATCCCTATACTGGACGCCTATGAGTTCATACCATTTCGCTCTGATTCCAACAGTTCCTACCAAAGCGCATACTATTAAGTGAACCGACGGCCGTTAGTTTGTAGGCGGAAAACGAGGGACCTAATACAAACTGCATCATGAGAGAGGGGAACGCTCGGTGAGTCGGATGCAGGGTTTATATGACAAATTTAGTGCGCTAATTATATTCAATTTTGAAATATTTTGTAAACTAAAATAAGTTTTTAGTTAAGTATCAAAGTATATAGTTTATGTACTCGTAAAATGGGACGAAAATGTTTTGTACCCATGTGCAACACAGTATATGCTTCTTCAAAGGAATGGAAATTGTTCCCTTAATAACAAAGCCAAACTTGACATTAATTAACTTTACAAGTATTGTTAATAATGTTCAAGATGATAATAATAGAAGGATAAAGAAATACTTAGAATAAGAATAGATGGATTAATAGAGAATGAAGATTGGGAGAAGACCACCTCGACTTCTTGCCGATTCTAAAAGCAATGAACTTGCAATCGATTGTGTAATATACTATTTGGTAGTAAAGTCAATTTAAAAAAATATTACCACTCCCGAAGGAAAGTTGACCGATATCAAAGGCAGATGAACCCTAACTCAGCCAAACATTAATTTGTTTCACATGATAATGAGTTTGGAAATCTGCCTTTCGAAGCATATTAGTACAAACAACACATACGAAAGAACAATTGATGTTTTTTTGTCAAAGGAAGAGTACAATTTTTATTTCCCTTGCCACTAATATAAGGAACATGTTGTCTCCAATATTATACATTATTATGTAATTTTACGAATGACATTTCGCCAACCATGAAGAAATGAAAATAGTTAAAAAAAGTAGACAAAAAACTAACAAAATTGCAATTGAAATAAAGATAATATTCAAATTAACGGTGTTACAAGAAATTTTACTTTGTGAAATGTCACTTTTTACAAAAGAAAGTTGGCAGTTCATTATTATTGTTATATATAAAATTCTATGGAAATATGTCACACTAACACATATGCTTTTTATTTTCGTGTTTACGTACGTTTCGGTCTCACGATCATCATCAGAGGACGTATAACTGTATAAACGTAGTTTCTTAAAACTAATTGTATCACCACAAGGAGTCCTTATCGCACTTATTCCATTTAAAAATACCCACGTCGCCGAAATTATAACACAATTAATGTTTTAAGTACATAAATTAAGGATCCGCTGCTAAGCAATAATCTTATAACCTCTATATACATATCGAATCAAAGTATGTAATATGACTAAAGAACTGAACTAAAAATATATCGTTCGAGGATCCACTTTCGAACCAGATGTTGAAGATTATTATTATTAGAAATATGGCTATTGAGCATTCTACCTAAAATATACTCTTAACAATAAAGACGCATGTAGGAATTTGAAAGGGTTTCAATTAATCTATTCTATCATTTACAGACTTTGAGACGTTTTATATGAATCATCTCCAGAATAGATCTTTTATAATAATTGATTTGATTAGTTAAAATATTAACATTTTAGTAATCGAATTGATGGTTATAATCAAAGCAGTGTTTAGCAAGGCGGAATTTTCTAAGTTTTTGTTTCTTGTACGGTTTCTGGGCCATACATTCTTTTTTGTAAATATTGTTTAGAGATTCCTGTAGTCGCAATGTAAACAATTCAATTTGTATACTGTGTGGGTTTGTTTATCTTTAGGTATTGAAGGTTTTAGATTTCAAAAATATTTCCCAACACAGTTAGTAGGTTTATGCGCAACATTTATATAAGTATCTGTATTACAGTTTATGTTATTTATATATGACGCTCCATTATAGATTTTGTTTATTCTTTCTTTAATGATGGGATTGAAAAATGTTTTTTCGGGTAGTCATTCATTTCCAGTGTATTATTCCTTATCAAAACATTCAATGAGAAAACACTGAAACATCATAGTATTTATATGAAATGTACAATGAAGTGAATCGATTCTAACAATTAATGGTACGTATAGCTACTAATGTTCATTATGTTGAGATAGGGAACGGAAAGGGATTAAACTGTCGGTAATAACATTTAAGGGTTGTATTACAAGGAAATTTACAGGGTGAACAAAAGTGGAATTTCCTAAATCTAGTTGCTCGTTAAGTAGATTGTTTGAAAGATTATTGTGTTTAAATGTTTCTATAGATTCTAATAGATTAAGTTTTCTACCCTTCGTAATTGTATGTAAAATATTTGGAAGAGGGAAACAGTGGTTTGAAAAATTTGAATTACTGAGAAAAAATACCTTGACGTACTTTGGGCCAATATCTGATAAAATCTCGAATATCTTTAAGAAACAAAAGTGAATGCTTTTAGATAAAGGCAAAAACTTTCAAACATATTTTTTAATGCAAAAACTAAATCTAATAGATTTCGGAAGTCAGGAGTTTATAAGTTAACAGGTAAATCGTTTGAATATAGATAAAAGAAACATTCTAAGTCATTTCAATTAAATAAAAGTAATTCAAACTTTTCAAATCACTTTATAGAACCCAACACCGTTTTCTTCCACTAGAATTCATAAATATTTTACATACAATTACGAATGGTAGAAAACTATTAGAATCTATAGAAATATTTAAACCCAATAATCCGTCGAAGAATCTACTTAATAAGCAGGTAAATAAAAAAAATTACACTTTGCTCACCCTGTTAATTTCCATATAATACAACCCTTAATTGCAATTACCAACAGTTTAATCTCGTTCCGTTTACTATCTCAAAATAGTTAGCTTTAGTAGCTACGTGTACCATTAATTCTTAGAATCGATTCACTTCATTGTAAATTTCATATAAAAGCTATGATGTTTCAGTGTTTTCTCATTGTATGTTTTAATAATGAACTGCAAAGTTCGAAATTGCGATCACTTTCTTTTGAATAAAGCGAAATTTAACAAAGTAAAATTTTTTGATTTTATCTGTAAAAATGAAATATCACAAAGTGACGGAGAGCTCCATTCAGTACCCTTAAATTTACATAATTCCTTAATATCTCATATCTCAAAGTAAAGGTAATATGAGTAGGTACATTACATGACATTTATTCTTTGATTTTGATTTGAATTGTTCCACAATATCATTTTATAGAATTAAGCATAGGAAATCCAGCAGCCGGTAGGCCCGCAGTCCCGCATTCCCCTACTGTTTCATTTGGATTGCTGCTCTGACCCAGCCGTCGCTTCACTTAATATTATACACTTTGGTTCCTACCGTTACTTCTCCGGTCAACAATTTCTTGTACGTTTACAGCAGATGATAACTGTATTGTATTGGTGGTATTGAGGTAATCAAATGTTTTTTGAATTTACGATATATTTGATTTTATTACACCAGTCATTCTGAACATTACCAGAATCATGAGAAAGAGAAGATTGCTAATAGTTTTAAAAATTAATTTGATTCAACTCACGGTAGTATCCGTGGGAAGAGAATCGGTCCACTCTTTTCCATTATGGCTGCTACCACCGTTCCATTTGAAATCGCTCATGCATCCACCTTTTGCCAGTTCCCGAATTCTCTTAACCAGATACTCTTGATTCGAGCACACTTCTAAGAACGGAATCATCGTCGCAAGTGATGGAATAAATTGTGTAATAGGAATCATGTGTGCAGTTTTGCGTAACCTGTCGAGTCCGACTTCACCTATTTTGATGTCGTTCAAGCCGTGTTTTTCTAACGATTGATTTATATAGTCAAATTCATGTATTAGTCGTTCCAAAATAGTTTGAGATAACCACTGAAAAAAAAAAATTGGAATGTTGAAGCTCATTATTTTCCAATGTTACCAAATGGTTAGTTATCAATATTTAGTATTGAGACGGAAACGAGAAGCTAGTATTCGTACAGAAGATAAATATTAGGCCTGTTCACGATAAGAAAGAAATGACGTCATATCAGCATGTGATACAGTGTAGTAAGGTTGACCAAGTTTTCCGTTTTGAAAACAACTAGCCTAAACATTTCTAAAAATGAAAATCAAATTCTTTTGAAACGGTACAATGCTAGCTCTATCATTTATAAAACTACAGCGTCGTTCAAAATACGTAATTGTTGTTATTTGGTTGAGAAATTCGAGTTTTTAATTTTTTATTGTTTTATATGTCAACAATAGCCCCACTTCCTCATTACTGCAAAATTCAGATTACAAAAATGATTCTACCTAATCGTAATATAGGAACTGTGAATAATTTTTAAACAACTATCTGCATGGCTAATACCTCGACGGATATTGAACTACAAAAAATATTATATGAATGAAGAAACATATTACAAATATTACAATCAGATGAGACTTGATAGAAATAATGAAATATAATCTTAATCAAAAGAATATCTTGGAAACTAGATGAGCAATTGTGTTTTTGACAACCAATTCGGCTTCTTGAGGAAAAACACTAACCTTCGGTAATTTGAAAGGTGTGTTCCAATAGCATAAACTGCAAATCAACATCTTGTATATCAAGTGGTCAAGAAGTTTATTTAGTTAGGTTCAGGTTTCTTGTGAGTGGGCCGAACATCGATCCCTTTACCGCGACCATGTGGTCTATTGTGGCTCACTTCTAATATTATAGTCCACCCAGCAAGTTCTTTTCGTAAGGCCGTTGAGGTTTTGTTGAGACCATCTGGTACGAGATGTATCTTACCGAATATCTCAATCTGATTTTTCCCCAGTTGGGCATTCACAGAAAAAGTCTTCCGCCGTTTCATCATCTTCGAGATATAGTCTACATTGAGTCTTCCACTAAGCCGAGCCTTCGTAGGTGGTCGTTTAAAAGGCAGTGTCCTTTGTATAGACCCATTAGACTATGTAAGTTTAACCTGATTTGCTCTAGTAGAGAGTAGAGTATTTTAACTCTCGTGCTCGAAGGGTTAATAATGAACTGTTTAGAGTGGGCTAAACCTGGTAAGGTTTACAAATACTGAAGAATTCTACTTTCAGTCCAGGAAGCTATAACTATTTTAGCTCTGCTTGCACATATGACAAGCGCTGGTTCTGGTTGAAACTGCACCCTTCCCAGTCAGAGAGTCTGATGCCTTTTTTCCGTCAATACCCGAATTGCAGAATATCTAGACCAGTTAATTTGTTCTTGTTGTCAAGGGCATGCAAGAGCTTTTTAACAGTTCCATATCGTTCTTGAATTAAAACGATAGGAGCCAATCGCTTTCGAGAGCCGATTGGTTGTAGATCTACGATATTGCCTTCGTTCTAGCTCTCGTGCACACAACTCGATGACATGCATTTCTGCTTAAAAAATAGTTGCAGAAGCTCCGAGACTAACAGATAGTTCTGTCTACGGGCTACATATATTCTGACAACTTTTACAAGACTATAACAATTACGCACCTTATTATGAATAAGAAATAATCACCCTTATCCATTAAAAATACTGTTAAAGTAGCGAGGACCTTTCGGCTACCAAGTAGCAATCATGTGTGCCTGTTTAAATACTATTTGGGGACAATAATGTAAGCAAGGGGTCACGCTCAGCTGTAAATAAATCGGAATTTAATAAACTGCTTTTTTGTTTATATATTTCCATCCCTTGTAAATTACCTAGATATTTGTCTGCACTGTGTTTTGAAAGTGATAAACCTTCTTGAGAAATGATGTGACCTGTATTCAAAATATGTTCGGCTAACGCAGATGTTTCACTATTATTTTTCTTTGTATGGGCAAAATGTGCCTTATACTAAATCGAGTTAAAATATTCCAGTTTTACCCACATAGCATTTTGTAAATCCCGGATTTGTCGAAGTCGGGAATTTTATCAAAGGTGTTGCCTAAACCGATTTTAGCTTGTTCTTACATCTATAAACTGGTTGTATTGCAAATTTAGAGAAGAAATTATCTGTTTCTATTTCGACAGTGAATCAAATTGGCTATTAAACGTGTTCAAAAAGCCATCTAAATCTTTACTTGTAATCGCGAAAATATCAACATATCTGTACCAAACTTTACGTACCTTCCTCAAATTTTCATTCCAATGGGTAAGTGCCACAATGTCGACATTTATCCGTGTCCAAGCTTCTAAGCCTACCATGGGTGTAATTTGAGAAGTGTTGTCTTCCGGTTTCGGACTAACCGAATGTTTGTCTAAAATTGTGTTTGATTAATAATCTTGTAACAATTATGAAGTATTTTTTAGGATCGTTTTAATGATTTATATTTGAGTAACAATAACAATGTCTGAAGATCGTTCTCTCACGCTCATCAGAGGAACCAGAGAGTTTACAATGTTACTGAACGATTATTCTGTCGAGAATATAAAAACCGGACAAACAAAATTCTCGAGAGAACCATAATATCTAACGCCAACTACCTAATAGTAGAAGCTCCACTATTTCTTATTGACAATGGTAAGGCTTTCCTAGTTTAGATCGGTCAGTAATGCCGCGTACACACTAGGCGAACGAAAAGGACCCGCGCTTACATGTTCATTTTAATTCAGTCACAGGTACGGTTTTGAGATCTATTAATCAATCGGTATCATAACTAAATTCTCGGGAAATAGGTCACACTAACACATATGCTTATTGTTTTCTTCTTTACGTACGTTTCAGTCTCATGACCACCATCGCACCAATTTCAATTAAAAATGCCGACGCCGCCGAAACGAACAGAAACACTAGTAATCGAAATTGTAACACATTAATGTTTTAAGTATATAAATATGTATCAAGAATCCACTGCTTAACAATGTTCTTATCAAATTCGAAGTAGTTTCAAGCAATGTTTGAATAAGATTGAAACCAAAAAATATAACGCTCTACTTTCGTACCAGATGTTAAAGATTTATGAGGTAATAGAGAAAGGTTGTAAGACTTAACGATTGAACGTCTGCTCCATGATTTACAGACTTGGAGTCACGTTTTATGTGAATCATCGCCAGAATAGATCTTTTATAATAATTGGTTTCCTTAGTTGAAATATTAACATTTTTGTAATCGAATTGGTTATAATCAAAACAATGTTTAGCATGTTTAGAAAGGCCGGTGGAATTTTCAAATGTTTTTGTTTCTAGTACTCTACTTATGGTCATACATTCTTTTTTGTAAATATTGTTTAGAGATTCCTGTATAAGTCCCGTCGTAATTAAATAATTTAATTTGTATACTGTGTGGGTTTGTTTATCATTAGGTATTAAGGTTTTAGATTTGAAAAATATTTCCCAACACAGTTAGTACGTTTATGTGCAACATTTATATCATACTTTTTTAAACATTTCTTAATCTTCTCTGAGGTCTCCGGAACGTATGGTAATGTTATAAAATTGACTGTATTACCGTTTGTTATTTATATATGACATTACACTATAGATTTTCTTTATTCTTTCTTTAATGATGGGGTTAAAAAATGTTTTTGGGCAGCCATTCATTTCCAGTGTATTACGAAAAATTTTCAAATTTTTGGGACGGTCCTCTAAGAGGGACAATTTAACAACGCGACCTGTAAGGCTGTTTATAACACTTTTTTTATAACTTGTTGGTGCAACTGAATTGAAGTGAAGATATTGTTGAGACCAAACTTTTATAGTATTAACTGGACACATTTTTGGTTGGTTGGTCACTGAGTACATTCAAATGAAAAGTTTGTATGTGCAAATTATATGATCCAAATTTTTCTTTGTTTTAATGAATGACTAGGCTACCACATAGTGAAACTGCTGTTTGTAATAATTTTGTGGATAGAAAAATTTCAATAATTATAATATATATATAATGTGAAAACTTAAGTTGCTTCGCTAAATGTAACAAAGCTTATTTGCTCGAGATATGCTATGTGGGGTACTTACCAGGTGAAAGTACAGACAGCTGATATTGACATTTTCTTAAAACAGCAGACATTTCCTTTGCACTCTTTGTTACAGGATTCCTCCAAAACGAACTCAATAGATTTGTTGATTGTTGAGATTGATTGTTCATTCTATTTATTTTCTCAAAAGTTTCCTGTTCCTTGAGATAATTTGTTAGTGAAGTTTCATCATTTATTGGATTTGATGATGAATCATTCGGGAATAGATTTGAATTATTCATATTACTTTGGTTTAATGAATATGATTTCCTCTTTTCAGGAGTTGTTTTATGGTATGTCCAAGATGAAGATAAGGAATAATTTGCACCTAGAGAATTATAATTGAGTTGAATTTTGTAATTAACGGGGTATGTATATTTTACTAACTTTCATTTGGAGTGCTTAGCCAACTCGAAGCTGTCAAATTCATAGGTGTTGAGGAAAATCCAGTCATATTAGGAGACAGTTGAGTCAGTGTCATAGATCTATTTGGTGTAGAAGCATTGGGAACAACTCGGAAATTGGGATCTGGAAAATTTAGAATTTTCTTTCACCATTTAAAATAAGAGCGTCAAGTTGCACATACCATATAAGAATATTGCATGAATAAATGATAAATGAGCTAACGGTACATTAGCATGGGCTACTTGACACCATTTTTCTACTATTTAAAATAGACACCTTGTGCTCTTTTGTAGAGCATTAAAAGCCCAAATATCATTCTATACAGCTGCAACTGAAGGTCTTCATGTTATATCTAACATATATCAATATATCTCTAGTCATGTGATAATTACTTTCATGACATTATTACAAGTTCCTTTTGCTTTTTTCTTTGTGAATATAGTGGAATACAGTCCTAATGTAATATTACCATTCATGATGAAAATAGGTTAGACAATGAAATTTCCTGGAGAAACTTATGTCTGAGACTTATATGGTTTTATATTACAAAAGTCAACTTCTTCATCTTAGATTCTAACTTTGGATAAATACGTTTTGTACAATTCAATCAGAAGCTCATTCAAAGAGATTATGTTTCAATAGAATTTGAAATACCTAAGTCATGTTCTTACCAGAATCTTTTATGCCAAGTAACTTCTTCTGTTGAAGGGTAATTGGGGTTTGCTCAGATATAAAGGAAACCATCATAATTTTCGTTATATGGAACAGAATATTTAAACTCAATATGGAGACAATAACATATTCCACATATTGGAAATAAGTCAAGTAGGACGGACAAGAGTATGATCTAGAAGTAAAAGAATTATCAATTCATCTCCCTTTCCATCGATGTACTAATTGTAAAATTGTAACTTACAAATCATACAGCAACAATGATAAAAGAGCTACATTAATTGCAGCCCATAATGCGCTACTTTTCAGTACTTTTCGATTTTTAATTATTTTCAAATTTCTTTCCAAAGCTGGCGAATTACATCCTTGGAGAAGACTTTTGTTTGGTCTATAAGTAAACAAAACACGGAAGTTAGTTACTAGTTAACCTTACTTATTTTAAAATACACACTTACGAGATGGAAGTATTCATATTTTATTAGGAGATAACACTGAATCTTTTAATTTTGAATTGTGCACTGATGGAATGTATACAATTTAACTATAAAATCATCTTGAAAATTGATAACAAATTAAATATATAAGATATAACCGTAACCGCGAAACTTAAATAACGAAGCTGCCGGCTGCCGGCTGAATAACACAGAAGTAGAGAACAATTATGAAACATAACGGAGTGACCCAGTGAGTGAAGTAGCCGCAACCATTAAATAATGAAAAGATGGTGCCACAGAGTATGTTCATAAGAGGTACTCGTTGGTTTTGAACCACTGAACGTTATTAAACGGTTTAATCACAGACTAATACCAGAGAGAATAGTTCTTTCTGTTCTGCTAATAAATTATTATTCTGTGAAGTTATTAAGCAAACTTTTACCTCCCTCATCAACCATTTCCGGTTTTCGATTTCAATATTGCATATTATCAATTTCAATTTCCCGAAATTCCAATTTTGGCAACTAATATCGCAAATTTATTTTATAAAACATTAATTTAATTAATTAATCATTTACAAATAATAAAAATATTCGATTATGTCATACCTCTGGACACGAAACTGTAGCGTCGCATCAAAATGAGGACTTCGCGGGGTAATTCACCGAAAAGATATTATACAATTTCTATCGTTTACTAGGCCAATCAAAAAGGATCAAAAATCGACGAATATAGTTTATTTATTCACAATAGGAATTAGACGCGGTAGCCTCGTTTCGAGTGGTATTTCTGACATCCATCTTCAATTTTTGAAATGGAATGATGGTATTTTATTGAACCGTAAGGAAAACCGTGTTTTTTTGGTCATAAATATATAACACTTTATATATTTAACCTCCAGAGGTATCCGAAATTCTTGTTTTAAGATTCAATTGACGTTATCGATATGATATAATAATCTATTTTATTTATTTATTCTGTGGAAGAAGTCCTAGTCTTCTTGGTTTTGTGGTACATTTTGATAGTTCATATGACAGCAAGTGTAAGCATATAAAAGAAGGTTATATTATGTTGTGAATAATAGCGAAAGTCAACCCGACAGCGGTGTCAGTAAGGAACATAGAGTTTTGAAATATATTATGTGGACCATTTGGATAAAATTTCAAAGTAACATGGAGTATGAATTAACGTCTTTCATTAGCTGTTTCTAAAGCATTTCGTATATATTTTCTGTTCCTACAAAACTGGGGGAAGTCACGTGATCAATTGATCATAACTTTTATACAATTGTTTCAGATTGTATAAGATACTCTTCGCAACTAAATAATTTTAAATTTGTTAATCGTTAATCGTTAAGTTTTTTAAAAACAGTTAAAGTACGGTATTAATTTAAGTATACTTCAATAATTCATTTTGTTATTGTAGAACGATTTTGGTGAAACCAGTTTTAAATTAACCCAGACTTGCTGTAAAAGTTTTGAATCGATTCAATGTATACTTTGGAAGTTATGACTTCTTTTTTAATTTTCTTCCCTCCAGAAAACAGTGAATATGATATGACTTTTCCTTTTTGAGTTATCATGTAGACAGAGTGCTTAAAATTCGATGAAAAATACTATGATGAAGAAATGTTTGCTTTAGGATTTTTTTTTACGATTTTAGAAATAGCTGGAGTAAATGTAATATAGGTACTCTTCGAACTTCGTCTGCGTTGAGATTAATAAAATGAAATATTAAGATGATGAAACTTCCTTCATTCATGAAACAAAATCGTGTCACATGGAACAACCATGTCGATGATATTAATGAAGGGTTACTAATATATACATTTTTTGAGCAACATGCATTACAATGTATGTAATAAATAGTCACCAATATACCAATTTGGATAATATAGAATTGTGCCTGCGATGAATTTTACTTCTAGGAAAATTCCGGCTAACAGTTTAAGCCTAGCTTACTGGAATTCACTTATCAGAGAGTAAATAATATTCGGATAATAGTTTTCTTGGTTTAAAAATTTAATTATTCTGAAGATAGATTAGTGTGTTTGTTTTGAATAAACAGGTCTGATTCCCAAATGAAGCAGAATTTCATTATGAAGTCTACTCATCAACTTCTCCGACTAAACAATGAGATAAGCATAATAGCTAAGTGATAACATTTTTTCAAAGAAATTGTTAACAAGAATTTGTTTCTAACTGTGGGTGAAATGTGAGTGAATTTTAGTTCCACAATTCTAAATTATTTTCAAAATGGGTTACAGAGTAGCTGTTGTCGCTGAAGGTAAATTTATTTCATAAGCGTATTTGTTTAAATACTTTGTGGAATGTTTGTAAACACCTTATTAATTAAAGAATTGGGTCATATTAGATTGCAGACATGTTATCGATCAGAAATAATGTTTTGTAATAGTGGTATGTGTTGTATTTATCTGTTAAAATTTTGTAGGTTCTTGATTACTCTGAAAAGTAAGTACTGAATTAATAATAGCATATCATAACAATAAAAATATTGATACATTTATAATTGTTTTATTGTTAGCTTTTGTATATGAGCCGTCTTGTGCTAAAGCTAAAATTATTGAATGACATTCTTAACAGCTAATAACGTATTGACCAAAGATAATCGTATATTAATTAATTATAAAGAGTATAGTCTGCCCAATATGAAGAGATAATCTAGCATCGGAAGAAGTAAATCTTTTTCAACAGTTGTTTGATGAAATAAGCAGTACATATAATAGAAAAAATACACGAAGTTAAATCTGGGTTGAAAATAATAGAAAACAAAATATTATATATAGTGTTCCATGTTGAATTCCATAAATGTGTGAAGTGTGGAGCTTTTCTTTTCTCTATTTTTCACATATTCTCTATGTAATTAATGACGTGATTGTTTTGGAATTGATTTTCACTTCATGAAAGTGTCTGCAACATACTAGTTGTGGCTAATCATCAATGTTCCTTGATTATGAAAGAAAATCCACTGTTGACTCAAACCCTGGAAGAAGAATGAACAGGTGAAATTGAAAATGAACTGAGAAGGATGTACAATAAATTTTAAAACGTCGGCTATCTTAAATCCAATAGCAGACTGACCAGTTACAGGTTACAGGGTTTATTCACATGAACAAAGGAGAATCAGAATCAAAGATAAATAACAAAGCTCAATTGCTTTTCGAAATCAGTCATATTTTTGTATTCTTCATTATTCCATGATTCAGTGGTTTCGCTTTTGATTGATATACAAGACAAACAATTTAACCTTTATTATGTAATTGTAGATTTACGTTTTTGTTCATTGCTCACACTCCGCTTCTTTTTTGGTAATGTGAAATATCAGGAAAAATATGAGCACGACATAATAATACATTTGCCATGAGGCAGTAGCATGCCAATGGTAAAAAATATGCAAAATTTCTCCAAAGCCCTTACAGTTGAAAATTTTAATTCAAATTAATAACACACGGGGTCCCAGGGGCCTGTTTGCGGTACAAGTTAGTTCAGTCATTGATTAATTTTTCAATGGTTCAGTATACGTCCCATTTGGTAAATCTTTCAGAATGCCTTCAGAATGATACCCTTAAGATATGATGTCTTGAAGCGGATATAGTCGGAAATGTTCTGAAAATACTAAAAGAATTAATTTTAGATAATAGCTACATTAGAAGTGCTACCATAAAGAACATAATCAGGTTATGTTACAATATGGATGTATTTAGAAATGTTCTTCTGGTACTTGCTATCTTTGGGATAGCATCTCTCTCCTTGGGGAGATATTTGTACTCCCTACGAACATCCCATGCACGTTCGCAGTATTAAATACTGACATTGACATAGTAATGTCTAACAAGTCGTCCAACGGATGTTATCGGACATTATTGAACTTTCAGGGAACTTTCAATGGGTTTGGTTAATTGTTTATACCAGGAAACAACAGTTCGTTATAAATAGAAACAACGTATTCTTCTTCCAAAGAACAAGGGGTTCCTAACAGTTCTACAATGAGAATTACATTTTTTTGTCCATTTTTTAAATGAAATATTGGTTTAAAATTATTAAGAGACTTCATTATATTTTATTCACTTTTATTGATATATACCTTACGTTAAATTGACAGCAACAAAAGTAACTTATTCGAATTCTCAATAATTTGATACTAATCATTTTACAGCACGAACATTGAAATAAATGAAACTAATTGGAGACAAATATACGAACGCGTACACTAAAAAAAAAACATGTAAGTTCGAATCAAAAAATTTATTTTCCATTAGCTTCAGGAGCTTCTCAGGATCATTCATACACCTTGAAACCTCTTGGGAACCCCAACCCCACCCATTGGGGGCGAAAATGGCCCGAAATCTCCAAGTCTTGAATTGTATTTTCTACAAGAAAAAGGTATTTTGGCATTTCGAGTGCACCTAGGAGGTTTTTTGGGTCGCTGAACACGAATACGTAGTCAGATTTATTTGCAATCCATCGTGAGGGTGGTCAAATCGACGAAATTGGCCAATTTTGCATCCCTAATATGTTGTTTTGCAATTTACGTGTTTTAGGCATTTCGAATGCACCAAGGAGGTTTTTTGGGTCGCTGAATATGATTCCGAAGCCAGATTTACTCGAATATCATCCTAGGAGTGGGAAATTTACAAAAATGGCTAATTTGACACGATTCAAAATTTGTATTATTTTTGCATTTTAAAATTACTTAGGAGTAAATCTGGCTTCGGAATCTTATTCAGCAACCCAAAAAACCTCCTTGGTACATTCGAAATGCCAAAAACACGTAAATAGCTAAATAACATATAGGGGTGTAAAATTTACTAATTTTGTCGATTTTACCACCCCTACGATGAATTGTAAGTAAATGTGGCTACGGATTCGTGATCAGCGACCCAAAAAACCTCCTTAATTGGTGCATTCGAAATGCCTAAAACACGTAAATTGCAAAATAACATATTAGGGGTGCGAAATTTTGTCGATTTGACCACCCCTAGCTACGGATTCGTGTTCAGCGACCCAAAAAATCTCCTAGATGCACTCGAATTGCCAAAATACCTTTTTTTGTACAAAATGCAATTCAAGACTTGGAGATTTCGGACCATTTTCGCCCCCAATGGGTGAGGTTGGGGTTCCCAAGAGGTTTTGAGGTGTATAAATGAAGTGAAGCTAATGCAACAAAAAAATTTTTGATTCGAACCTACATGTTTTTTTTTATTTTCCGGTTCATAGCCTGGACTATAAATGAAGAAACGGTTATTTTTGTTTGAAAAAATATTTATGAAGACAGTAATGTTTAAAGTGGAGAACGGAAAACTTAAAATTGGATTTACAAGGAACCTTTTTGTACCCAAAAAGTTCATGATGGTTCCTACAATGCTTGCTTTTATAACCTGTATCCTGTAATGTTGCAAATGCAGCACATTCAATTATTGATATTATATCCACTAAGAATGGTTGTTTCCATTGTTAACTCAAGCTTCTACGTCATGATCAAGATCAAGGATGAACAATGTCATACCTTGAATCCTTTGTACATTGTGACATGGCAACTCTATCTATCATGTTTGTCTATCTGGGTAATCACAAATACTTATTATATGCAGATGGGAGAGACAAAGTTTTTCTTTGCAGGTAGCGGAATGCTGAACTGCTGATAAGGCTCAATTCTTTATTTCTTATTTGTTATCGCTCCGTTGATAAACAGAGCTGACAGTTTTAATACATATTGTGTAGTTTTCAGATTAAATTACAAATTAGATAATACGCTGAGCGAAATATTTGATAATGAACTGTGTAAATAGTAAATATTATTTTATTGACTATTACTGTTTTACTAATTACAAGTAATTTTACTAATCAAATTCATAAGTTCAATGCCTGAAAAGCTGAAAACTAAATAACAAAGTGTTTTGAGTGGATAAGGGCGTTTGGTACTTATTTATTTATAGTGTATCCACAGTATGAACTCTTTTATAGAACATGCAAAGTTCCATCTTCCATTACTTTCTATTGACTTTCTCGATTTAAATTTCTGGTCTAAAATATTGAATGGAAGTTTCATTCACTATTTCTCTCAATCCTCATAAATTTTTGAGTTGAATTTCCACATTTTTTAAATGATTATGACACTCATATTTTGGGTCATTTCGAGGTTTTCGATTTTTATTTGAATATACCCACAAATATTGATATATTTATGATAATTTGTCAACTTAATGAAATAAATATTGAATACAATTCATGATATTATAGTTTGTTTATGTGATTTGTACCATATATGAATATTTCTTAAAATATGGTATAAAACATTCACATTCAATATACTTTGAATCGCACCAAACGGGATAACAAATAGTAGGTAGGCAGGAATATCGATTGAAAAAATTTAAATTTCGTTAATTTCAGTCCATAAATTATACTACGAAGTTTCAATTTAGACCCTTTCTGGACGGATAAACTTTATGTTAGAAGAAAACAACATTAAACAAATCTAGACTAATATCGCCCATTGATGTGCGCACATAATATAAACTATTTTCAATTGACTGATATTTCACAAAAGGCGAAGATGAACATTTTTGTAGACAAACAGTATAATATTCCGTAACCTAAAGTCTAACTCTCTTCGCACGAGTCGAGGATTGGTAGTTTTTTGCCAATTCTGGTTTTTCTGCTACTATTTCTGAATATATCTATGCAATATTGTTCAATTCATTGATTCATTGAGAAATTGTTATGTTATCCTAATTTGTCGGATCATGATTTGACTGTCATCCATAGATCACTAACTTCCCTCACTCGTAGGAACCGAAAATGTATTGCAAATTATTAGAAACAGATAAAGACGTCAACTTATACATTATTATACTGACAATTTATTCGAATTGACAACATGGGTATTTTACAAAGGTCGATATTAGAATTTTTATTGTTTTAATATACAGGATATCCCAGTTGATAGTAGCAGTATCTCATCAGCCGAAAGTCTGAAAAGTAGTTGACACGCATAGTTTAATTTTTTCTTAAACGATTCCTTAAAAGTTCGGTTGAAAAATAGTTTTTCATGGTAAGCTTGACCGTTTGCAGAGATTTTGACCAAATTTGGTTTAATTACCCCTAAAAGATGTTACTATTATTTGACACTAGAAACTTTTGTAAAATTGTCCAGTGGCTTAACTAAAGAGAAGTTACTTTTCCCACCTGAGTTTCTACACCTCTATGTTCGTTTCCTCGTGCAATTTAGAAAATGAAGTTATTCCAGTAAAATTTTGATTAGAGTAGCGGTTTTTGAAATAAATGGAGTTGAAGGTTTAGAGAAAATCTAAAATAGCCACCTAAGAAGATAAAATAGCTATTACTGTGAACAGTTGTTACAGTTTATGATTTTTATATTTGTTTTTATATTGAGTAAACGGCCGTTCTATCAAAATATAACAATTATTGTGGATATCATGATAATTTCTCACATTTGAAAAGAAAAACCTCCTCCCCATATCTACAAAGATATTCGCTGGTCCGAAGATTGAGTAGTTGGGATTGTAGGACTTTACATGAAAACTCAAATACATATCGGTGCCTCTAATCAAAATTTTGCCAGAATAACTTCTTTTTCCTAATCAAACGGGGTATTGAAAATCGAATTTTTGGAAAATATTTGGTGGCGTAGAGAATATGGTACACTGAACAATTTTGACGAATGCTTTTATTGTCAAACAAAAGATATCTACCTCAAGAACACTTGAATCAATCAAAGATTTGCAATAGGAACTTCTTTTTTTAAATTGAACGAGAAATCGACAAAATAGTGGCGTAGAGTGTAGGGTGGGGAAAGGGAAGAAACCCTCCGGTGACTACGCCACTGGTCAAGCCAACAGAATGAGTTAACTACTGTTGTTACTATTGTTATCTCCTTTTGTTAGCACAATTTTTCGCTTTCGAGAACTTCTGCTGGTTAAATGTACGTAACCTTTTTCAAACGATACGTTGATGATTGTACCGCTGCCATCCCAATAGATAAATGTGATGAATTTTTTAGTTCTTTCAATTCTTTTCACCATAAATTACAATCCACGTTTGAAACTGAAAATATTAATGAAATAAATTTTTCAGATTTAACTTCAGTACGAAAACCAAATGATAACAAAGTTCTAACTATATGGTACACCAAACCTACTTGGTCAGGAAGATATACCAGTTTTAATTCTGATATAACCAGAAATATAAAAATATTGTTATGATAAGTCTGATAGAGCTATTAACTAAGTTCTCCTGAACTAAGAACTATGTATTTATTGAAAAAACAAAAAAAAATTAACATTGATTTTGTCAATTCTATAACTAAGAACAAAATTCATAAATTGTATAACTCCTCTAGTAAAACCAATGCCATTAATGAGAGATCAAAAGAAAAAATTACATATCACTACCGTATATTGATGGTTTATATAAAAATTAAGTAATATAGTAAAGCCTTATGATTCTACATATATGTCATAAAAGTTATTTAAACCAGAAAAAACTCTTTACTAAATTGAAAAGTGACGTACCTTTCAAAAAGATAGCCAATTCTGTATATTCCATCCCTTGTAAAGATTGCGGAAAAGTATACATCTCCCCAATACCTCGATAAAAGATTGAATGGGGATAAATATACAAAGAATTCATCCACTGCACTTAGTAAATATGTAAAAGACATTCATTTGACTTCAACAATACAAACATTTTGAATATTGAAAAGAATAATGACAAACGTTTGATATTAGAAAGTATCCAAATTAAAATAAGCAATTGTGTTAATGATGAAATTGATTCTAATCTTTCAAAACTTTATAATAATCTGATTCAAACTTAATCAAATTCAGATATTTTGAATTACCACTTTCTATTGTCAATTTAATTCAATCTAAAAAGATAATGTATTATCTGACATTGTTACATTTATGACAGTGACGGTTTTCAAAATAAATTCCAAGTTATCTTGAACTTGATTCGTTGTTAGTAATAGGAATTAAATGTAAATCATAGAATAGGTAATTCATAGCTATTTATGTTTGTAAACTCATAGAATAGTATCTTAAATATTTAATTAACTAGATTCAATCCATTTCAAATACATCAATTTGATAATTAGCCATACATTATTCTTTCACACACAACGGATCCAATGTTTTAATTGGATTTCAAAACACAAGTCGGCTGCAGAAGCATTTTATTAATCAAAGTCATCTATTCTTTTCTAAATTACATGGAAACACTAATGTAACGTAACAATTTTTTGATAAAGATAAAAATATATTATCGAAATTCAACAGAAGTCTTATTGTATTTTTAGTAGTATTGAAGAACCAGAATACCAAGAAAACAAAACATATATTTTTCCTTTAAACAACATATAGCGAGGAAAGTAAAAAGCATTCTGCTGCGATAAACGATAATAATAAAATATTCGATGGATAACGATGGATACTTTGTGAGAATTATAATTAGCATATTGAGAATAATTTTTTTTTCTGTTTAGTAACACTGTATAGGAACAATAATAATAATTGCGTTTCGATGAGATGAGTACAATTATTAAAGTTCACTTAAAGCGGTGTTACCTATTAGTTTGATAATGATGCGATGAGCATCGAAACTGCAGTCACAATTAGTATTACCATTCTAATAAGATGAAAATATTTCTGTCATTATGATGATAAAATATTAAGCTATTCGAACCTTTACTGAGTGATATAAATTTTTTTCCATAATGCGGAAATTAAAAGCACAGCTATGTTATCATCAGGTTTATTTGTAACTTCCGTCCCTGTAGTTTCTATGTACGCTTTGGCCATTTTCAATAATAATGTACGTCAATATTCAGACCAAAATTTCCTTAATAGTTTGGATAGAAAAAGATGCACGATCGATATGTCACCGGATCTTGATCCACTTGATATTATGAAGTGTGTGAAATATGAAATCTGGTAGAGTAAATTAAACTTCATGTGATCTATGCGTTATACTTCCGATCAAATTAAATTAAGTATTGGATATTTTTCACGCAATTCAATGATCCAAAAAATATGTGTTTTATTGTACAAGCCCTACTTTTGAATTCATCAAATACTGGCTGTGTGTTTTATTCTTATTCTGTTCAAACTATGTGCCATTTGCTCCAAAATCAGTTTGCTTGGAACTTCTTTTGAATAATTCAATAATTGCTGATATCAGTAGCGGATTTTGGATTTTGCCAAGGGTGAGGTTTAGCTATTATTAATGAAATTGAGTATTCATTATCATTATCATTAATGTGCTGATATTACGTCAAAGCACCTCAACTTCATTCTAGAAAAATCGCGTGCCTGTTTTCAGCGCTAGAACCTTTGTCTTTTGTAGCGTTTCACAATGTGTATATTTTTGCTAAAAGATTATACAAGGGCGATTTGAATCCCTCCCCCCATATAGATTCATCACTGGCTGATATCCCCGAAAATGTTTGAATAGTGAATAGCTTGAAGTAAAATGTTTGCATAAAACGAAATGTTATTGAGTAGAAATGATGTTCCAAGAATGAAGAAAATGCGAATGAGTTATTGATGTTTCAATTTTTGTTTTTTCTAGAGTGTCCATTAAAGAATCATAATCAATGTCAAAAGAAACCAACAACACTAAAAGGGCCTGTACGAGTGATACGATTATGTCTGCTAGGAATCATACTTCCCACGATGTTAATTTCTATACCACTGTATCTAAAATATCGGGTATACAATATTCAATTATATCCGTTAGCTATGTCGGATATGAGACTTATTGACAGTAAAGTTTCGACAACTTGGTGTCAGGTGAGTAACAAACTTGAATTGATTTAAATTTGAATTATTAAATTGTCTTTCGTCTATATTATAGACTCTATAGGTTAATCTTGGGAGTGTATGAAGGTACTTGGTGAACCATACCGTTTTGCAAAACCTAGAAAATTGAAATCGTAATTGATAGGAAAGAATGTTTGTGTAAACTAAGATTTAATCCTAATTATCAGATTATGAGGATAACCATACTTGCCATTTTCATAATTTTAAGGCATATGTGTTACATTCAATTTAAGAAATACTAACTTTCACTAAATTCCAGATAAATGGGCCAAAATTTGAAGAAAATCATGTTTTATTTAAATATTTTAAGATGAACTTAGAAAATGAGACACAATAACAACTACAAGTGATAATCCTTGAATTTTCATTTACGTTGAAGAACAATCGATGGCATTATGTTTAAAAAATAATATTTTAAATGTCCTTGGATGCATTCTAGAGGTCCAATTTGCGACTATAAATATCTATTAATTATTTGCATTCTTGTTCTGGTATTTATTTCATTCTTGGAATGTTTGGTTTATGAGGGATATAAGTTAGAAGATAACTAAGAAAAAAATTCAATTGTGGAAGCCGTTACTTTGTGATAGTTTATCATTTTAACGAAATAATGAATAAAACTACTTTGTTGTAGATATCTAAGAGCTCGATGAGCAATGTTCGTCACAGCCACGAATTTTGTTTATTTTCAGAAGATTCCAATTAATAGGACACCATGGATATTGTTTAGTGAAAGTACAGCAAAATGTCAAATTTGATCAATGAAATACCGATGAAGGTAGCATAACCGAAATGAACGTAAATTTTAATTATTGTCAGTATAACGGTAACCTCTTTACCAAGAATTTACATTTGATACCTGCTATATACATTAGAAAATTATGAATACTGTTGAAAACCAGTTCCAAAGCTGATAAGCAGGTGAATAAACCCATTTGAAACTTATTCTTTTCATTTACAGCGACAGCTTGTTAAAGTTAATACAACGTTCAATGCCTTCTTGTTACCACAACCCCCAACTATATCCCGGGATCGTCGGCCTCTATCCATGGTGCGACATTTGATTTTAGAAGATGATATGAAAGAATACTGGGGATTTTACCTACTTGCCGGCTCATCTGTGACAGTTTCCACTTGTGTAAGGTACTATCACATTGTTCATGTTCTAAGACCTACTTACTAGAAATTGAACTAATCGTTTCTGAGCTATTTTGTCGAGTAATATCCTCGTCATGAACATTATTTCCGCCGCACTTTTCATATACAGTGAAATTGGTTTTGATATTGCATGATAGTACAGTCCCTCTGTAATTTGTAGTGTTAAAATTTTTACGTTCCTTAATTTTGGTCAATCTTCATGTTTTCGGGTGCGCTGATCACGAATATGGACATTAAAATTGTCTGGGTCCTATGCTACTCGAGTTATTGGCCATTTTTTGGGTGCAAATTGCCCCGACTTTGGTGTTTTTTCAATTTTTTGCAGAACTCTGAGGTCCACTCGATCATTTTATGACTCAAAAAGAGTGACGCCAATTAGAAGTTGATAGAATGTAAGGGGCCTGATATTCGGCCCAAAAAGTGGGATTTTTCAGCAAAATCAAACGTTTGTTCAATTGTCAATTACAGGATGCACGTGTTTTCTCGAGATTGACGCAACCTAAGATCGTGCTTGATACCAAATTCGCGTAAATGTTTCAGCTATTTAACTATGATTATTTTCCTGATCCGAACTTTCTGACATAAGAATTTTTCTCATTTTTCGCGGTTCTTTTTTTTTCAAAATGGTCACAAATCGGCCCATATAAACCAAAGGGGTTGGATTTTGGTTCATAGGTGGAAGCCATCAATATCTTTCGTTTAAATTTGTTTTGAGTCAAAAGGTAAATTTTTCTACGGAAAGAGCTATTGCAGCGCCCCCTTTGCAAATATTAAACAAATGAAAAACTCATATTGAAGTACACACATAATACTATTGAGGCATGTTAAGAATTAGTTGATACGGTAAACAGTAGTCTTATAATTGACAATTGAACAAACGTTTGATTTTGCCCAAACATCGCACTTTTTGGGCTATATATTAGGCCCCTTACATTCTATTAACTTCTAATTGGCGTCATTTCACTCTTTTTGATCTCTTTCAGTATTTTCTGCCATAAATTGATCGAGTGAAACCCAGAGTTTTTCTAACAATTGAAAAAACACCAAAGTCGGGGCAATTTGGACCCAAAAAATGGCCAATAACTCGAGTAGCATAGGGCCCAGACATTTTTAATATCCATATTCGTGATCAGTGCACCCGAAAAATTGGAGATTGACTAAAATTAAGGAACGTACAAATTTTAACCCAAAACCTGGGACTATGTGCAAAATGTGAATTTCAAAGTGAAGTCCTAAGAAACTTAGCCTGCTTGTAGAATATACATGTCCTAACTGAGAGAAAAAATGTACTACCGACAATTTATATTATATTCAACGGTAATAAAAAGTTCACTTGAATAGAGGACAAGTATACTATTTATTGTGTATAAATATGCGACGATATTTAATAAACTATGGATATACTATAACTCTATAAATAAGAAAGAATCTCCCTTATCCATTAAAAATATTGTTAAAGTACTGAAAATCTTTCATCATTAGAGTAAACTAAATTAGAAATCAAAATATGCCTGTTTAAATACTATTTGGAATTGATAGGGTATATAAGGGATGACCCTC
The DNA here is from genome assembly GCA_958510875.1 of Endomychus coccineus. Classification (NCBI taxonomy): domain Eukaryota; kingdom Metazoa; phylum Arthropoda; class Insecta; order Coleoptera; family Endomychidae; genus Endomychus; species Endomychus coccineus. The sequence goes on along the minus strand of OY294068.1, from coordinate 53,161,443 downwards.
AGCTGGAGATAAATTTGAATTCATTAATTTAATTTTTTGCCTATACATTTTCATCCCTTCTAAATTACTAGATATTTGTTATTAGGTACTGTGTTCTAAGAGTGATCAACTTTTTTGAGAGATGGTGTGATCTGTATTTAAAATATGTTTCCGCTAACGCTGATTTTTCACCAATATCTTTCTTTATATGGGCAGAATGTTCTTTACACCGAGTTAGAATGTTCCTTCTGATTTGGCCCACATAATATTTCGAACACAATCGATTTTGTAAATCCCGGATTTGTCGAAGTCGGAAACTATTATCAAAGATGTTGCCTGAACAGGTTTTGGGTTGTTCTTATCTATGAACAAGTTGTATAGCAAATTTAGAAAACAAATTATGGAATGTATTAGTTACCTACTGAAGGATAATAGATAAGTGAATCTTTTGAATTTTATTGGAAGTTTTTGAAGCTAGGGGTTCTAATTTGGTTAATTTGTGGCGTTTCATTTTCCTTTTTTGTTTAGAAATTATGTTATTGGTCAAAGATTTGTCGCAACCATTGTTCAATGCTATTTGCCGAAGTTTCTCAACTTCGTTGTTATAATTTCGCTGGCTCAAAATCTATGAACTAGACTATTAAAGGGAGCATTTTATATTTAAATGGTAGCTAAATTAACTAAATTCACCGGAGTATACCTATTTGTTTGAGTGGATTTTTGTATATGTCGAAATCAAAGTGATCACCATGTTTTATAATATTCAAGGAAAGGAAGCTGCTTATCTGTTTTTATTTCTACAGTGAATTTCAGTGAATCAAATTGACTATTAAGCTTGTTCAAAAAGCCATCTGAATCAAAACCTTTACTTATAATCGTGAAAATATCATCAATATATCTATAACAAACTTTTGGAAACAACATCAAATGAAATCAAGGTTCAAGTTTGAAATCATTCAATTTTGCAATTAATTTCAAAGAATTTTTAAATATGACTTAAATATTTGAATATTTAAATGTATTAAATGTCAAGAGGGGGGGATGCAGAGGCGGTAAACAGGTTTCACTCTGAGGAACTGGCAAGATATTGCAAAGTGAAATTGAAACTTTCGTGCCAAAATCTATGGTCAAAGTTTCGGTTCTCCAGGTTGAAAAGTAGCAACACTTCTATTAGCTGTCTGGAACTACTAGACATATTGTCACTATTCAACCTGGAGTACCAAAACTTTGTATATTGTCTTATTGTTTCCTGTAGACTTGTGGCCACACCCTACTGTGGCAGCTCACTTGTTATTCTCAATTTTACCTCGTTTTTGTTGAATCAAAGAGTAATGACAGGCATATACAGGATGTTCCATCTCAGACAAGCCACCCCGTATATTTCTTATCCCATAGTGAGTGGAAAAATCTCCCGAAACATGTCGAATGATTTCGTTTGGGGGACATCTTTTGACGTATATTTGAGGCTTGAACGAGCAACCCCCTAATAGGGGGCGCTTCAACCCCTCAAAATTGAATAAGGGAGAGGGGTTGAGTGATACGTCATTTGAAAGGTCTTGGAAGCCTCTTCACAACGGTGTATGAAAAACGTAAATTTGATGAACCGTTTTTGCCAAAAATTAATTTTGTTGCTCGAATGCGCCACCTTGAATATTTTGGTTATTTATACAATTTACAAGCTCATTTTTACTAAGCCTTTTTTACAAACTTAAACAATCTTCAAAAAATCACATTCGTAAAAAAAATTGAATTGTGTTGTCATGCTTACAATGAAAAAAATGAAATCTGCGTGTTTAAATCAAATATTCAAATTGTCCTCCATTGACTTCCATACAATAATACATTCTTTCAAACTAATAAATAGAAAAACAGCAAAACATTTCCTTATGTTGCCTTCATTTTTTGTTCTTAGAAGGTGTTTATCTGGTTTTAACGTTTCTTCGATCATTTCATGATTTTAATCAATCTGTTGAGTTACTACTTTGCTGATTTGCTTAAAATTTCAAAAAATATGGTGTACACATTGCAAGAACGTGTTGAGCTTTATTACCAAAATCAAAATTATGCCCGAGCGGCTGCAAGGATATTTAACGAAAACCATCCTGAACGTAGCGTTCGCCATAAGTACGTAATGGAATTGATTTCAAAATTTGTGGAGACGGGTTCAGTAATGAATAAAAAAAGGGCACCCATTGGAATTGTTAATGATGTAGGAGCAGCTGTGGCGGTATTGGGACATGTCCAACTGATGCCAAACACGCAATCTGTACGACAATTTTCTGCAGCTTCCGGTATAAGCCAATCTAACGTTTTCAGAATTTTACATAAACACAAGTTCCATCCGTACAAAATTAAATTAATTCAGGAATTAAATGATGATGATTGGGATCGAAGGCAAGAGTTTTGCGAAATTATGGTCGAGCGTATCAACTATAACCCAAATTTCTTGTACAACGTTTGCTTTTCTGACGAATGCACTTTTTTACTTAATGGAGAGGTTAACCGGCATAACTGTAGAATTTGGAGCGATACAAATCCTCATGTATTTCGAGAAGCTCACACTCAACATCGGGAAAAGCTAAACGTTTGGGTAGGAATTTTGGGAGACCACCTAATTGGACGTCTGTTTATTCCTGGTAATTTGAATGGCGAAATTTATCTTGAAATGTTGGAACATGCGATTGATCCGTTAATAACTGAACAATTAGGAAACGATCCTCTACTACTTGAACAACAATTGCATTTCCAACAAGACGGAGCTCCTCCTCACTACGCCGCACCAGTTCGCCAATACCTCAATTTGCAATACCCCGGTCGTTGGATTGGAAGAAGAGGTCCTATGGACTGGCCTGCCCGATCTCCTGACCTGAACCCTCTGAACTTCTTCTTGTGGGGACATCTTAAGTCCAAGATTTTTGTGCCTGAAAATTTGGACGAACTACGCCAACGAATTGTAAATGAGTGTCGTCAAATAACTCCAATTATGCTGAACCATGTTAGAGGCGGTTTTCAGTCAAGATTGTATTATTGTATAGAAGTCAATGGAGGACAATTTGAACATTTGATTTGAGCACGCAGATTTAATTTTTTTCATTGTAAGCATGACAACACAATTCAATTTTTTCACAAATGTGATTTTTTGAAGATTGTTTAAGTTTGTAAAAAATGCTTAATAAAAATGAGCTTGTACATTGTACAAATAACCAAAATATTCAAGGTGGCGCATTCGAGCAACAAAATTAATTTTTGGCGAAAACGATTCATCAAATTTACGTTTTTCATACACCGTTGTAAAGAGGCTTCCAAGACCTTTCAAATGACGTATCATTCAACCCCTCTCCCTTATTCAATTTTGAGGGGTTGAAGCGCCCCCTATTAGGGGGTTGCTCGTTCAAGTCTCAAATATACGTCAAAAGATGTCCCCCAAACAAAATCATTCGACGTGTTTCGGGAGATTTTTCACTCACTATGGGATAAGAAATATACGGGGTGGCTCGTCTGAGATGAAACACCCTGTATATACACACTCAGTAAGTTTCTGTTGTAAGTACGAGGGTAGAATCTCATATTTTCAAAATTACACGAGATAAGGACAACAAACTGGTTAAGTACATTTCTCCAATTGTTTCACAAAGTAAGAGAGATTGTACATAGCATCACCTACAATTTATTAGATAGAATTCGTAATTCCATACCTATCTATATAGTATTGAGTGATTGCCGGTGGTCGTCGGTGGCTCCTGTGGTCCCCCACTCTGGAGGTAGGATTGCCGAATATACCCCCACTACGCAATAGACGCTCGATAAGCGCATATGAACTCTGAATACCGACCTAGAAAACAAAAAGGGTGCTGACAAAGTCTTCTACATTGTTTCCACGGTCTCTATTGATATATAAAAACGTTAAGAAATTTAATTGAATTCTAGAAGGCGATCATAACTTGAAAACTGAGGATATTTCTCAAACAACTACTATCAGGCTAATAATTACGACGGTATTAGATTGCGAATGTCTACCATAGAGCTTCCATGCGACCCAGTAGGTTGACACAGCTGTCAAAATTTAACAGCTTTGTTCTAATCCTTTTATGACTTGAGTCGATTAATAGTTATAGTATTTCCCTCCATTCATAAATTTTGTTGTAATTCAATCTCCGCCGAGGAAGTTTTCATGCGGTTTCATGTTAGGATGAATATTGAATAAAAAAGCATTCGTCCAGGTACGAAGTTTTTCATAAATTATCCAGGGTTCCTTTTTAGGACATACTATTCCTAACTTCTTGATCTATTTATTATATATCATGCTCAGTATACTAATGGACTGGTATCATTCACTCGCAACGTCGGACGAAATATAGATTCATAAACGATAGGTTTACATGGAAACGATGGGAACAAGGATTGCCCAAATAATCAGATTGTATCATTCTATCATTCTACTTTGATCAATAACTGTGTTAGAGTCTAGCAGGGTATCAAGAATATGATGCAATAAAACGTCTGAATCCTTTATATTTAATTTATATTTAATACTATCTGACTTATTTATAGGTGGCCTGGGGCTTCACTGATAGTTATAAGGGGACATAAGCACCTTCATGAATGTGCATACATAGGTGATGACTCTTCAGAAGAACTCGATGAAGTTTTGGAAGCAATTAGAGGAAGAGCTCACGCGCCATCTATTCCAAAAAACCTCTCTCGCACACCAGATGCTCCTCCAAATGATCCTGATTTAATGAAGAGACATCGATCTGATGTTCAGTTCCACCATCACACCCACAATTCATCCAAGAATCATACTATACCTGAAAAGATGGACGTTTCTGACATATCTAACACAGAAGATATGCGTAAAATTTTAAACTTATTGCAAGCAAAGTCTGCTAAAAATTCGAGAACACACAATTCTTTACCTCCCAGTCGTGTTCATAGGAATTCTACAATAGCCAATGGTGAAAATGAAAACGTTAAAATTAAGTCACCTTCAGATGAATTAGGTATTAGCAAGGCAGATGATGTAGTGTCTCATATTATTGGAAAATTGAAGAAATTAGGGAAGGACGCTGATGGTGTACTAGATGAAGTTAACAATAGGTTCAAAACAAGCCAAACGAAAGACCCATTCTTGCAACATACATTTGATGTGAAAGGGAGGCATTATTCTAAGCCTGCTATAAAATATGATGACAATATTGACAGAGTGAGACGAAGGAAACGTGAACTGATTTTATCAACGGCGGCTGTTTTAAATGAAGACACGGAAGACGAAAATCTGGGAATAGAGCAGGTATGTGAAAACAGTAAACAGTAATAATATATATATATATATATATATATATATATATATATATATATATATATATATATATATATATATATATATATATATATATATATATTTTAATTGGTTCACAGAAATCAAAAATACGGTATCAGTAATCACACGAACTTTGTACAGGGTGGACTAATTTCGATGTTTGTATAGGATAGCTCGGAAACTTACTTTTTGAAATACTAGGTATGTAGGTTATTTGAAAGTTAGTTTTGGTAGTTGATTGATTTTTCTTGCCCTTCTTGCCCCTTGGGTTCGCAAATTTCGAAGTTTGTATAAGGTAACTCGGTAACTATAGGAAGTACAAAAAAATGGAAGTCACATTCTTGATTTTTTTTTTTAAACAAATTTACTGGCGGAAAAAAATGTTGCTATCGTCCAGTGGCGTCGAGAAAATTTGAACAAAAAGTGCAATTTCGAGTTATGACCTAAAGTCGTATTTTTCAAATGAGAATTATAGTGGGCTATGGTTTAGTTGAGACGGATTTTTTTCTCTTTCTATCTATATATCAAATGTTGGGTCGCTTTTGATGTGTAAGTATTTAATATTACTTTTTGCGTTTTTTAATATTTATTCCAAGAAGGCGGGCGTCATCTATGACAGTGTTTATCCGTTTGTCAGTAAATTACATATTAACAATTTTGTTTCAGTCATAATAAAAATTTAATCGTAAAAGTGAAGATGAAAATAACGAGAAATATGTTATGTTAGAAAGCTTTATTCAAAGTAATAAAAATTGTGATATTGCATCTGAAAAATATTTCAATCGCTATCCAGACATAAGATAACACAATATTTTCAAGAAGATAAAAGAAAACCTTATATATTGGGGATCTTTCAGCAAACCAACACCAAAAAATTACAACATTGATGATGCTGAAGAAACTAGTGGGTATATCTGTAATTGGAATGACCGTTACAAATCCTTCAATTTGGTCGTCATATGGAAACTGAATCTGGAAATTCAAGACGTCGTGCTTTGTGTATTTTGAAGACATACAAAAAAAGTTATGCATGTAGTATGGTCAAAAATGTCAACAAGATCCATTATTCTCTAAAAATGTAGTTTGGGCACATGAAGCCTACATTAGCAGTGCATTAGAGAAATTATACAACAAAACGACATAAATGAACAAAATTGTATAGACTGTGTGAATTCCGTTTCAAATCTTTATGTTTATAATGCAGTACAGTGTTATCAAGAGGTGTAATTTATGTATCGAACATAATGGACATCTGTTTGAACATTAACTTTAATTTGTAGTTCTATTTTGAACTTGTAATGTATTATAAAATTAGATATAAATGTCTTATCTTGTTGAACGATCCAAAGTAATTAGATTTTCTTTTAACCTCTTGAAAATAGCTTTTTTAGGTTGTCTTCTTTCTGGATAACGATTGAAATATATTTCAGATGCAATATCACAATATTACTTTGAGTAAAGCTTTCCAACATATCATATATCTCGTACTTTTCGTAAGACATCTTCACTTTTATGATTAAATGAGGTAGTTATTATGTAGGAAATAAAATCGTTAATGTTCAATTTACTGACAACCGGATAAACATTGTCATAGATGACCCCTGCCTACTTGGAATAAATATAAAAAACGCAAAAAGTAATATAATATAATATTATTTTTGCTATTGAAGACTTACACATCAAAAGCGACCCGACATAATATGATACATAGTTAGGAAGAGAACAAAATGCGTTTTAACTAAGCCATTTGAAAAAATACAACTTCAGGCCATGATTCAAAACCGCACTTTTTTTTTCAAATTTTCTCGACGGCACTTGATTATACAGAAAAAAGTGCCTCAAGAATGTAAAAGTTATTTTCTCTTAAGTTCACAAACAACCATGATATTCACATGTGTCTAAAAGTTGAAAAATCGAACTTTTGTTTATAACTTGAAAACAAAAGGCAATAACAAATTTTTGTTTCCGCCAGTGAATTTGTCTAAGAAAAATAACGAAATGTGACATCCATTTTTTGTATCTCATATAGTTACCGAGTTACCCAATGCAAACATCGAAATTTGCCCATCCTAAACTTACATCAAACCATATGGAAAGACTTTCTCTTAACTAAATATATAAATGTTCTGCACTTTCAATCTTTTTAGAAGATATATGTTGAATTGAGTAAAGTTATGTCCAACAATGAAACACAATATGATTATTGTTGGATGTTGAGCTCACCATGGCAACTAAAGAGGATGTCTGAAGGGATATATGGTAAGGTTGATAATCTGAATATTCTTCATACGGGTGTGAGAATGTTTCGTACATCATGACCAATGGAAAACACACCCTCTATTTTTAGTAATTCATTTTCAATAGTAGTCATCGTTTTTTGGAATTCGCTAGGTACTTGTTTAAACAATGTAAGCTTCAATTATCAACACAATTTGTAAGGCACGCATAAAAATTGTCCGGTAATATTGCCACGTTTGGGAAGTGCTCTCGAAAATTGTCCAAACACAAACGTTGACTGTATTGCCAATTTCCATTAACTAGCGCACCTGTTCGAAAGTAGGCTTCAATCATGAAAATTAGGTGCTGTGTGGTAAGAGGCATGATTCAAAAACTGGATTAGAACATTTCAGCACAATAACTTAACAGATTCTGACACAACAAAACATATTCAAAAATTTAAAGTAAGACACACGTTTTACATTCCACAACCACCCTTGACCAAGATAATTTTTAATTTGTAGTTCATTATTGTTTTACAACTGAAATAAATAGGTATGAAGTTTGTAGGTTATTGATGATGACAGTGTGACAGTGACATAATTATTTCAAACGTAAAGTAAGACACACGTTTTAGTATCCACAACCACCCTTGACCAAGATAATTTTTGATATCCCGGTATAGTAATGAGCCTCAAAAAAATAATGGATTTTCGCGAAATATCTGTTTTGGGTCCATCTAGATGTTTTTGAGATGATGCCTGTGTGTGCATAAGTGCTTATGTATGTACGTATGTAAACCACTGTGGAGACGATTGCGAGCCATTCCTATAAGTGGTACGAATTTGAAATTTTGCAAACCGTTTTAAAGTGGTGATGGTTTTGGGCGGAGCCACTGTGCAAGTTGTACTTTTGACATCCATCTTCAGTTTTTCAAATGGAACTGTTTATAGTATTTTTTCTATTCTGCGAAGCTCATGATTCTATAGAAAGCTGTGATTAATTGATCAATTGGCTTCCCTCACTCGGAGAAAATAAAATGTATTGGAAATGATTAGAAATAGATAAAGATGTGAAAATATATTATTATCACATTGAAAACTTATTCGAATTGACAATATATGTGTTTTACAGTGGTCGATACTGGGACCTTAATGTACTGATAATTTAAGAGAATTTATGGCATTTATGATGATTTATCGAGGATTTAAGATGATTTATTGATGATGTAACAAGATTTATTGATGATTTAAATCGGGGATTTACATAGGGATTGAATCAGCTATTTATCTTATGTCCGTGTGCGTTGGCCACTTTGCTTTTGTTTTTGTTGTCATGCAAATAGTGAATTTTGAGGTTAGCTTATTGTCATTATTATTGAAATATATAGAAACAACGCTTTCATTGCTCTGCAATTTATAAAATTACTCTTAAAAATTGTGAAAGAAACAATAGGTCTAAAGAATGTGTCACCAGAAAGATAACATATTAGTATTTCTATAGTTTGTTGAACACCAGAGCTCATCATTCCAATTCGTGACTGATACATTTAAGCTTTACGAAATTATTAATAGAGGTGAATCTCTAGGAACTATTGCCACAGATGTTATAAAATGCCCAATCGATATAAATCAAGCCGAGTCAAAAGCATTTTTCAAAACAAACTACATAAAAGCGACGTTTATTCATATTAGGATATCTTTTTTCTTGCAACTGAGCCGAACTTGACAGTGTTCATCCATTGACATAAATATTTCTTATACTTACATATAATGGTCGTAATAATTATATATTTTTGTATTATACTAGCTTTGTTTGCTACCCCCACTTTTTTTCAGCAGCAACTTTGTAAATAAAAATATTTTTTATTCTTTCGTTAGTATTTTTTGATTTATGAAAATTTATAGAGATTTATAAGGGTTGATGGTGGTTTGCTTTATTCAAAAATGTGATCAAAATTAGAATCATTTCTGCAGAAGTGCAACGAGATTTGACATCTGCCAAATTAATAAAAGTTCCAAATGGATACTTCAAATTTAATACATTTGTTTTCAATCAAAGAAACGACCCCAAACTAAAGATTCACTGAGGTAATTCAAAATGTATTAGAAAAGCATTTTGAAAACGCGGAATAGAAAAATGGCACTCGTGCCATCCATTAGGCATTTTAGCTCAGTTTTTTTCTCAATTTGGGAGGAGTACCCATCGAAACATGTTTGTTCATTTTATTCAAAAATGTGATCAAAACAGAAGAACTTCGTATGAAGCGCGAAGAAATTTGACATTTGTCAAACTAGTAAAAGTTTTAAATGAATAACTACTTCAAATGTGATGTACGTATTTGTTTTCAATCAAAGAAAAAAACTAAAGATTTTCTAAGTCAATTTAAAATCTATTGATAGTGCATTTTAAAAACGTGGAATAAAAAAACAATTACACGCATATATTTAACGAGCCGAAGTGTCTGAAATTCTTACTTTAAGATTTGAATGAATGAAATGTGACGTCACCTAGTTACATTGAATTGATTACTCTGTGATATCATGAAAGTAAGATTGATTGTGTCAATGATTATGTCGGTTCACCTGAGAGCAAAATATAATACATAAGTGTAAAACACATATATTGTTAATGCGAATAAGCTTTGAATGACACGGAGTATAATTTGACGTATTTTCCCGTATTTAGCCGTTTCAAAATCATTTGCAATATATTTTCGATTCCTACAGTTGAAGGAAGTTAGTTATACATGGAGCATAGTTAATTTATATGGTTTAATTTGAATTCTATATTTATATGGTGGTTCCGAACTTTTCGAAGTTATGTTTTCTTTTTTGAAGGGCTTTACTCCAGATGGTATAGCAGATCATAGAGGTACGATCAATGAAACAACTTTGAACGACAAGAGTAATAGTGAGTTCTGGTCTTCATTCTCAAGTTCCGAGGAAGCCTTGTTAAACTGTGCAGGACTTATCTTAAATTTACCACTTACTCCTCATCATAAATGCGACGCATCTTTACCAGAAGCAGATGCTGAGGAAACCTATTCAGTCAACACCGTAACATACAAGTGAGTAATCATTAAAAGTCAACTCAGGTTATTATTATCAGGATAAATGAGGATCGGCTTATTCAGGTTTCGTCAGATACATTGTGTCATGTTATAAAATGCCTAGTTATTTTGGAACGAATAGGCAAATTGTAAATTAATGAATAAATGGAGATCTTACAATGTGGCGGGAAATAAAATGTCGATGAAGTTTTAGCTTTGTGATGAAATATTGTTTTATTCTGATAAAACTGGTCGTTTTGTAAAATACTATATAGGGCATTTTATAACATACTAATTGCTATTAGAAATAGAACAAGATAAGCAGCTCGCTTTTCTTGATTATAAAAGATTGTAATTATTTGAAATTGTATATGTACAGAAGATCCACTCAAACAAATAGGTCCTGCAGATTCAGTAGTCGAGTCAAATAGGTAGTAAAACTTACGAAAATAGAACAATATGGACCGATTTTGATGAAACAAAGTGCATTCGATTCGGGATGACGTCTAGAAAAAAGCTTACCGGTTAGTTTTTTGTGCAAATTTGTTATTATGTTTTTAACCGAAAAACACTTTTATTAATTTGCAGCGGGAATGCTTTATTAAAGCAATGTTTTATTTATTGAACAATATGTATTTGAATTATTAAAAAAATGTTTCTAATAATATTCACTGAACCACAGAACAAAATATTTTTCACATAAAACGAATGAGAAATTTTACTAATCTGAACAACAGCAGCATCCAACAGTAAGTGACACGTGTGATTATTTATTATGTATCTACATTACAATAGCAGCGTGGTCCACGTATATGTTGCCGCGTCTTTATTTTGGGGGGATGAGAGGGAGGACCGGTTTAGATAAACAGCTGCTCTATGAAGCGGTGGATGTAATAGAGATCTTATTATATGATAGATGCTGTGTTATAGTATAGTGTAGACTCCATAGTTTAAGAAAAATACCTACCTGCTACTCCCGCCCGGTTTTTATTACGTATATGTCCATAGTATATGTAAAAGATGCTGTGTGGAATATAAAAAGACTGAGTAGAGAGGACAGAAAAAAATTTTAGATGAGCGGGAATTTATTTCAAATTAAAAAATTGAAAAATTAGAATTCGATTTTGTTTTTGATTTAAATTAGTAACGACCCCCTTTTAACAAATTTTTAAACATTTAATAAAAAAAACAACCTCCACAACCCCTAACTGAGGATTTCTGGTTAGTTTTGATGAAATTTTGGAAATTGGTCAATTTTTCGATTAAAAAAATAATAACAAATTTGCACAAAATACTAACCAGTAAGCTTTTTTCTAGACGTCATCCCGAATCGAATGCACTTTGTTTCATCAAAATCGGTCCATATCGTTTGATTTTCGTAATGAAATACCTATTTGACTCGACTACAGTTACAATAATTAATCAGAATATAGCTCTATTCAATAGTCTTGTTCGTATATTATTGAACGTCCCTTTCTGCCAGAAACGTAATCAACGATGTTGAGAAACTTCAGGAAATAGCATGGGTCATTGGTTACGACAAATCTCTGATCAATAACTTAATTTCTAAACAAAAAAGGAAACTGGAATGCAATCAATTAACCAAATTAGAGCCATATCCTTCAAATATAAAATTCAAAAGTTTCACTTATTATCCTTCAGTAATTAATAAATTCAAGTCCACTGTTCCGACTGTTCTTAGCTCTCTGATGTGTTGTTTTGGATCCATGTTTCGCTCACGGTTACGAAACGGTACTAAAATTTCTTCTTATCGTGCTTGAACATCGACAAACACTCCTTTGAAGTTGTCATACGGTCGCGCTTGTTATCAATAGACAGCAAATGCGGCACCCATCTGGCAGATAGCTTTCTCATATTTAAAAATGTATGGAAATTTTCCGTACCCATTCAGTTGAGATGTCCTTAGCTTCAGCAATCTCGTGCACTTCAACTCGCCGATCGTCCAATATCATACCATCGATTGTATCGACGATTTCTGGCGTTGTAACCTCAAATGGACGAGCAGAACGTTCAGTGTTCTTTGTGATCATACTACCACAAGTCAAATCAGTAAACCACTTGTGAATTGTTCCAATCGATGGTGAAGAGTCCCCATAATGTTTAACAAGCGATGCTTTGGTTTGTGAAATGTTTATCTCACGCAAGAAATAATGTTTAATCAAGACTGGAAATTCACTTTTTTCCATATTTACAAAAATCTTCAAGGTTGCTTGCTTTCAATGTGTGTCAAAGCAGAACTGAATGATATGTCAGTCTGAAAACTGTAATGCGTTCTAGTTAAAGATGGTACGTCACAAATGTCACATGGAATTTTTGATTGTGGCGCCATCTATTTTATTTTTCAGCGACTTCTCACCGTGCCCACGTAGAATAATATTTATCAGGGGATTTGGTCATATTGTTTAACTTGATATGAGATCAAAAACTTCCCAGTCAACCTAACACATTTATTTTTACAATGCTAATTCGATAATGTATCTATTGAAATATTTATTTGTTTTAGGGTTCCTGTGAATGGGTACTATTTCTTCGTATTCAACAGCGAAAACGAAGTACAACCCAACTATATCAGGGTAAATTTCCATCTGGATAAATCAGTTTACAACGTATCTAACCCCGTTTCGACATGCACCAATTCCTCTTCAACTTGTTCGTTGGATTTGAAGTTCTTTTCTTCAGAGACTGTAGTGATGGAACTGCCTGTTTCCGACAACGAATCTTTATGGAATGAAGAGTTCGTGGTATTGTCTGAATGTGAACCGCGATCTGCAATGTATGCAACGTGTATAATAGCTATACCTGTGGTTGTGATTTTATTCGCTTTTTCGTGATAATTTAAAACGTGATATTACCGTTTACGTCTACAATGATCACATAAGTAACTAAAATTGACTTGATTCATGAAATAGAAAACTGGTAGGGATGAAAATACGACATTTCTCCGTTGAATTCCATAATTTAGGATTAAGACATTAACTGTAGATTAGGATTCCGGATGAAATGTGCCTTGGAGGGAGGAAAAATAATTGAGATGGTATGATATCACTTCACATTTGAAACGATGAAACCAAACTGTTCGTTTGGTTGGTCGGAACCACGGTCGTACATACAGGTTTGGAAACTCTATGGTTGACTTGAGTCGCTTATATAGTCCCTCGTTCAGCCACCAGCTGGCACTTGGATCAAGAGGGGGTAAAACGATTTCTTTCCGGAATCGCAAGCAGTGTTACTAATGCCCATTTGCACCGTTTAAGCATAGCTTAAAATTGTCGAAATGTCAACTTTGAACCTTTTAAAAGGTCGTGATAGCCCCAAACTGGGTCGGAAACTGTTTTGAATTGGTTAATTTTCGATAAATCGAATGACGTTCACGTGAGGAGCGCGTAGCTCGCGAGTTAGAAAAGTGCTAATTTACGGTACATAGAACGTCTTAACGAGGACTTTTCGCATGCGGTTTTCGCTCCATGTCGTTATTTATGAACGGCGCCAACTAAATAGCATAGTCTCGGGCCCAAAATGTCGATTAAATAGGAAAATTCAATTAAAACAGTTTGAGGTATTCTCAGCTGTCAGCTACTAGCGTCTGACGTGCGATGTACCAAAGGGAATTTTCTAGCTACTAAAATATACTCAAAGCGGGTAAAAGCTAGCGGCCTATAGCCGAAAACACTTTATTACAACTGGCTCCAGCCGCACGGGGCATAAAACGGCCCCGAATTAAAAAGATCGAGGTAAAAGGTATAAACTCTAATTGACGCGTAGCGAGCTCCTCGAGGCATATGTCAAAATGATTACGTTCGTAGCTAATTACATAGGACGTCTTTCGTTCATGAAATTGTGTTTTTTATACAATTCGAACCTTCTAATTTCGATAGGCCACGTGAAAATCCCGGAGCCGGAAGCGCTATCGAGATCTGAACGTTAAAACTTTCGTATAAAATTGTGCTTACAAGTCAACTGACACTTGTCACAGAATACTCTTCATAGAGATCAAGATGATACTCTTACGTGACTCCTTTTATGATTCCCCTACGTGGCGTCTTTTGGTACTACGCGAAAGACGACGCGTAGCGGACTCACTGCTCACATAGGAAACAACCTCGAGTTTCCAGACCTGTGTATACGACCGTGGTCGGAACTTAATGGTGATCAAGATGGTACTATATTCAAAGTGAACTTTATTGTCTGAAGTCTTCCTTGTTCAGCGAGCGTTCTAGTAGTCTATGTAGTTTGCATTCAAAAATCGTTATTGTTGTACGAGTTCACAATTATTCAAGTACCTAATGAGGATAGATTGTTTGTGACAAAACATTTTTTTGCATTATATTCTGGCGTGAAGGAGGAATTCTGTTCATTAATAATTTGTTTGGCTAACCAATACACGGAGCGCCATCTTGCGACTAATTTTCCTTCCTCCAAGACGAGTACCTACTGTATTAAATTGTTCATCAATACGGGTCTGTCAATCGAAACTTAGATTAGACAACAAACACAGAATCGTCAATACTCGCTGTAATCAAACATTCCAAATTCCAAAATAGTGGAATCAATCTGCGGAAAAATAGGACAAGGTTCGTAAAAATTTGATAGAGGTTAGCGACTTGAAAAAAATGGTGTCTTATGATAAAAATAATATGATCCTAAAATTCCTATTACCATTATATTGGGTGGAACCATGTCTAACCTTCAAAAAACTGTTTTTTGCCCTTTTTTAGATTAGTTTTGGAGTTGTTATTTTTTTTGGACCCTTTAGACTTCCATCTAAGGTTTGAAATTGATACCCTTCCATTGTTGGTATTTGAGGAACCTTCTGTTCAAATTTCGTGACATTCCGTTAATTCTCCTTCCTGTAATATATATAAATAGGTTTTATGGAGCAAAAATTCAAATTGGGCTATTTTGGCCAAATTCCAACCAAATTGAATGACATATGGTGAGAAAGTAGGTAGTGGTGAACACAATAAGTGGTCCAAATATGGGCGAAAAATATTGAATAGTTTTGTTTAATCCGAATTTGGTCAATTTGGCTAATTTTAAAATGATTTTCCCTTATTAACCCTTCGATAAAAACGATCATCCAATGTTTAGGACCGCCCCTCTTCTTAATACAATAGAAAAACTTTTATTGAAGACAATGTCAGGTAAAAAAAAAATTAAAGCATATTATAATAAATAATTTTTTTTTTGGTTATAATGTTTAATTTCTTGTATAGTATAAATTTACCAAAGAATTTTATTTTAAAAAAATTATTTGCAAAATATTACAAAAAAAAATTATTGAAAAGGAAAAAAAAGGTATAATGAACTAAAATATACACGTAAGCGCACATCAGGTGAAGGTTAATAAATAAACACGAATGTGTTATTTAAATTTAAAAAAACAATTTTATATTCTTGACTTTTTGAACATAAAATATCTAATTATTTATTTTTAGTGAGTGATTTTTTTTTCATATTTTTCAAAAATAAAATTTCGTAAATGATGTTTGTATATTTATTATAATATACACATATAGTAACATTGAAATAATAATGTATTTGATAGTACAAAAAATGTAACGTTGATGTGGATCACATAAACGGTTTAAGATATATATACCGTAAATGTCCAAAAAATTGATGAATCGTGAAAAAAAGTCGATACGGACATATACCACATTGAGGTACATAAAATAACCTTTAATTTCAGCCTAAGAAAAGTACGCTCCGACTTTTTGACAAAAGGGGGAGCGATTTTAAAATTTCGGCCTAATTGGCCAAATTTGGATTTTGAGCAAAACTGTCCAATATTTTCAGCCCATATTTGGACCACTTATTTTGACCGTCACGACCTACTTTTCACCAAATTTCATCCAATTTGATTGCAATTTGGTCAAAATAGCTCAACTTGAATTTTTGCTCCAAAAAAAGTATTTGTATATATATTCCAGGAGGGAAGGTTAACGGAATGTCACGAAATTTGGACTGAAGGTTCCTCAAATACCAGCAATAAAAGGATACCAATCTCAAACCTTTTCTGAAAATCTAAAGGGTCAAACTAAAATTAAACTCCAAAAATGACCTAAGAAAAGGGCAAAAAACAGTTTTTTGAAGGTTATACATAATTCCACCTTATATTGGTAATAGAAATTTTAGGATCTTATTATTCTTATCATAAAATACTATTTTTTCAAGGTTGCTAACCTCTATCAAATTTTTACGAACCTCGTCCTATTTCTCTGTAGATTGACTCCACTAAAATGCGACAGTTTTAATCTGTATCTTTTGATCATAATCTTGGGCAAGGAATAAAAAATATTTTGTTTAGTTTGAATAGTTGAATGTAAATAAGACAGAAACTTACACTTTGATAAAAGCTGTCAATATATTGTTATTTAAGTGTAAATTTCTGTTTTATCAACATTTCACTACCTATTTAATTTGAGTGAATATATACACATAGGAAACGTCGAATCTCTAGAATTAGTAGGTTTAGGAATAAGGAGATGTCTAGCCATTCTGAACCGAAATGAAGTTAGACAAACAGAGTATATTTTTGGTTCTAGTGGGCCCTAGGCTCATCTATTTTGTGGGGCCCCCTCGTAGGATTAGGAATAGAGCATTACTAGCGGCGCAGGCAAAAAACTAGGTGTCAGAAATAGAACAGAAAAACAATACCAATAAGTAGTAATGTAAAAAAAACAAAATTTATATCATTTTGTCAACATAAAAAAGATGTAACACAAAATAAATAAAATAATAGAACTAACACAGAACACAAATAATAAAATACTGAAAAACTGTCTGAAAAAAAAATACAAAACCAACGTTCCTACTAGCCTAAAGCGCATTAAATTAGAATATTTAAATTTTTCTTTCCGCAAATTGGTTTATAATTTCATTAGAATTTATATTTTGTAGTACCTCATTTTCCACGTTAAGAAGAACCAAAGATGAAAAGTTATTATAAGTTGGGTCGAGAGTGGCCCCTTGACTCAAGGGCCTTATAAGTTGGGTGGAGTGTGGCCCCCTGACTCAGGGGCCCTAGGAATAGGCTTATCGGGTCTACTGAAAAAATAGGTCCTGAAGACAAAACCATAATAAGGCTGATTCTCAAATCTTAGGGTAGAACCTGTGGTGGACAAGGGTTTAACTAAATCCTTGCATGCTCAGAAGTAGTGAGCATTTGAATAAAATGCTCGATTTGGTTAACCACATGTTTGCAATAGTAGGCATAAGTATATTATAGAAAAGAAACGAGTAATTAGAGGTTGCCGGATTGAACAAAGATTCCTCTCAAGTCAAATCTTGGGTATTATTTTTTCTTTAGTGTACAAATGTTATGTAATGTAGTTCGAACATGTTCGGTTGCCTTCCAGTCATTTGGATGAAATATTGCCACTGACCATGTTGTTCACTGTACCAAATTCTAGATGATACACAAAAAGATAAGATGGTGGTTGTTTTTTCATATACAGGGTGCCCCAGGTTTTAGTAGTAGAACTTTAACAGTCGATAGAAAATTTGAATTTGATAAAAAAGTTCCTATTAACATACAGGCACAGACGATTAATTTTTGAGATACAGGGTGTTGAATTTTATAAAAAATTTCTCAATTTTGTTCTTATCTCCGACGATAATGGAGATGTATCAATGAAATTTGGTACCGTGGATGCGTACATGTGTTACCATATTTGCACATAATTTGAGATCGGCATTACTTCCAGTGGCGTAGATATAGGTATTTAATAACAATAATTTGACTCGGAAAGTGTTATCAACCTGTATAGGATACTTTTAGAAACAAACTTCGATGCAGAATTTAAACCGAAACAAATGAGGTCTCTTGATATTTCTGACATATCTGGCATCGTTTCACGGCAAATTTAATTTCTGTGATATAATTAACGCCACCATGAAAATTGGGTGAACATTGGAAAAAGAGGAACCTTGAATCAAAAAGCATCCTTGACCGTCAAAAATAAAATAAGCTGTCTTTTCTAATCTCTACAGCGTATTACAAGAAAAGCCGAATAACAAGTTCTCATTTCCAAAAATTTTTAAGCCAGATAACTACAATGTACTTTAATTCATAGTAACTCCACCAACAAGAGTTAACAAGACAAATTTACAAAATTTGGTGTATCATTGGTGATTGTAATTAAATCACAAAAAATAAATTTACCGTGGAACGGTGCTAGGTACAAATAAATATTAGGAGACCTTATTTGTTTCGATTTGAATTCTGCATTGAAGTTTGTTTCTAAAAAGTAGCCTCCACAGGGTGATAACACTTTTCTGGTCAATTTATTGTTATTGAATAAGCCACTGGAAGTAATACTGGCCTCAAATTATGTGCAAATGTGTGCATTATTTTCTTCTTACTGACAGCTATGAAGCACATTCTTGTAATTTTTTAAAGCATGTTCGTTTCCGTGTCCAACTGAAAAAATTCTAATGAAAAATCCTCATGTAGTTTTTTATTAAATATGTAATATTCCAATAATTTATTCGGCAATAAATTTTAGAATTTCAGTATACTAATAGGTAGGCTTAATTTAGATTAAGATCGGAGATAAGCAATAGATATCTTTGTACATAACTGCTAATATAAACTTCATAATATAGAACTAGTGGACTTAGACGGAGGTTATTTTATCTGGCCCACCTAGTGGCCATATGAGCAAAGCTTTAATATTCCTGAAAATTTACTGATTTGTTATTGATATTTCTTAATAATAACCTGTTGAACAAACTTAAAACAACTTATAAACAAGAGAACTAAAAATAAAATGAAAAAATAAATAACACGTAAATTTTTTATTTTGTAACCCTCATAAATTGAAATAGTGGGGAATATATGCTTAAGACAGGTTTGCTTCCTCTTCTTCTCCCCATTTAACCAGTTTTTATCTAAAATTCTTCTTAATTAATGTTTTGAAGGTACAACTGCTGATGTATATTTTGGTTGATGAGTAGATACGAATGTATTGCCATATTTAACCTACCTCTTTTGTTTGATCTACAGTTATACAGTTAACCTATTCATGATTATCAAGTATTACCAGTTTCCAACTTTCCAACCTAACCTAATTTCGCGAAAAATATAAAGAACATAATCACCAGAGAAACTAAATTTAGAATTCATTTCATTTTAATTGTTGTACATTGTAAAATTCATTTGGTGTATTCAAAGTGATTGTATGATAAAAACAGTTATTCTCTACATATGGTTATGTATTCTGATCTGATGTGATATTTTGAACATTAAATGATTACCATTATTCAGATTGCTTTGATTAAGTATGCCTGTATTCTTCTAGTGAGGATAATCAACAGCGATAGTGCAATAACTCAAGTTAAACTCAACAACTACTAACTATTCCCACATAGTCACATATACCTACGGTATATTCAGATTTAAAAAGACCCTTAAATATTAGATAAATATGGCTATAGGATGAGTGTAGGCTATTGAGCCGCTTGTCGTCAGCACCTTCTAGCAATAATTAGACAATGCATTGGAATGATTCATTCCACTTGAAGCGTTTGTGGAGAGGATGAATAAATTTCTAAATTACAATACGAACACGCGCGTATCGCACTAACCAGGCCCAACCTTCTGAACAGTTGGGTGTTTTATTTATAGCTTTCAATAATACTAGAAGAACATCTAGTGAGCCAGTGGTGAAATGTTGGGACAAGAGGTAGGCGTAGGAATTTTTCTTAAGAGCTTATAGGTTATAGGCGTCAGGAAAGACCTCACTAGGAAAAGAGTTCCACAACTTCGCCGTTCGATTGAAATATGAACTTTGGTAGAGAGGGGTAGGCAGGTTTCGAGCCTGACAGTCAGAGCTCGTCTATTCCCCTACCCAGAATCGTCATTCGTCCGTAGTGAAATAACAGATGAGATTTCCCAAGAGCACCGACTATAGAAAATCTAGAGAAAACGAATATTCTAGAGAGGTCAATGAATTTATCAATTCGTAAGTGAATCGCCAACCAGACGAATAACTCTCTTCTGAGAGTCCAAACGTGTGAACAGTACTCCAGTATCGTTTGAATATGTGATTTGTAGATCATGAAGAGCTGCTGTGGTCTGAAATCGCTCTCGGTACTGCATAGAAAACCAAGTTTCTGTGAAGCAGTTTCGCAATGAACCTGACATGATCGTTCCATGAGAGGGTCCTGTTCGTGGTGATACCGAGCATGGATATTGAGGACATCATAGAAATAGTTGATCCTGACAACATCATATTAGTGGAATTAAACTTTCTGGAGAAAATACAAGCGTGGGTTTTGATTGCAGTAAACTCTACTAGATTATCAGATCATCATGTCATAATTTCTGCAAGATCTTCATTTATTGCATCGATTTATCTCCACCTTGTACCTATGGCTTCATTGGATAATATAGGGGCTCTAGAGAAGAAAGGAGAAAGCAGTATGAAGTGTGCCAGCATCCGCAAAGTTTTTATGGGATGAGAGATCACTTCCACCAGATCTTTGAAAAGGAGCAGGAACAAAGTTGATGCCAAGACAGATCCCAACGGTGCACCAGCTTTGATAGCCATTGTATCTGGTGAGACTTTGTTACCCACCACATGGAGTGATCTATCTGGAAGAAAACTCGATAACAAACGTCATATTTATGGCGGCAATTTATGGATCCAAGTAAAACCTTTTTCCCAGAGAAATGCTCCTTAACGGTGCCTTTTCCCAATACCCGTAAGACTCCTCCTTCAGCAGGTAAGGTCCTTAAGGGGACCTCCCTCTGCTCAATCCCCAGAAGAATCCTCATCGGAACCTACCTGCCTACCTACCTACCAACATTCCCCATCCCCTGAATATTCCTTGAAGCTAGGAGGAGAGGTTGAAGGACCATTCGATCCTTTGGTCTTCTCAGAACTTGTGCTCAGGCTTAGGGTATTTAACCTAGCCTAAGAAACACAGAACAATGGTAGGCAAAATTAGATTTTTGCAAGCTTATCTACAGCATGGCAAGTCCTCAACTGACATGCTGCATAAGAGGCTCTCAGAACTCAAAATAAACGTATGCTTGATACAGGAGCCGTGTTACCACAGCCGTGTAAAGAGCCTACGCGAAATGGGAGAAATATTACACTAGTGTACCTCTGTGGAGGGGCCAAGAGCGTGCATCTTCAAATACTGTTTCTATTATTTCTATCATTTATGTTCATTTCCATGATTTATGTTCCTATCAAATGTATTTTCTACCATAAAATATTCGATCAAATGCATTTTCTTTAAAAAGTTCATTCAATCTTCGCTCAAAAGAGTTCTATAAATGTTTCTATCATTTTCCTGTTGATCAAATGTCCACGAAAGTGGGCTGCTATGCTCTGGGCTATCTCCAACTTTGCGCCCTGCAAATTACCGGGTGAAGATGGAATCTTCCAGATTTATAAGAGGGCTTGGAGGTTATCACCATCCCGGTGCTCAGAATCTTCCGATTTTGCATCGCCTCTGGCAATGTACCAAGGCCTTGGAGGTCGGTCAAAGTCATTTTCATTCCTAAGGCATGAAGAACTGACTTCACACAAGCCAAATCTTTTTGATCTATAAGTCTCACGTCCTTTCTCTCAAAAGCGATAGAGATCGAAAGCACCTTTAGACTCGGACAGTGCGCTATAGGCGGATTCTTGAACACCGAAGAGGCTTTGGACAACAACATGTGCCATACTGCAGAGACTTGGTTCCGATCTCATACCTTGGTTGGGTGAATCAAGACCATGTTTTCGCAGAGGCGGATAACGGCATACCATAATAGTAGCTTTGCATGTAGACATGGCACCTGAGGGTGCCTTCAGGGAGGCTTAATGTTTCCCCTACTTTGGTGCCTGGCAGTCACGTAGCCAGAAATTTGCTTCGGGGGTGTCCAAGGACAAATATCCCGGAAAAAGTATATATTCTTGAGATAAAGTACTGTACTGCCCCTGGCGAATGAGCATCTGCAGAACATCCTACTTATTTTGCGAATGTACTGCGGATGATTTTTTTCAACACGTGAATGCTGAAATCCGAAAAATTAATTCAGAATTTTAATAAGATTGAAAAAAGTAGTGAGCTTTTTATGAACGCATAATGCAAAATTTATTGTTCAATGAATAAAACACGAATTGAAAGATATACGCTTTACTTGGAAATTCTCCAGAAAGTGGCGCCGCCTTTATTTTACTGCCATAACTGCGGTATAGTTCGTGATTTACTTATGAGTGAAGTTATGACATGAAAGATTAAAATCAGATATTTTCAAACAATTTTGAACCAATTTTTTTAAATGATTCAATAGTAGATCAACAATAACTGATGCCGGCAATATTTTCGTAAGTGTCAAGTCATTTATAACTGATATTCAATCATCCGTAAATATTCGCATTAAGCTGCGGCGATGCACATTAGCCAGGGACATTTATGACAGGAGAAAAATTAATAAAGGTAATTAATCTGTGAAGTAGGTTTAACGTGTCAAAACTAGAATCGAATATATCTAGCTACGATGTTGAATAGAATTCATCACAGAATTGATAAAAACTTAATCTTGGAATATCCTATTCAAAACATCACTTCACTCACCATGATTATTCTCTGCACAGATTGAGGTTTCCGTTTTTGGCTTTTAAAAAAACGATGTGATGGTTGTTTGCCCTTGTTGGCGTTTCATTTTGTATTGTAGAAATTATTGACTCGAATAATACGTAGGTATGCGGAGTAAATAACAGTTGGCTGTACACAAACCAGACAAGAAATGCATGTGCAAACAATGATGTTTAGTGCTGCTGCATGTGACATAAAGGAGAAGCTTTGCTTAATGGCGGGACTTTTATGAAATATTAATGCAGGGATTCGTCGAATCAATGCACATTGTACCTGTTGTCGTTTGAGAAATTTGATAAAATTTTTTTTTTTAATTCTCGAAGAGTAAATGGAAATGAAATAGCCGATGAATTGGCCAAATGGGGTTCCTTAGGCATCCCTGGCCCCTATCCAACGATCGGAGTCTTACCGACCACCGGTATCCACGTCCTCTGAGAGCTACTGGATAGATAGTCGCTCTTGGTTTGTTGTGGTGTCCCCCAATATGAGGTACTTCCCGTTGTGAAGTTCTCGCCCAAATGCTAGAAAATCCTTCTCACTATGAGCATAAGAGGCATAAAACTGGTAAGGGACTTCTCACAGCACACTGTCATCTGAATAGACATCTATACTTAATGGGCATTGTTGATGACCCAGGCTTAAGTAAATACAAGGATGCGGACGAAAGTGCCGCTCATAAGAGATAAGAGAGACTTTTTTATTGCCAAATAAATGAAACTTACAACACGGTAAGGTTCCATGATTATACAGGGTGAGTCAGTTTTTTGTAGACAAACTGCAACAGGAGATAGAACAAGTGTTTTTAAAAAGAAAAGTTCCCATAAACATATGTCGTAGAAGGCTTCGTTTTCGAGATACAGGAGGGTGTTGAAATTGATAAAAAAATTTAGATTTTTGCAAATATCTCCGGAACCGTTTATCCTACAGAAAACGGCTTCTGCAATCATTTTCTACTCATGGTAGGCTATGTTCTGTGTCATAAAAATTTTTTTTTTAGTAATAATTGGTGAAGATTTTGAAGGGGTAGTTGGTGTTTTTCTCCCCAACTTCTATGCGACTTGAAAAAGTACGGTTTTGAGACAACCATTCAACCGCCAATGTCTTCTACACAAAAAAGATACTCTTGGTCATAAGCTCTAAAGTTAACCGTTTTCGAGAAAAATCAACTTTTATGTTGAAAAACATGGTCAATTCTTACTAATTAAACAAAATTTATTCAAACGTTAAAACAAGTAACAAAACCAAAGGATTGACCATGTTTCTCAACATAAAAATTGATTTTTCTCGAAAACGGTCAACTTTAGAGCTTATGACTAGGAGTACCTTTTTTGTGTAGAAAACATTGGCGGTTCAAACAGTTGTCTCAAAACCGTACTTTTTTCAGTGGCGTAGAAGTTGGAGATAAAAACACCAACTACCCCTTCAAAATCTTCACCAATTATACTAAAAAAATTTTTTTTACCACACAGAACATAGCTTATTATGAGTAGAAAATGCTCACAAAAGTTTTTTTCTGTACGATAAACGGTTCCGGAGATATTCGCAAAGAACAAATTTTTTTTTTCAATTTCAACACCCTGTATCTCGAAAACGAAGCCTTCTACGTCATATGTTTATAGGAACTTTTCTCCTTAAAAACATCTGTTCTATCTCCTGTTGAAGTTTGTCTACAAAAAACTGACTCACCCTGTATAATTTGGAGAGTCGAAAAGTATTAATACAAAGTCGACAAATTAGAAAAATATAAAAATATCGAAATTATGTCTAAAAAACTAATATCACTAAGAATAATAAATGTATTTAGAAATGACAATAATAGGAGTATTACAATTACTTAAAATAACTATAAAAAAAAATCGCAGCATATGAATGACTACAACACATAGATATTATGTTCTCAACTATATATAAAAATTCTTGGGAAATAGGTCACAATGACACTCTGTTTCAAAATTTTTTTGTCTTTAGGTACGTTTCGGTCTCACGACCATCATCAGAAGACTCACTATGTCAAAAAAGGGGGTTTATTAAAACTAATTATAGCACAAGCGTCCTAATCGCAAAAATTTAATTTCAATCAAAAGAGCCCAGGCCGTCGAAACGAACAGAACCACGAATAATCGAAATTGTATCGTCAATATTAAAGTATAAAATTTTTTTTTTGTAGAAAGAATCCGCTATTCAGTAATATTCTTAAAATATACAAGTGCATGTTGGTATTCTCTTAACAACTGAGATCGAAGTTATTTGTTGAGTACCTACTTTCGAACCAGATGTGTAAGATTTATTAGATACTTAAGAAAGGTAGTAGGTATTCGTCTGTCTA
Source organism: Endomychus coccineus (assembly GCA_958510875.1). NCBI lineage: Eukaryota > Metazoa > Arthropoda > Insecta > Coleoptera > Endomychidae > Endomychus > Endomychus coccineus. The sequence continues at coordinate 53,135,931 of OY294068.1, read as the reverse complement.
CAGCCCACTTGTCTGCCTAGCTGTCTGTATGTTTGCCTGTATGTATGTATGTATGTCTGTCTGCCTGCCGTCTGTCTGCCTGTATGTCTGTCTACCGGCCTGTCTGACCGGTCTGTCTGCCTGTATGTATGTCTGTCTATCTGTCTGGCTGATGATTTGATAAATATATCTGTACGGGATTTCAAAACGACTGCAGGGGTGTTATAAAATAACGAATAAGAATTAAGATTCGAGTATGTATGTGCCATAGTCGCGAGCACTTTGCGTAGATAATGAGGTTTCAAAATAACGGGCAATATATATATTATGTACTTTTTTTTTTACATTTAAACCTGGTCGGGGCTGCTGCGAGCTACGACGACATCGCGGCAGCCTCGCCAGAAAACCCAATAGTCTGTTAACCTCCCCCGGTCGTTAAGTAGCTTCAGGATCCTAAATAATGTGCCCTAAGTATTCTCAACTGTTGAACACGATGGCGGTGGCTTAAACTCTTTCTGAGTTGACCGTCACCCCCAAACGGCCAAAAACAACGCCCAAAAAGGGTGAAACGCGGATATACCGACATATTCCGAGAAAAACCGCGTCACCTCCCGTTTTCGAGGATGCTGAACACGATATCGGTACTGTGGAATTTTTCCGTGTCAACCCCACCCCTTAAACGGCAAAAAACAACCCCCGAATGGGGTGAAACTCGGATATACCGTCATATTCCGAGAAAAACCGCGTCACCTCCCGTTTTCGAGTGTGCTGAACACGATGTCGGTACTGTGGAATTTTTCCGTGTCAACTCCACCCCTTAAACGGCAAAAAACAACCCCCGAAAGGGGTGAAACTCGGATATACCGACATATTCCGAGAACAACTGCGTCACTTCCCGTTTTAGAGGATGCTGAACACGATGCCGGTACTTTGGAATTTCTCCGAGTCAACCCCACCCCTTAAACTGCAAAAAACAACCCCCGAAAAGGGTGAAACTCGGATATACCGACATATTCCGAGAAAAACTGCGTCACCTCCCGTTTTCGAGTGTGCTGAACACGATAGTGATTCTGGATCTTCTCCCCGAAGCAAACTAACCACTGAAACGGACAACAACTACCCCTTTGATACCCTGAATTTATGAAGTGGATAAGAAAAATTCGATAAGAGAAAATGTATAACAAATCATTGAATACACACCGGATGATGTTTCCACATTTGTTGACTGACTGTTCACCCTGAAAAATAGGCGTATACATCGTGTCTGTCTAGGTTATTTGGTGGTTTTTAGGTGAGAAAATCTCCTGTATGGAATCAGTGGTACAATTTTACATATTTTATTTTATTAAATCATAAACATTTTTATTTCACGCGTACAATTACTTATTAACTATATATACAAATATAAAACTGTTTCATTGACGCATATAACTACATATCCACTATATATCCATATAAAACATTATTATTGACGCATACAATTACATTAATCATAGGTAAATATAAAACATCGTTATAAAATCCATTTTCATTAAAAAAAATGATCCGCTCAATATAATCTTCGTCGCTTACAAGTGGAATTACAGGGTTTCACCCCTTTCGTTTTTTTTGCCGTTTAAAGGGTGGGGTTGACTCGGAGAAATTCCAAAGTACCGGCATCGTGTTCAGCATCCTCGAAAACGGGAGGTGACGCGGTTTTTCTCGGAATATGTCGGTATATCCGCGTTTCACCCTTTTTGGGGGTTGTTTTTGGCCGTTTGGGGGTGACGGTCAACTCAGAAAGGGTTTAAACCACCGCCATCGTGTTCAGCATCCTGGAAAACAGTGGGGGGGGGCAGAGTCTCGTTAGGCTCTGAAATATTTGCTTTTTTCGGCCTTTTTTTCGACTCACAGAAGCCACTAGAGGTGCTGTTGAGAGTCACTACATATGGCTTCAATTTTATCAACACTACTTAAAGAGCACAGGTTGTGGTGCATATCCGTAATAACTGAGTTAGTCGTTTCCCTGGGTCTAAAAAATACTTTGGTTTTTAGAACCACAAAAAGTTCAACGCCTAACAGAAACCTGAGGCTGCCAAGAGTCAGCGTTTCATAGTGCCAAGGGTGCACCAATTTGGAAAATTGTATATCCATAATTATCCGGTTCTTTTTCAACAACAAAATCTGAATCGGGATATTCATTCTGCAAAAACTGGAACATCATTTCATTGACAATCTGCAGCTTTTTTTCTGGTGACAGTAGTAAAATCTGTGATGTCCAGGTGCGAGGTTCCGCTTTTTACCGTGTGAGTCATTAAATTGCCATTTTTGGTTGCTACTATAATATTTGCATAGGAGGTGCGATAATTCTTATTTCGTGACGCTGCACCGATAAGCTAACTTTTTGTAAGTTCAGTGTTTACTAATATTGCATTGTGATTAACCGGTACAGTTTCGCCTTCGTTGGAGATAAGCTTATCTGCTAGTGGTTTATCATTCTTGCATTTTAGTATTTTTAAACTCTTCCTTGTGTTTGAGAGTATCTATTTCATGTACTAAAGTATTTATAGTGAAGGTAAGTTCACTATTTTTAGATTCCAGATCACGAATGGCACTAAATAGGCATTGACATTTGTCATTAATGATCACATGTCCTAGTGGAATGTCCAGCATTTGCATCTCTTAGGCCAGGGGTCACTAAACTTTTCAATCAAACCGTTTTAATTTTCCTGCCATTATCCATAATTTCTAGACTAGTCGCCGAGTACGCGCCCTGAGTGAACATACGCTAACCTTCTAACTGTACTTTATTGTTACGACCGCGACACTTGACGACACCTGGTGGTCACACACGGAAATAGGTAGTGGTAGTACCCTTTATCGCTAACAAATAGCGCTAGCAGTATGCTCGAAAGCGCAGTAACAATTGAAGAAGAAAGTTCTGGTATATTCCACTCACTTCTAGATGGCAGTAATTGGAGTATGAAAAGGCTGGTGGTGCGACCGCGAGTCAGTTCGCCTAGGGAATGCGAAGAAAGCGAAACCGTCTGTTGTGAAATAAAGTAGTGCGTAACTCCTTAAAATGTGTTTGTGTGTGCTTAAAAGATATCTTCGTAACAGTATTTTGATTTGACTTGTTGTTTTTGCGTGTGATTTACTAGTATAGAAAAGAAACGAAAGGGAGACAGTGAATGCAGAACATTCAAAGATCAATGGAACTTTCAATATTTCGTAATTGAGTCCAGTAAGAAGGCACTATGTTTGATTTGCAATGAAACCATAGCGGTTCTCAAAGAATATAACATTGACCGTCATTATGAAACGAAACATTTCCAAAATTAGCTAAAATATACAGGAAGTTTGCGGACAGAAAAATTTGAAGCTTTGAAACGAAGATTGAAATCGCAGCAATCTTTATTTACGAAACTTTTGCTTAGAATGCACCTATTTTCAATACGGTTAGCAATATTTTGGACAAATTTTCGGCACAGCAATGGGATCTCCTGTTTCAGCTACTATTGCTAACCTTGTTATGGAATGCCTAGAGGAATCTGTTATATAAATTCATTAGATTTTCAACCCGTATTTTTCACACGGTATGTAGATGATTGCCTTATGTGTGTTCCCAATGATAAAATTCAGTACGTGATTAATAAATTTAACAAGTTCCACTGTAAACTTCAATTTACTTGTGAATTTGAAGTGAACAAAATCATAAATTTCCTAAATATGAACATTAGGCATGATGCAGATGGAAAAATAAAAACTTCGTGGTTTACTAAAGAAGTTTGGTCTCAACGTTATCTTCATTTCAATTCCGTTGCACCAACATGTTAAAAAAAAGTGTTATAAACAGCCTTACAGATCGGGCTGTTATATTGTCCCAGGCAGAGGACCGTCCCAAAAATTTAGAAATTGTTCGTAATACACTGGAAATGAATGGCTACCCAAAAACATTCTTCAATCCTATCATTAAAGGAAGAATAAAAAAAATTTATAATGGCTCTTCTTATATAAATAACATAAAAAGTAATACAGACAATTTTATAACATTATCTTACATTCCGGAGAAAAGTATGATATAAATGTCGCGCATAAACCTACTAACTGTGTTGGAAAATATTTCTCAAATCTAAAACCTTTAATACCTAAAGATAAACAAACCCACACAGTATACAAATTAAATTGTTTAGATTGCGATGGGACTTATACTGGAATCTCTAAACAATATTTACAGAAAAGAATGTATGGCCATAAGTATAGCACAAGAAACAAAAACTTAGAACATTCCATCACCCTTGCTGAACACTGCTTTGATTATAACCATCAATTCGATTACAATAATGTTAATATTTCAATTAAGGACACCAATTATTATAAAAGATCGATTTTGGAGATGATTCACATAAAACGTGACTCCAAATTTGTAAATCATAGGACAGATATTCAAACTCTAAGTCATATTTAAACTAACTTAATTAAATAAAAACTCTTGCAACTTTCTACACGCCTCTTTATAACGTTAAAAGTATATTCAGGTAGAATGTCAAGTATATCTCCATAACTGACAAACCTTTTCCTATTAGCTCATAAATCTAACATTTGGTTTGAAAGTGCTCGTGGGCTTTTTTCTGTTTTTGGTACTACTTACTTGTTTGAGAGAACATTCTTCAAAATGAAGTACACAAATAATCGCAGATCTAAGTTAACCGATGAGCATCTTAAATCTCTTTTAATAATTGATACAAGTAAAATTGGTCCACAACTACAAACTATTGTAAGCCGAAAATCACAAATACATGAATCTCATTGGTATTTTATATGTTATCATGTTTATATGTTATATGTTTATGTGTTTATATGTTATAATATTTATAATGTTAGTTAATGTTAGTTGGATTCATTTCAATTATTTGTTAGTTATTATGCTTAAGTTAAATCTTTTGCGTATTATACTTGTCATTAAGCTTTACCTAGCAAGTAAATAAAACCGAGTTATTATCATTCTATGTATTTTTATCTAACTTATCACAACAACAATAACAACAATAAGCCATTGGCTGTCGCCGGCCGGATTGATGACACTGGCGGGCCGTAGTTTGGAGACCCCTGTTTCAGGCTACAACATTTAGGTATACATGTTACCTGAGACCATAAGAGACAACTGTCCATGTAGTAGTCTAGCCGTTGGCACTGCTTTAGGCCTGGTGGACTGAGTCTTGTAGATACAAGACTCAGTCCACGAGGCCTAAAGCAGCGCCAAAGGCTAGAATTCTGCATGGAATGTTGCCTCTTGGCGTACAATGGACCCAATCAAGCTGTCTATGTGCCCTGGACTTGTCCGCACCCGTTTTGTATCATTGCTTGATTGAATCTGTTGTGTAATTTCATGTTTTCTAACATCATTTCTACATTGTAAAAACTTTTCAGAAGATAGCTTCTTATTTACTTGGATAGAAAATAAAAATTGTAAGAAATGTCAGAAAAAATATAGGTTTCCAAAAAAGTACGTCAATATCTTTTTTCAAGGATTTTGTTTAGCTTGATTTACCTTTGTGAGATACTTTTAGACGGTTAGTTGAATATCTCTAAAAGTGTGTCTTCCGGCTTTAAAGTTAAAGAGATTGATAAGTAGGTAGTCAATCAGTCAGTTAGTGTAAATTTGTGTTTTATTCACATTTCATTATTCAATTGAAACGCCGAAACTAGAAACAATAACAGATAATAATTATATTGATTGATAGATTCTAATTTGAATTTAATGTCCGGATGTCTGAAGTAAACCCGAAAATTCGAATTTTCAGTTATTCAAATCAAGAATGGAATAGCGATAATGGAATTCATCCTTTGTTAAACCTATTCGTTATTCATTTGACTGTTACTGATGATGAGTGTGAATTAATGGGATATAAGTCAGAATAGGGTAGTTGTTTATTTCAATTTTCATGATCATTCAACTCTAATGTGATAACAAAGAGTGTTTTGACGCCACAATATGCTAATCTCGAACGGGGATGTGCGAAGTAAATAGGGGATGATACTCGTTGCTATAACTACACAACCCTAGTCAAGACTGTCATAACTTGACATGTAGACAACCCACCCGCCAGATACTGATAACAAGTTTCCCATGTTGCTACTCATCTGTAAAATTATTATTGGATAACTATTGTGTCAATAACGAGGAGAATACTATAAGTGAACAATACATTTCTGCTATTCAAAGTCACTTAATATATGGTTGTAATAATGAAAAGATTTGGATTTAGAATTAGTATTACTTATTTCCGAAATTGAAATATGTTTACATCTTTTGAAAATTCACCTATCAGGTTCAAAATTACAATCAAGATTTATTTTAAATTGAATGATAGTTAACGAAGTGAACATTAAGCTTAAAGCTTAATATATAAAAATTCTCGGGAAATAGGTCACATTAACACTTTGTTTTAAATATTCGTCTTTACGTACGTTTCGGTCTCACGACCATCATCAGAAGACTCACTATGTCAAAAAAGGGGTTTATTAAAACTAATTATAGCACAAGCGTCCATATCGCACAAATTTAATTTCAATCAAAAGAGCCCACGCCGTCGAAACGAACAGAACCACGAATAATCGAAATTGTATCGTCAATATTGAAGTATAAAAATTTTTTTTTTTAGTAAGAAACCACTATTCAGTAATATTCTTAAAATATACAAGTGCATGTTGGTATTCTCATAACAACTGAAATGGAAGTTATTTGTTGAGTACCTACTTTCGAACCAGATGTGTAAGATTTATGAGATACTTAAGAAAGGTTTCAGACCTGTACTGGAATATTACTATCAAGCATTCTTCCTAAAAACATTTTCAACAATTATAAAGACGTATGTAGGAATTTGCAAGAGATTTTATTTAATCAAATTAGTATAAATATGACTTAGATTTTGTGTATCTGTCCTATGATTTACAGAATTGGAATCTCTTTTTATGTGAATCATCTCCAGGATAGATCTTTTATAATAATTGATTTCCTTAGTTAAGATATCAACATTTTCGTAATCAAATTGATGGTTATAATCAAAGCAGTGCTTAGCAAGGGCGGTGGAATTTTCTAAGTTATTATTTCTTGTGCTATATTTATGGCCATACATTCTTTTTTGTAAATATTGTTTAGAGATTCCAGTATAGGTTCCATCACAATCTAAACAATTCAATTTATATACTGTGTGGCTTTGTTTATCTTTAGGTATTACAGGTTTTAGATTTGAGTTAGTAGGTTTATGCGCAACATTTATATCGTACTTTTTCAAACATTTCTTGATTTTCTCTGAGGTCTCCGGAATGCATGGTAAAGTTATAAACTTGTCTGTATTACCTTTTATGTTATTCTTATATGACGAACCATTATAGATTTTGTTTATTCTGTCTTTAATGATAGGATTGAAGAAAGTTTTTTGGGTAGCCATTCATTTCTAGTGTATTACGAACAATTTTTAAATTTTTGAGAGGGTCCTCTGCGTGGGACAATTTTATCGCGCGGTCTATAAGGCTGTTTATGACACTTTTTTTTATAACAAGCTGGTGCAACGGAATTGAAGTGAAGATAACGTTGAGACCAAACTTCTTTAGTAAATGAAGAGGTTTTTATTTTTCCCTCTGCATCATGCCTAATGTCCATATCTAGGAAATTTATGTTTTTGTTTGATTCTATTTCACAAGTGAATTGAAGTTTACATTGGATATTGTTAAATTTATCAATTACATATTGAATTTTATCGTTGGGAACAAACATAAGGCAATCATCCACATATCGTTCAAAGAATACAGGCCGAAAATCTAATGAACTCATAACAGATTCCCTAGGCACTCCATAACGAGGTTAGCAATGGTAGCTGAAATAGGAGATCCCATTGCTGTGCCGATTATTTGTCCAAAATATTGCTCACCATACTGAAAGTATGTGCATTCTAAAATGCAAATTTAATTAGTTTTAATAAATCCCTTTTTTGACATACCTACTGAGTCTTCTGATGAAGGTCGTGAGACCGAAACGTACGTAAAGACGAATATTTAAAACAAAGTGTTAATGTGATCTATTTCCCGAGAATTTTTATATATAATTCATACTGGGTCAAGAATCTTTATTCTTAAAGCTTAAGGAATTGAATAATAAAATGGTCAAAAAGACATTCACATTTCAATAGAAATTTATCGACATTTGTTCTACGATAATTAGTGAATTATTAGATGAATTAATTAATACTGACAATATAATATCTACTTAAAAATTTATTGTTATATATTCATATATCAAAACTCTTACTATGTAAGAACGTATGAATATATTTGTATCGATTTGAAGATTGCATGATAGTTGTCGAAACTATAGTCACGTTAGTTTTCTATAATATAAGTGATAAAAACAAAGTAATAAGTTCATAGTGTAAAATTAAACACTACTATGTTGATACCATCGTGTTGTGTTGTTATTTGTAACTTACACAACCTACAAAAGAGGGCAATTTGAAAACGATTTTGAGGAGTTATTCAAATAGTTCAGAACTCTTGTATCTTGCCTGTAATATGTATATGTTTCAAGTTATGGTTCAGAAGTACAAGATGAGAGTTTCGCTATTTTGGAAAACATGTAATGTGTCAAATAATAATAGTATCTTACAAATTGTGGAAAAAAATTGTATCTAATATTTTCGTTTTGAAATCCTTTTCCTCCGTTCATCTAATTGAACATATTAGATTTTGCCTTAAGCAATTACAGACACATACATACAAACACATACACAAACAGACACACATTCGCACAGATAGAGACACATTCCAACGTTTGTTCTGTTTTGTGATAATTCTGAATGACAAGTGTTTTTTGGGCTTATTGAAGATTAGAAGAACTCATATCTCGAGAAAACGATACTCAGTTGGGACCAATTGCTGAATTCTGAATAGTTATCGATCCATATCGGAAAACGTAAATTGAGTCCCATTTTCATATTCCTACGTGAATTCGGTCCCACTGATAAAATCATACTAAGTAAATTGAGTTTGGGTTTCAATATAATTCGCAGAATATTCTTAGAAATCAAAGTCTTAAGATTAGTGCGATTACAATATTTGCATTTTATATCAACAAAGTTAGGTAAGTAGGTTAGGTTGGGTTAGGTTGGATTTGGTTAGGCTAGGTTGGGTTAGGTTAGATTAGAAACAAAGGGGGTACAATAAAACAATAGTTATTGGTTATTATGAGAGTGTTAAGACTAGCGCAATTACAATATTTGCATTGTATCAACAAAGTTAGGATAGTAGGTTATGTTAGGTTAGGATAGGTTACAGACAAAGGGGGTACAATAAGCAATCCTTTTTGTTTATTATGAGAGTGTTAAGATTAGCGTGATTACAATATTTGCGTTCCATATCAACAAAGTTAGGTTAGTAGGTTAGGTTGTGTTAAGTAAGGTTAGGTAAGTCCACCTGTGATGCAATAAAATCTATTCTGGATAACTTAACGATGGTCACTAACGGTCCTCATCATAAACGGAAAATAGGATATATTATCACTTTGGATATTCAGAACGCTTTCAACTCGGCGTCCTGGGAACAAATCCTCAAGAAACTGGACGATATCGGTCTCGATGAAGACCTGAAAAAACTGTTAAGTAGTTACCTGTCTAACAGATCCATCGAAAGTTCCTTTGAAGAGACCTTACTAAGAAGATCTGCAAACAGCGGGGTTCCGCAAGGTTCTATACTAGGTCCCACTCTCTGGAACATCCTATATAACGGAGTTCTAGAACTTGACCTGCCGAAAGGTGTCTCAATGGCAGCTTTTGCTGATGACCTTGCAGTCGTAGCAGTTGCAAGGGACGACAAGGAACTAGAAGACAAAGTGAACGGAGCCATACGGATCATTAACCATTGGCTCAGTGTAAACAGGTTATCACTGGCTGCGGAAAAAACGGAAGCAGTCATTATAACAACAAAAAGAGTGGTCCCTCCAATAACCTTTAAGGTAAAGAATGCCACCATTGTTCCACAAAACGCTATCAAATATCTAGGAGTATGGATAGATACCAAAGTTTCATTTAAGATACACTTGAATAAAACTGTAGAAAAATCAACTAGAGTTGTAACCGCATTAGGTAATCTGATGCCAAATGTAGGAGGCCCCTCGAGCAGTAAAAGAAGACTGATCAACTCAGTGGCCATATCTACGGCTTTATATGCAATTCCTATATGGTCCCCAATACTCAGATTCAATTACTATAGGAAGATATTGAATTCCATGGGAAGGAAGCTTAACTTGAGAATCACCAGCGCTTATCGCACGACCTCCAGTGAAGCTGTAGAGGTCTTGGCAAACTCTCCACCGTTAGTTACATCTAACTGCTCAAGAAAGAAGAGAAACATATGGAGGAGTCCCAAGAAATGTAGCGAGACAAAGCCTTATGCGTAACTGGCAAAGAAAATGGGAAAATTCGACGAAAGCTTCACTTACGAAGTCCCTCATTCCCTATGTCGAAAACTGGACCAAAAGGAAACACTTCCAAACTAACTATTATATCACCCAATTTCTAATAGGGCATGGATGTTTCAGAAATTACCTTCTCCGGTTTAAACTAGCTGAAGATGATAAATGCGCATATTGCGGAATCCAGGACTCACCACATGATACCATCATAGTATGTCTAAGATGGGAAGCTGAGAGACTTAAACTTCCATGTAGTAGCTACTGACCTGAGAACCATAGCTCAACTAATGATAGATAATGAACAAAATTGGAGCAAATTCGGAGACTTAATGAAAACAATAATAACGAACAAAGAAAAAGAGGAGCAGGAAGGTATTCCTACCCTATAAATGCCTTAATCGAAGATCAAAATTAAGTACCTCATATAGACTAGTAGAAACACAATAAATATGGTAAAGACAAATGAAAAAGACGCAGTCCTTATCTCGAAGTAATGCGAGGAGCAGTTCCGAGATAAGGATGAAGAATTGAGAGGTTTTAGCAGGTATGCTCATCCGTGAGTGATGTATCCAAAGCTATCGGTGTGCATCAAGCATTTCCTCTCATCAGAAAAAAAAAAGTTAGGTAAGGTTAGGTCCCTGTAGAGCAGGATCCTCTTCTTGTGCGGAGCCTGAAACCGCAACCAGGCGCGTCCCCAGGTGGCGGATAGGTGAATATCCAAGGCCCTGTTGCCAGCAGGGTCGAGGGTAGGAGTATACATGCTCCCGCGGACCAACAGGCACCCAGACCCTGGATAGGTTATGGACTCCCAGTCACATGTTCCTGAGAAGAAGGTGACGGATAGATTGTGGCTGGTACGGATGATCCATATGTTCCAGAAGAGTAAGTTATCCCATCATAGATAACTTACTGAAACACATAGGAAATATCCAAAGTGAGATAAAGTACTAAAAACACAGGAACCTTAATATTGGGAACAAACAATATTTTGGTACAAACAGAAGCACCACAGGAAATATCCATAGCGAGATAAAGTATTGGAAACCCAGTAACCATAACATCTTGGTATAAACAGAATAACCATAGGAAGTTATACATAGAGAGATAAATAACTAAGACTAAAGAATACCGTAAAATTGGGCATCAACCATATTACGGTATAAACAGACGAACGTGAACATCAACGTAAACAACATTGTAGATATCGACGTAACAACAACGTAAATATCGACATAAACATCAAAGGAAACTCACATCGATATAACATCGAGAAACACAAGAAAAAGACGCAGTCCATATCCTGAAGTAATGCGATAAGCGGTTCCTGGGTATGAATGAAGATCGGAGAGGTTTTAGCAGGTATGCTAGATAGATGCTAGATAAAGCTGACGGTGTGCATAAAGCATTTTCTCTCAACAGAAAAAAAAAAGGTTAGGTTAGGTTAGGTTAGAAACAATTGGGGTACAATGAACAATCATTAATGGTTATTATGAGAGTGTCAAGATAAGCGCGATTACAAAATTTGCATTCTATATCAGCAAAGATAGGTTAGCAGGTTAGGTTAGGTTAGGTTAGAATATATTGGGTTATGTTACAAACAAAGGTGGTACAATAAAAACTCATTATTGGTAATTATGAGAGTGTTAAGATCAGCTCGATCACAATATTTGCATTTTATATCAACAAAGTTAGGTTAGTAATTTAGGTTGGTTTAGTTGAGGTTAAAAACAAAGAGGGTACAATAAACAATCATTATTGATTATTATGAGAGTGTTAAGATTAGCACGATTAAAATATTTTTATTCTATATGAACAAAGTTAGGTTAGGTTAGGCTAGGTTAGGTTAGAAACAAAGGGGGTACAATAAGCAATCATTATTGATTATTGTGCAAATACTAGCGTACAGAAGGTTGGTTGGTTTAGGCAGCAGGTACTTTATGCTAATTATATGACCTGACAACCAGATACATACCGGGACTCAGTTTACGTAGATATTAAAAAGATCCTGGACTGATTTCACCTACACAGAAAGGCAATTAATAGATGACGGACTCAATTTAAGTCGACCCCAAATGCCTGTGGCATTTCAATTATTAAGTCGATGTATCTTATTTTATTTTCATGTTCTCTTTCTAATCTTTCAGACATATATATCTGTATGGATACCTAATCTGTAGTTTAGATCTAAGCATTAATGCGATGAATTGAAAATAATAATTTACACACCCAATTCTATATCAAATTTTCCTTAATTATTTCATTGCCATACATACAATGAATATTTCGCATCTAATAGATATCACTTTAAATGGTGAACCTAATTTGAAAGAGTCAAGTATAGCATCATCCCCTTATTCAGTTTATCTGTAATCCGATCTCCGATGAAACCGGAGCTGTAGCCCTAATTAATTTGGCTTAGAGGATTAAAAACGCGTGTCAAACAAATTTCGCTCAGCTCAATATTTCCCACGAATGAAAAATGTATTATCTTCCATAGTACAAGTAATTTGAAATAGCTAAAGCTTTCGAGAGGTGGTTTTTATATTTATATTCGATAGATCATACATGTTTCAAATCAGAATACAGTTATGAATTCAGGTAAGAAAACAAAAACTATGTGGAACATAGTTAATTTCCTTATAGGGAAAACTGAAGGTGAAATAGGAAACAATATATCTGGAGAAAAGTTTAATACTCATTTTGTCAACATTGCCTCAGAATAATGTAAGAATTTTCCTTCACATTCTGAAGGAAAATTACTAATACGAAAATTAAAATCTCTTTCCTCTTATTCGAAGTAATAGAGGAAATGATTGTTAATACTTCTAGTCCCCTAAAAAATAAAACTAGCCCTGGTTAAGATGAAATACCTCTCTCAATTTTAAAGAAGAGTGTTATAAATAACCGTTATGCTAGATTTAAAATAATTCTTTCAGATGTGGAATGTTTCCTCACTCTCTGAAAAACTCGTTGATAATACCACTGTACAAAAAGAATGATCCAAAAGATCTAGGGAACTACCGGCCAATTAGTTTGTTATCTTCTTTCCCCATACTGAAAAGCTACTACTCAATATGTTAATGAACTTTTTCACATAATACAAAATTTTCAGTGAAAGTCAAAACATGAATTTCTTAAGGAACATAATTTGGCAGTTTTCAAATTCATTTAATCGATTATAACGCCGTTGGAAAATAAAGAATCCCATGCGGACTATTTCTTGATTTTTCCAAAGCTTTGACACGATTGGCCATAAAACCCTTCTCGCAAACGTGAATAAATACGGAGTCACAGATAAACAATTAGCTTTGATGGTAAGTTATTTGGAAGGTAGAACGTAGACAGTAAAAAATTGATGTATAAAAAATGGGAGTCCCTCAAGGTTCAATAATTGGCCCACTTCTGTTCTTAATATATATTAATGATGTACCTGAAGTTATTTCTGATGCTAGAAAGTTAATTATCAATTATGCAGATGACAGTAATATTACAGTATCTGTAAAAATCTTTTCCTTCTCAAAACTGAAGTTGCCTCTATACTCTCAAAGCGCAGGTAAACATAAAATTCGTGTACGATGTTCGTCATATGGCATTCTGTCGTCCGATTTTGGGACTACGAAATTCGTCACAAATATAATTATCATTTTAAAATTCTAGAATACAATGAAACTCTTGTTGCTGCAACAATTTTGCCACCATAGGCATCCAAGTCATATTTTTATGCTTACAACAAATTAATATGATTGAGAAATTAAATTATGAGGTCGGTTTTACTTTATTTATTCAATAAATTAGTGTAATAAAAAATGTGTAACATATGATCAAGAATATAATGTAATACATAAATTTTACATAACATTGACAATTTATACATAATAATACTACATATTTTATGGATTGTGTCCATATATATTTAAAACAACTTTAACAAGATGTACATCTAACAATAACTTTTGTTTAAAATTTGGCTCCGAATTGTGGCTGAGTTTTAGATTTACAAGGAGTAGCTACACTATTACATTTTTTGTACACTTCTATTTGAAATTTTAACAAAATATTCATAAAATAAAAATTATTCGGTGAACTATAATAAAAAGAGCTATTTAAATGAGAGTGAAAGAACTCGCAAGAGCTTGTGGTTTTATTCAGAGTTGAAGAAGCTTCAGCCCAAATGTGGGGTGGAAAAGTGACCTTTTCGGATATAAAATAATACACCAAATAATTAGCAAAACCCGTTAACTTATCATCACTTGGTTTTATCGCAAGTAATTCAAAAACAAAAAAATCGCTTACCAGATTCGGATTTAAATATACCATACCAAAACAATAACGAAGCCACACTTTCCAGTTTTACAATTTTTGTTTTTATATTGACCACTCAACCCCAACTTTTGTATTTCACGCCACCAAGACTGAGACCGAACTGCATTATGAATGGCAATTTCAAAATCAACCACTACTTTCCAAGGAATAAGACTTAAGTTGTTAAGAGAACAAATAAACTAAATTTTTTTCAATCAGAGTCTATAAGTCTCTTCTGATTTGTTTTTCAGTAAACTAAACACTAGTGGTATATAGTATCCATTTATGTAACCATGTATGGTAAATAGTTGTGTGAAAAATTTTGTGCAATATTGGAATGCACCATCCGTGTATATGAAATGCGACATACATAAAAATTTCAAATCTGTTTGGCAGCTGAAAAACATTTCGGGAATCACTAAACAGAACAACAAATTTTCCTCTCTTGACGATTTGTTCTAAGGTTCCTGCAGATAACGGTGAACTTCGTTAGCAGGGCGAGGCAAAGTTGGCAATGTTTTGCGACGTCTATTGTACATTTTTTCTTTGACGCATTTTGAGTCCCGTGAAGTCAACATTCCTGAAGAAAAATCTGAGGGAAAACCATTTGAAGCTAATTATTTATGCAATATTTTAGTTGGTCTCTCTGCAGGTTATTCTTCCTATTTTCTTTTGCAAGCAACACTAAGAACTAAGTCTAGCAATTATTCCTTCAGGTTCATGATTATGTTGATTTTTTATTGTTGGTACAACAAAACTACCCTATTCCCCAATGGTATGCAAATAAACCTTACATTTAGGCGGTTTGATGCACCACCAGACAGTTTCATTAGTTGAAGATTGATGTTTAGAAAACTTATAATTTTGGTACACTATTTGGGTGTTTCCGCGTTCACTAATAATTTCTTTTACAAACGACATTTCAAATTTTGAAAAGAATGTTAACTATTACTTGTTAGCACGTACAACATGATAAATCTAATGATTTTAAGTTTGGAAACAAGCCCCTGGCATTCAATTAGCCGTAATGATCAACATCCGCCCATCTTTTCTGTTCTTACCAAAGAAAGCTCTGTGTGACGAGTTTCAGGCACCCGTAATAAAATTGTGACAAATATCTTGCCGTCCCTTCAATGTATTTCCTCTCTTATAATGAGTCATTTATGTTTGTAATTAATATGTATTATCTAAGTGTAAATTTTAATTAATTAAATCACGTTTGAGTATTTTTCTGAATTGTATTACGTCTGTATAGGTAAACTGTATTTTAGGACAAAATAAATTCCTGGTAGTCATAATAAATTTGTTTTACTTTCTCACTGATCGTATGGGTACTGTATTACAAAATATTGAGTTAGTGTGCTCATCTAGACAATGTTTCTCCTAATTACTGCAAATATTCATGATTATTTATTATTTTCATTCGAATTCGAGTTTCCACTGTTTGATTATTTTGTCAATAAACTTCAAACTGGTAACGGTGTAGGAAAATAAAACCAGCAAATTTGTTAAATTTCAACTTGGCGAGTGAGAGTAATGTTTGTTCAAGTGTAAAGCTCAAACTGTACCTGCAAAGAGGAGATAAGAATTGCTCCGCCCTTCAACGCTGCAATTCTAACCCTAGATAGACATCCAATAAACTATGCTGCTAATATCCTGCTTAACAGAATGTGCTTATGTGGAAATAAGAAATTCAATTTAATATTAACCAATAAATTATTACATCAAAAATTGCATGATCTCAATATTCGGAACATTTTTCGTGTTTTTAATACTTGCTCTTTCTACATAAAAGTAATATTTAGCTTTTACTCCGAATGAAAAAACATGATTATCGTTTTATAAAATTCGCATGTAATAAGTGAATATCCCCTTTATTCGATTTATTTCAGTTTGGATAATGAATAAAAAGCCGCTCCAGGTGGTTCCCAGCACGTTTTTGTTGAGAGCGTGTGTCAAACGTGCGACTTCGACCGCGCGACCCTAATATGTATAATAAAAACTATATTATGATTTCACAGCAGTTAAAATGGTTCAAACCATTATTTAGGACATTCCTGCTCAAGTATTTCCAAAGTATGTATATGACTATTATCTATTAATTATGATTCTTGACCCAGGTATGAATTATAAATAAATTCTCGAGAAATAGGTCACATGCTTATTATTTTCGTCTTTACGTACGTTTTGGTATCACGAACATCATTAGAAGACGTATCAATGTCTAAGACGGGATTTATTGAAACTAATTGTATCATCACAAAGCGTCCTTATCGCACCAGTTTCAATTAAAAATGCGCACGTCGTGAAATGAACACAAACACGAGTAATCGGAATTGTAACACATTAATGTTTTAAGTATATGAATCAAGAATCCAGTGCTTAGCAATTTTGTTATGAAATTCGAAGTCATTTCAGAGCACCTTTTGGAATATGACCGAAACCAAAAAATGTATCCACTTTCGAACCAGATATTGGAGATTTATGAGGTATTTGAGCATTCTACCTAAAATATACCTCTAACATTATAAAGACCTATGTAGGAATTAGCAAGGGGCTTAACTAATTAAATTAGTATAAATCTGACTTAATGATTGAACGTCTGCTCTATGAGCTACAGACTTGAGTCACGTTTTATGTGAATCATCTCCAGAATAGATCTTTTATAACAATTGGTTTCTTTAGTTAAAATATTAACATTTTTGTAATCAAATTTATGGTTATAATCAAAACAATGTTTAGCAAGGGCGGTGAAATTTTCTAGGTTTTTTTCTGGTACTATACTTATGGCTATACGTTTTTATTTTCCCATCTGCTTCATACCTAATGTTCACATCTAGAAAATTTTGTTTTTTTGTTCACTTCTATTTCACAAGTAAATTGAAGTTTACAGTGGAAATTGTTAAATTTAATAATCACGTATTGAAATTTTATCGAAAACATAAATTTCCTAGATATGACATTAGGCATGATGCAGATGGTTTACTAAAGAAGTTTGGTCTCAACGTCATCTTCACTATAATTCCGTTGCACCAACAAGTTATACAAAAAGTGTTATAAACTGCTTTACAGATCGCGCGGTTAAATCGTCCCACCCAGAGGACCATCCCAAAAATTAAAATATTCTTCGTAATACACTGGAAAGAAATATGAAATTATCCATATAGTCTTATTAGATGTGATGGTTGGGTTAGGTTAGGTTACACCGAAAACTCCACAATAATTGGGATATCTATCTATCTTTCATCCGGACAATTCCATTTGTAGAAAGGAATAGGACGTCAGCCATATAGTCTTATTAGATATATAGTTAGGTTAGGTTACACCACAATAATTGGAATATCTTATCTCTTTCATCCCCACAATTCCTATTGTAGGAAGGAATAGGACATTAGCCATCACATCGTCTTATGAGATATCTGGTTGCGACAGAGTTATGAGGAGACTCAGCAGGTCAAAATAGTTGTCACCTCTCAGTATCGCTTCTTCACAATCTTTAATGAGATGTAATTATAATATTTTTTATCCATAAATACATTATTTTCACTCCTATAACCGTCGAAATATTAGCAAGGAAAAAAGTTGATCAAGAATCAATCACAGTTCTTATGTTTTAGGTCATATAGTGTATAAGTAAATCAACATACTTTACAGATATAAATTCTACCTTGTAACAATTGAACGTAATGATATAAATCGAGATTGTAATTACAGCTTTTTATGATTAATAAATTGTACACAATCACAAGACGAAAGAGGGTATAAAAAAGAATATAAAGTAGGTATTGCTGACCTTGAATAATCTGAACTACTTCGTATTATAAGTTGCAGCTATGAAATAATAATGTTAAAAGAAGTTTTTATAGGAATGTTATTAATCACGTGAACATATAACAATATTTTAGTATGGGTAAGTATTCAATCTTCATTGTTTGTTTTTTATAACTTCTTGAATGTATCCTTCAAAGGCAAATATTTCTGAATATAATATTCGCATTAGCTTATTTCGTATCCCTCTGTAATTGTGTAAAATAAATTCTATAACCCATTTTATAAATTTACAATATATAGTCTTTTATGTCCATAATGAAATGAAATGTATTATTGGGATTACTTGAGTTGAAATAATACAGAAGAATGAAATTTCAGTTATTACCTATTGTTTGTTTGTCCAGGTACTCGTACATTCCCAGTTTCTGATTTGATTTGGTGTTGGGTGATTACATATCTGAAGAACTTTTTCAGCGTCTCGTATATAAAAATAAAAATCAATAAATCCTTCTATCAATCTCTGTATGTAGAAATGCGAATATAACATTAGGGTTGTCGTTGAAAATAACCCGCCCTCACCCTGGCAAATAAGGCCGGCGATTGGACGATGCGGGGGCGCTGAACATTGGAGATAACGTGTAACACAGACGGGATGTATGATGCTGATATCTTTCCTAAAACAATTTCCGTTTCGTGTTGCTTCTATCGTATAGAGTTAATGTTGTCAAACGTATATAATATTAGAGTAATTCCATGTAAAAATAAAGTGTCATTCAATACATAATGAAAACTTTGTGATTTCTAAATTCGAAACTGTGCAATAAATGTAAAATATGCTTTATTTTTGAACAAAAAAAATTACTTGAATATCAACATTCTATCTACAGCAGTAACAAATGGTGAGTATTCTAGAAAACAGTATTAGAAGGTTACGACTTAATTTGTTCACCTACCACATCATCTATGATGATAAAATCTGATCCCAACAAGAAAATAGAAAAATATTAAGAAAATTAACAAACGTTTCAAGTAGAGTTAGGTAGTAATGAATAATGTGAATCAGAAACTTGTTAAATGTGAATATTCTCCGGGAAATGTCATCATTCAATAAGTTTCTTGGTGTATGTTCGAAAGTTTTTCAGAATATAACTATTTCTGTCTTACACTGGCGGATGTCCACATTCTACAAGTACAGATGGTGTTGAAAAATGAGCGACACCACATACTATTTTTTGAAAATGAAACAAATACAAGTTTTAAAAAATAATAATTTGATAATGAACCATTCTAATGTCACGTAACAAGGTTTTAAAGAAATAGCAGCATCACTGACAAAACAATTATAACATAATTAAATTGGAAAATAAGTAATAGGTACAACCATTATTTCAATAACAGTATCAAAAAATGAGGTGGTGTTATTTGATCAAACATTTTATACATTTATTATTCTGATATTGCAATATGGTGGAGTAAATCTACGGAATGGTTAGGAAATTTTTGTTGAGGAACACCGTCCTATGGAAAATTATTTTTAATTACAATTGTGTAATTCAATAACAAAATATCAGTTTTTCTGCATTCGGAAGTGAGTGCAACTTCTTTTTTTTGCAGGAAAAACACATACACGCGCTGACAAACACACACTCAAATTCACACTCACACTCACAATCACACTCACACTCACACTCTCACTCACACTCTCACTCACACTCTCACTCACATTCTCACTCACAATCTCACTCACACTCTCACTCACACTCACACTCTCAATTACACTCATACTCACACTCACTAATACCTATACTCACATTTTGTTGTTAGCAAAAAAGCTAACAACAATAGCTTATGCGGATGATGTTTCTATTTTTATTTATGAGGAAAGTGATTTTTTGGCTATTAAAACTATTTATGAGATGTATGCGCCAGAGTCAGGCTCGGAGTTATATTACGAAAAATCTACAAATTTCTGGGTTGGAAGTTGGAAATCAAGACGCGAAAAACTGTTAGGGTTCTCCTGGTCATCTGAAACCATTAAAGTGCTCGGTATAGAGCTATCTAACAATATAGAGAATACTGAACGAGCCTTCATTAAACTTGTGCAAAAAATTAACATCTCCAAAACTAGGTGGCAACAAAAAACTTCTGGATTCTCTATAATCGGGAAAAAGATTGTCAAATCAATATATTGCCCCACAGCTATGGCATTCCCTGCAAACTCTACCCTTCACACAACAACAATTGGAGGCCTTGCAAAATAAACTAATTGACTTCATATGGTCAGGAAGACGTTGGACAACACATAAACATCTATACCTATCTATTGCCCAACGAGGAATAGGTCTAGTATATTTAGAGTCAAAGTTGAAAACATTTAGAATACACTTGGCACAACGTTATTTAAATTCCCCAGGTCAATCCTGGTCAGAAATGATGAAATATTTAATCAAATCGCCTAACCAGGGAAAATTGATCTGGCAACTCCTCTTCATGGAAAAAATTTAATACCTATTCATATAATCTTATTTATAAAACCAATAATTGAAACTGTACAGGAAGCCAATCTGATCCTTACAAACTTCCCCAACAACATTCAGGAAATTCCCACTGCTAAATCAAGATTAATTAAATACACTATTCCTCCACTGTTTAATGCTATCTGGTCAGAACACGGGCTTAAAAAAATAGAAAATTTTCTTACTGAAAGAGAATGGTTAGCAGAAGAAAATGTATTAAGAAATTTTAGCGAACTACATAACAGAATACAGAGAGAATTGAATATTC
The DNA here is from genome assembly GCA_958510875.1 of Endomychus coccineus. NCBI lineage: Eukaryota > Metazoa > Arthropoda > Insecta > Coleoptera > Endomychidae > Endomychus > Endomychus coccineus. Next base: position 53,114,648 of record OY294068.1, on the reverse strand, counting down.
AATATAAGAGGATCGAAGCGTTCTTCCAATTAAATCATCAAACTGCAATGAACACAGTCACCACAATGAATTCTGATTACAATCTAAAATTTATCTATAAAGACCAAGTAATTTTAGTCAACAGAAATTCACGGAAAATACAAGAAAAATTAACATCTTCAAAATTTTTGCTAACAGAATCTGACACCCTAGAAGGTAGATGGTCGATATTGTACAGTGGAAAATATTCTTCCAAAATCCAAATTTAGGTATAGATCGAGAAGTTTCATGGAGACTAGCTAAAAACCGACTTTGTTTTCCTGAATCATGTCGGACTGGCATTTGCTCGTAGAATGTAATAAAAGGAACGATGTACGGTCCTTTATAAAACCATTATTAAGTCCTTACAACCAGTGAGTCACATATACATAAGGGATCTTTATTGTGGCTTCATCAGCAACTCTCCTGGAGAAGTCTTGAGTAATTACACATTACAATATATCATATTGTAGCTGAATCTTTTATTGATATTTAATTTTTTCCTATGCAAACATACTTTAGAACATTATCGACAATATTGTTATACTTATACAGTCAAATACTATATAATATTTTTAATTAGCTTAGTGAGTGGTATTGTGAAAGTGGCAATGGTATCAACTCGCAAAAGCAACGGTTCTATAGCTATTTCATAACTACAATCACATAAATAACTCAAAATTCCAGTCATCTCATGATTGACGAGGTGTTTTAATTGTGGTTAAAAGAGTATATTTCTACAAATTATGGGATTGAAAAGCTTGAGAAAATTCATTGTACCTGGCTCATCTGAATGTCAGAATGGTCGTGAGCAAATTTTCGAAAAAGTGTTAAACGTTTAAAATCATATGGGGTGAAATCAATACAGCTAGATACATGGGAATAGAGATAAATAATGAAAGAGAATCATTTGGCTTAACTTTGTCGGAAACTCTTCGGATGTTTACAAAAGAAAAAACAACTAGAGATGATTATCAAGAAATCATAGAGTTAACAATGATTGTTCTGAAGTATGCACCATTGAAAGTTCATTGGGGATCCCCTGGCCGGATTCATCACACAGGTGGCTGAAGAAACGCCAAAAAGATTTCATTACCACGCACCCGGGAGCAAGTTTTTCATCTCACCAAAAAGGGAACAATTTCAGGTACAAAGATTTGTTCGCTTCGGTGCCCTCATCTACACCAAAGCATGGAGTGGAGCCCAAGAGAGGATCTGGATTTTTGGTTGAATGACAATCAAGCATTGCACACGATGGGTCAGAGGTAATCCTGAACTCCTTATGAATAAAGTTATTTGGGAGATTTCGCAACTGCAAGGACTGCGAGTTTTTTACCTGTTTTTGATATAAACGTCTTGTTTTCAAACCTTTCACCAGAAACATGGACCCAAAACAAAGACTACCTGGATAGCAGAGTGCGTATCTAACAATTGCGAGTTGTTAATGATATTACTGAGCTTGGAGTAAAACTTTTCCCACAACTTGATAAGCTCCTCACTAATGATGAGGTGGAGAGGCAATTTTAGCTATAGCAAACTGAAAGACAGTCCCCAACGAACAAATCTGTTTTTGCTGTTATTTCTGTAAAAAAGCCATTAAATCCAGAAAACCGACATCTTGAAGGTGTTTGAGCTCCCCCTTCTAGTTTTTATTTTGAGTTGACGTTTTTCATGACATGAGTATCCATATGGGTAACAAAATGAGAGGGTGCCTCGACTAATAAGTCAAAAATTGAATCGCCCTAATATACTTTGAAATATCTTAATGATTAGAATTGTGTAATAGTAGCTACATATTCTGAATGCCAACATTGGCAACAACATCTTCAATATCCAATATCATAGTATTTATGAATTAATTTGCCGGATTCGCTTAAGACATTGTTGGGGTAAGCTGACAAATTCAATATTTTTGAAATTTTTGATGAAATACTTTCAATTATTTTGAACTTACCTACATGTAAATATTTTTCAAGAATCTAAGCGATTTGATATTCTGGAAAGTCAGGTACGATACCCATATTTTTTGTAAAGCTAAATCAATATAAATACTGGAACTTGATAGGTATGAAAACAGATACTGACCTAATGGTTCAATATTGATATATCGGAATGGAAGATGAAGAATTAAAGTTTGAAGTAACATCTTCATGACAGGTGTTCTTTGAAATTATCAACACTTCCGGTTTATTATTTTAGCTCATTGATGTTTACTTAGAGATTCGTTGTTTCTAATTATGATGATTTTCACTTCAAAATAATAATTATTTCCGCTTATCGATGATGAGAATAATATGAAAGTGATATTTTAGCCGATGATAACTCCCTTACCAACTTCAGCAGCGGAGATGGAATGGTCAGGCGATGGAGATGGAGCTTCTAATAGCGCCTCTTCATCACCTACAGCTGGCAGATCTCAACAAAATGTTGACCTTGATTCAATGTCAGACGATGATGACTTTTCAGATGAGTTCTCTATGATAGATAGCGATGATGATAAACGAATGGACATTAGGTATTCACATCAGATGCTACAGGTTAGTTGGTAAACAATTTTGAGAGCATTACATCGCTTTATTTTGTCTCGATATTTTGACGTATTTTGGAAAATTATGGCTTAAACAAAGTTACGGGAATAATCATAACGAAGTCACGATCCATTGATGATTATCAGTTCGATTCCATGATTACATCTTATAGTGGAGTTACTTACTATTTTCCATGACTAAAAAATTACTTCAGTACCGCAGGTTGTCGTATTGCGTGAGCAACAAATGCTCATATAATTATATTATCTATTCCTCAATTTTAATTTGCTGTTACCAGTTATCTGAAGAAGTAATATTGACTGTTCATTATTAGGTAAACGCTATTAGCTTGAGAATATTCTTCCAAGGTTCGAGGTGACCGATATGATATGAGATTTTGCTACTTTTATGTTGAATTTCACGCAAAACATTTAATTTAGAAAATAATGTTGACCAATTGTTTCACCACACTGTGGCATTCTTAAAGCTAGGAATTATGTATCAACTATAGCTAAATCTAAAATTATGTCCTTAAATATTATTAATCAATCTGAATGAGATACGAATGGAGGGATGGGGTAGACAATGGTTTGTTGACAAATGGTGAAATATAGGTATCGCTTTGGTCATTTAATATTATGTAACTATTGTTCTTCCAATGCTTTAATATTTCTATGGATTCTAGAATATTGAGTTCATGTCCTTTTCCGTGAATATGTAAACATACGACTTAAGGGTGAAATTGTGATTATGTTTCAATAGGTGATTAGCGTAATTATTTTTTTTTTGAACTTGTAACGTCTTGAATGTTCATTGAAGCTTACACTGAAACTACACCAGTTTGACCTATGTATAAGGCATTACTGTCATCACACCTCAGCCTGTAAGCTCCAGATTTCTTTAATTTATGTTTCTTAGGTTTTTATTTATAATAGGATTATAGATATGTGTTCTTTCAAAAACGATGTTTTTATTCTGGTTTTTAAGAAATTGAGATATTTCTCGTGAGTCATTACCTAATTATGTAAGACATGCGAAATTTGATTTGGATTTATTATTAATCTGCGGATAAATTAGGTTTAGGTCTTTTTTTTAAGATTATTTTTTATTCATTATATTAACATCATAACTGCTATTTTTAGCAATATCTATGACTCCATTTAATTCTGAATGAAAGTTATGTTTACTTAATGGCATATAAAATTATCTATTTATCATAGCGTGTGATTGCGGTTGTAAATAAGTGTTGTATCTGACCGGTCGGGTACTATCTGTAAAGAATTCAATTATGTCGTCAAAATAGCGATACCAATATGTGCTGGAATTTTGAATTTAATATTTGATTTTCTTAGAATGAAAACGTCGCCTTTGAAACAACAAAAAATCTATAGTCATATGTTAATAATAAGAAATCTAGAGAAGATAGATTAAAGAAATGTGGAGTTAACAGGCTGAGGTGTGAGGACTGTAATGCCTTGTACATAGGACAAACTGGGCGCAGTTTTAGTGTAAGGTTCAACGAACATTTGAGAAGTTTCAGGTTCAAAAATGAGGACTCTAATTACGCTAATCACTTATTGGAACACAATCACATTTTCACCCTTAATCCCGATATATTACATATTCAATTAAAAGGACATAAACACAATATTCTAGAATACCACTTGTATTAACAATGTTATAAATAAACTACACCCAAGCCATAGTCTACCCCCAACCCTCAATTCGTACCACATTCAAATTAATTCCTCATATTTAAGGATATAATTTTAGATTTAGTTTCAATTGTTAACGCCTAACTTATAGAATACCACAGTGTAGTGAAAAAATTTGTCAGCATTATTTTCTGAATTAAATGTTAAAAGTTTTATTTAATTCTCCAACTTCCGAAAGTTGAAATGATTTTACACTACGTAAACGCCGAAACTATGGACATATTTGCTAGTTTTGAAGATGAAGTGGCGAAAATAGTTTTTAGATTTATTTGATTTAAAATTAAATAAGTTGATAAGTAAATATGAAATTCAAAGCCTTCCTTATTCCATTTCCTTCTGGAAATTCGAAGTAAATTTTTAATTAATAAGCTTATTAGTAATATCTACTATCCATTATTACACGCAATTAGCTTGAGCATATTCTTTCAATGGTCTATTCATCAATACTTTCTTTCAAAGCTAGCGAATAGGGCAAATTAGTATCCGGAGGAAATATTCAGTTTACAAAATTATATTGAAATTGTCTGGGTGAATTTTTTTCTACATTGATTTAATAATAGTATTCGGCTGAATGGTTATTAAAAAAACCCTTATTATTACAGATAGAATATTGTGAAATACCTACATCAAAATACTGTAGAATAGCTTTTATTAAGTATTTGTTAAACAATTTGGAAATTGAAAATTTTAAAACTTCAATTACCGGTATAAACAAATTTTTGTTTGAAATGTCAATTATATTGTCTATTTATACAATTACAAATGAAGAAATCGATATCTACATTTTACAAACCTTACCAAAATTTTATTTTAGCCGATTGAGCTACCACAAAGAGGAATCGTTAGAAAAATATTTACAAATACACGAGAAAGGTGGCGGCAGCAAAATGTTAGTGGGGCATTTGGAGAGCTGAGAAAATTGGTGCCGACTCATCCGCCGGATAAGAAACTATCCAAAAATGAAATCCTGAGAATGGCTATAAGGTTAGTATCATTACAGGATACTATCCCCACTATTTATTGTAATCATAATAATATTAAACGAATACAGATAAACTAAACAGTCATCACTCAGTTTTCGTAGATCGTTCAGAAATTGTAGAACAAATACGTACCTACGTTATTTTCATTTTATTATTCAAATATTTCTTTATCTATCTTTCAACACATCCTGAGTAATTTAAATCTAATTTTACTCAAAAATGAAAAACATGTTCAAGGTGTCCAAGTAAATAAATGTGAACCCATATTTATAAAATGTCAGGTTTGAATTGAGTTTGACTTTTTAAATCCAATTGCCAATTTAAATTATGTAATATAATGTTCAAGTGGACATAGTAGGTTTTGTAACAGAAATCAGGTAACATTAGAGACATAGTAGGTTTGTTTATTTATATCACTATAAATGAGAAATACTCACCCTTATCCAATAAAATACTCTTAAAATACTGAGGACCTTTCGGCTACCAAGTAACCATCATCAGAGTAAACTAAATAATAAATCAAAATGTGCTTGTTTAAATATTATTTGGGGATAATAATGCAAACAAGGGGTTACCCTCAGCTGGAGATAAATTGGATTTTAATAAATTTCCATCCGCTTACCTAGATATTTGTGCGTAATGTGTTTTAAAAATGATGGTTTCTTGAGAAATTGTATGACCTGTATTCAAAATGTGTTCGGCTAACGCTGATTTTTCACCATTCTTTATATGGGCAGAATGTTCTTTATACCGAGTTAGAATGTTCTTTCTAGTTTGACCCATATAGAATTTTAAACACGATTCACGATAGATGAATCCCGGATTTGCCGAAGCCGGAAACTTATTTCAAATTTAGAAAACAAATTATGGAATTTATTAATTACTAAAGGATAATTGCTGGAGGATATTTGTTGAAGTTTCTCAACTTCGTTGTTGTAATTCTGCTGGCTCAAGGGGCGTTCAATAATCTACGAACAAGACTATCAAATGGAGCTATTTTATATTTAAATGGTGTAGCTGAATCCGCCGGAGTATAACTGATTTGTTTGAGTGGATTTTCTGTATATGTTTTTATAATGTTAATGTCAAAGAAAGGAAGTTTACTACTTAAGAGGCTCAGATTAGTAGACGAAGAATGATGCAGGTTCTGCGAGGAGATGGACGCAACCTTCATCCACAGCATTGCAGAATGCACTACCTCGCGAAATCCAAGGGCATGGTGCTTCGAAGCGTATCAAACGGAAGAGGGAGATTGACCTAATGTGAAGCCATCCGACATCCTGAGGTTTTTTAAAGCTAGTCAGAGTCAAAATTCAATTTGTAGTATTCTTTTCCATTAGGTATGTACTGAATGGATTATTGGCAGTAGGATCTCCTTTTTAATAGCCCGAAACGTTGCCTTGACACTTTATGGGTATTCGGAGAAGAAAAAGCGGTGATGCCTTGGCACAAAAGCAACTCTTTCAATCAGCAGCTTCATGATTGAGCAGGATGTTCACCCTTTACATAATAAAACATCAAGTTTTTAGACAGACAGGGCGAAAAATCAGTTTTAACGCTTATGAAAGTACATCTTCGCGAACAAACATGAAATATAAAAATAATACTATCGTTTTTTGGGACTCCCAAGGTATATAGCTTATAGTTTCCATGAACAACTTCTTGTTGAAGCAGAACTTGGATATCGATGGAAAATGCCGGTTCCAGAAATTCGTCCACATAACAATGTACTACCCCTTACTGCTAATTTTACTTGCAGAAATCATATAAAGTGCATGAGTGGGAGGACTATCAATGACAAAGACAGGATGGAGTCGTTAGAGCTCCTTTTTTGATGATTGAGTAGCTGTTTTTTTGTTGAACTAAATTCAGAATAAAATATTATTTTGGTATTATAGTCAGTAGAAAGTTTGGAGTAGATTCAACACAGGGCCGCACCAAGTGTTTTTGCCGCCGGGTGCGAAAAATAGCTTGCCGCCCTTAGCGGCCCCTAAAAATATTCTCAAAAATACTTTTTCACTTTTATACACATTTTACATGGACAAAAAAGCAGTACTGTACCTAACATACACAGAAAATATCCTAAATGAGAACGATAATACTAAAAAGCACATTAAATAAAATATTTGATTAACAAAATAATAATGAAGCAAACAAATAATATTTTTATAGCGAAGGAACTTGTCTTGCTTTCATTGTTGCAAAATAATTAAAATAATTTCATCTATTTATGTTTTTCACATATTTCTGATTCTATTGAAATTATTGCCAAATTATTAAGTCCCGATGAGCCGGCTCATCGAAGATCTTGAAGAATTTTTAATAAGTTTTAGTTTTGAAAACGATCTTTTACAACTTGCAACTGATATTTGAAGATTGAAATAAATCTGAGAGCACTTGACAAATTAGGGAAGGTGTCAATTAAATCATTCTAAAAAATGTATTCTAGTAGTAGTCCGTGGGTTTTTTATTTTATAAAAATGGTTGAATTATTAATATTTTATCACACAATCCAAGAGCAATAATCGGGAGTCGTTACTTAATTTTAATTTGACGGCCGCACAATAGTACATTGGAATTGTCATTTTGAGCAGCATACAGACCTAATATTAAGGTAACTCCGATCTTTAAAAAAGGTAATAGAAAAAACATTGCCAATTATAGACAGATATCTATATTACGTTCATTCTCAAACATTTCATATTTTCAGTACGAAATACTAATTTTGATGAAAACTGTCAAGAGAGCAAAGTTGGAGATTGGCAAATTTTCAACTATTTTAAATTACTTATTTTTGCCGATAGAAGGCGCCAATGAGATATAGGATCATACATATTCTATCGCTTAGACAATTTTTTGAATTTCGATTTTTTTTCTTTTTTTTAATTTTTTTTTATTTATAGTAATTATCAATTTTTGCGAAAAGACGCAAGAAAGCTTATAGCAGGAATTTTTTTAGAGTGAGTCGAAAAAAAAAATAATAATTTTTTATTACCATACTAAATAATCATATTCTTACAAAAATTATACTTTTCATATATTTTTTATTGTACATGATAATAATAATAATAATAATAATGAAATTTTCAAGCATTTGTTGCCCTTTTCACATTCATATATTCATTCTCGTCGCTACTTGCGCTATATACTTCTTTCTCCGACGACGATGCTTCAAGTGGATCCGTTCATCTGCGGGTTGTGAAATTGGTGTTCTAGAAGTCCAAAGCTTCCCAAAAAACCAGGTTTGTATGCTGCTCAAAATTTTTACGTCTCAGAAGATTTTTATGTCTAATTATGGTGAGCTACAACATTTTATGAGAACTTCTTTATCAAAATAATGTAGCTTTGAGAAGTCGTATAAAAAACCAAATGTATATTGCATTAATAATGTAGATCCTCTATCAATTGATGCTATTTTTGTATCAAGAATAGCATAGTAAGAATTGACTTTAAAATTCTATTTTGAATCTACAATGACTTCATAGTCAAAAAGTCTTTTTTTGATCTTTTTCTTAATGGTCTATTTTCTACAAAAACGGGATCCAATTATCAGCAATATTAAGAGCGATATATATATATTTTTCAAATTCGATAATAATTTCTTTAATAAAATATCAATTCTCTTAAACAATCTGTCATATGAATATCAGGTTTTTTGTAATAGAAATATTGTTCTCTTATTAATTTCAATATCATGGATGTGGAAGAAAATATTTTCTAAATTATACCGCCCCTCGAGGTCTGCCGCCCGGGCGCAATGCTCCATGGGTTGGCTCATGCTTGATTCAACAGGATAGTAAAGTAGTTAGGAATACTTTTTTTTAATGATTCACCTACAATCAATATTGTGTCAACAAAGTTTCTGGATAGTGTATAGAAAGAATCACACGATTTGCCATGTCCAACATTCCCCCATTACAAGCCTGTTGATTCCAACTTATATATCTTTCTGAGGTTGCCATTATTGTTAATATATTGTTTTTTCCTTTCGTACGTGAACACATTAACTTTATAAGAATTTTCAGATACATACGACTTTTAACAAGTGTGTTGGAGTGGCAACAGACTCACGAATCAGCGATACAAATTAAATGTGAAGATGCTAATTCTATAACCAGACACAATACAATAATTTCAGCGAGTCAGGGAGTCCGTTTACGAGCAAGGCTAAAACGGAGTACACTCTTTGCACACCCACACCTTTGCGATAGGAATGGGAATAATCTTTTGATGATTGCTCCCAATAATCATTTGCCGTATAGAAGGTATAATGGGATATCAGAAAATTTTTCTCAGCAACAAAACAAGAAGATTAAACAAGAAGAAGATATGACTAAGGATAAAGAAGATGTATTGCGTGGAATGAAAGATTAAGTGCATTTTTTGGTCTTTCTAATATGAAGAAAGCTTAAATTCTAGTCACCATATTGTTAACAAGTTATCGAACTGGGGAAAAGCCGTTTGTTGAAGTTCACATACTTTTCTAATTTTAGTGAATATTTGTTTGAAAATAAACTAGTTCCGTTAATCGGAAGGTGATTTTATGATTAAAGCTGTTTCAACATGTAGAATAATCAATCATTCATTTATTTCCCCCAACATATTGAGTAATTAATATAATGATTTGAGTAGTTATTATTAATTGTGATGACAAACTACAGCTCGACCATTCTAGCTTGGCCTCTGATATGCGCGGAAGAAAGAGTGGAAGAGCCACTGTGCAACAGAGACAGAGAACGGCAAGTTCCTGTAATGATGTTAACACTACGAACTGAGCTCTCCAGCCTCAGGTTACTGCGCACGAGGTCTAGTATAGAACTCGTTGACTGCGCATCCAAAACTCAGATTCCAAGCTAGAACTCTATTTGAATGGCAACGCTTTTTCAATCAGTATTCAGTTACATTATATATTCAATATATTCGTAACCATACTTTCTAAATAGTCCAGTCGCACGGTCGACCGAATCCCCTGAGAATTCGGCAAAATTTGATATGGCTGGTATGTGATTAAATCCCTTTTTTTTTACAGATTATTGAATAAAAAGCACTTTTATTTTATCAGAGAATGCCGCTAAAGTTATGGCCACTTTGTCGAAAAAAAAAACTGGAAATTGTCCGGGTTTTTTCATTTATTTAAATTAATTTTGAAATAAAGCCTCCAATCAAAAAAATACAAGTGAATGAGCTAAGGTAGAAGTCATTTGAAGGTTATGGGCCCGAGATAAGATTTTGGGATTTTTTTTCGGTTTACAAAATATATTTTTTTAAATAGAAGATAAATTCTAAAAATATTCTGTTTGCGTGGAAAGTTGACATTCTGATTTTAGTTTTCACTGAATTTTTTTTTTCGTCAAAATTTGAATTTAGCGAAAAACCGTACAATTGCGATTGCACGCTGAAAAATGCGTATTTTGACTCAAGACAAAATGCATTTTGTAGATTTTGACAAATTTTACTTAAAATAACAATCAAATCCCATTTTGCTATAGATGCCTGATTTTGGCGGGACTTTGAACATTATTGACCTCGGAAAATTGGAGAAATTTTTAGGTTAGAATATTGGAAAAAAACAAATTTCAGTAGAAGTCTAGATATTCATATTCTCCATCTAAATCCAAAAATGTGACCTCCTAGTAATCATTGAAAGAAATCAGGAGCGAGTCAAGGAAAAAAATTGTCATGCAAACTATCCTTTTTTATTTGGCTAAGAGGTCACACTTTTCGAATTTTCTAACCTCAAAATTCGGCATTTATAGCGAAATGTGATTTGATGGTTATTTTAGGTAATATTAGTCAAAACCGACAAAATGCATTTCATTTTGAGTCAAAATATGTATTTTTCAGCGTGCAATCCCAATTTTACGGTAATTCGCGAAATTTAAAATTTTGGCGACAAAAAAAATCCAATGAAAAGTAGAATGAAAATGCCAACTTTCTAAGCAAACAAAATATTTTTACAATCTTTTTTCTATTGAAAAAAATATTTTGTACACCGGGGAAAAATCATGAAATGGGCCTTATCTCGAGCCCATAACCTTCAAATGACTTCTACCTTAGCTCATTCGACGCGTATTCAAATTATATATGACTTAGATCTCTTGTATTTTTGAATGGAGGTTTTATTTCAAAATTAATTTAAATAAATGATGAAACCCGGAACATTTCCAGTTCTTTCGCAAGCGGCACTCCAGGGACTTTTCACTTATATTTCCGTTTTTAGAACACCCGAAAACATGAGATAACATACAAATTAGCCATATCAAATTTTCAAATCAACTCTTGTGACTCTGCGACTGGACTAAAAGTAGAATCACATTTTGATAATTCAGGGTATTTAAATTGCAAACATTCAAAAATATTTGACAAAAGTGCGTGAAGAATGTGAAACTTTTATATATTTTATTTCTTTAGTTTTAGATCTTATACCGCAGTTTGGCGATAGAATCTAGAGATCGTCGCAGAAGTTAATTTTTTGATTGAAGCCTGTAACTTGATATCAAAAGCTTCTTCAGTGACCTTAATGTGGTGAATGAGTAAGTTTTGATATGCTCAAAACCGAGGTTATTCAACTTGCATATTTCAGAAAAGCTATTTGAAAGCCCAAGGATAAATTCAGAGAAATATATTAATCTATTTCAACCTAAAGAAATAACAGAACGGTATGGGAACATTTAAGTTGAATTTAGCGTGGTCATAAAAACTAAATAACAGATGTATTTCTCAACAGATTCTGGTGTAGTTCGACCGAATGTTCTGTTTCAAATAATTTGCTAGGTACTATGACGCATTCAAAATGATAATCTTGTCAAATAAGCTGCATGGGTGTAGCCCGTCTGAATATCTGATGAAAAAACAAAATCAAAATTAAATTTTAAATAATAAACGAAAAGGAATGGACATGAGACATGAATGTCATTCAAAAGAATAAATATATTGAGACATGAATGTCATTCAAAAGAATAAATAAATTCGTGTTGAACTGCCTGAAGAAGGAAACAGGTATTAGAATAGTGGCATTTCAGCTGCACACGTCAGCAACAGGAATTGTTTTGTATTTTGTGTGTGCCTTGGTTCCTGGCTGGCCACAAATGTGCTAGAATAGAATAGTCTTCTGATCATGGGGCACAATGGGCACACTCAAGCGGTCTAAGTGCATCTAGGGGTTAAACTCCTGAACCTTAATGAGGTGATGATGATGAAGGTATACCTTGAAGCCAATTACTAAGCCCTGTTGGAACCCGTATTGAACACTCTGCAATCAGAAGCTCTTCTTGACTTCATAAGAAGCTCGGAGCATATCAAGCGCATAACATCGTAAATCACATCCAACTTCCAACCGTATTGTAGCCAAAAAACATATGAAAGAACTCATTGATAACGGAAAGAAAATTAGTCGGGAAGCACCAACATCGTTCTTATCTTCCAGCTACTGCCTCACCTAGTATTTTAAAAGGGCCATATTTATTCCAAATCTTGATTTATTCTATAACTCACTAGTTTTTCTGATGGAAAGAGTTCCGGTGTTTCCATTCCAATCATTGCACACTCTGAAGCACTGACGGGCCACACATTAGGGAAGACTGATCTCAGCAAGTGAGGAACATGGTTAAAACCGATTCAACACTGCTGACACAAATACTGACGGGGCAAGGACCGTTTAACTACCACCTCCACAAGATGAACTTTAGCGATTCGCCTTTCTTCAGGCGGTGTAAACGGAAGAACTAAACATCAATGCACATTCTGTGCAGATGCGTAACACTGATCCCCCCAAGACGCAGAGCACTTTCGGTAGAGGTATGCGATACTGAGGAGATACAGAAAATAGATACGAAGATGGTGCTAAATCTCTTCAGGGCATTAATCACCTTCCCGGTTCCGACTGGGAGTTGAGTAGGTGGTTATTTGTCCCCCTCGGACACTCGGTGAACACTCTGAAGTCAGGTGAACATCTTCGAGTGGGAACCGCTTCACTGGGACGAAGATTGAATAATATATCACGATGTTGGTGTTAACCTTTTTAGGAATCTTTCACCTGGAGGAGAATGGTGAACACTCTCGGGCAAGAACCGCCCCTCTGATTGATAGGTGAACATTCGTGGGTGTGAACCGCTCCACTAGGTGATACGTTAATCGTTAATCTGAAGTGCATGGTGAACACTCGCGTGAAAACTGCCCTTTGGTGGCCTGGTGAAAACCCGTCAGAGGAAACCGCTCCACTAGGTGACACGTGACACGGGGTGCAAAGGGCTTCGGCCTAAGCATTAAGGGACCGCAGTTAATAATAATAATAATAATAATAACGAGCATAGCTAATATGGTAGGCAGGGTATTGATGATTTTACAAATCAAAGGTATGCCTTTACCCCTATCTTTCAACGGTTTGACAATAGACTCAACTTTGGAAATAAAATGGCAATATTTTGACGTTTATAGAATTTCTGGTAAATTATATTTTTCGATTCTTCTGCCTTCTGTTTGGCAATTTTCTAGGTAATATAAGTGATCCTCATTTTCGAACGAGAGGAATGTGATCATGGCTTGATTGTCTTTCCACAAATCGGGCCATTTTTCAAAAAACTGTGTTGCAAATGCTTATTCCTTTCTTCAGTAACACAAAGCGAGAAACTCTGGACTCATATCTGTTGGATAAATCCAATACAGAGTAATTAATATGGAGAAGAAAAGCTGCAAACAAAATTGACTTCAGCAAAATCGCTATTATTTATTACATCAATCACACCTTCATTTTATTATACAATACAACATCAAACTAAGCAAGACAAAATCACTTAATGAAATGATTCAACAGATGTATCGGCTAGGGAGATATATTTACAAATCCTATGTTAGGATAAACTAGTGAGTGACTGATTTGAGTCAGTGATTAATATATTGTAGATGTTGATATTACCTATCACAATTGAACATTACATTATTACATTTTTTCTGAAATTCAGCTTCGTTGATTTGTGTTGCTGGAAATACATTAACCTCCATTATTTCAATAAATTTATTTCGAATACGCGAGGTATGAGAGTGGCTTTATTGAATATGAAATACACTATATTACTCAATCACAATATTCAAATAAAAAACAATTTAACTAAAATTTCAAATCAACCAACAATCTGTGAGAGAAAGTATATTCTTACCTAAATCAGGTAATGTAAACAATTAATATATAATTAACGAGAAATTCATTATATCAGGGGTTCATTATACATCAACATTCCAATAATGAAAACTGCACTTTCTGAAAGGCATTAAGTCGTTGAATAAAACATATTCGAAATGGTTGCGTTTGATTTGTTGAACAGGATATGACATTGACAAGTTGATAAGATAAGATAAGATCTGGAAATAGCATTAGAAATAACGATTTTTCCGTGCATGCGAGACAAATTCTGTGAGACGAAGCCGAACACGGGAAGTCATGTAACCATGGAAAATCCATTTCGGGGCGTGTAATGAACAATAATTCTTATTATACCTATCTGAAAAGAAAACAGAATAAAGGATAAAAAGTTAATTCAGAACATTTTATATTCAAAGATATAATAATAATACATCGTAGTAATACCAAACATGATTAACATTTCCACAACAACGATTCATTATCGGCATTGTTTAATTCATGTCACTATTGAAAAATGTATTCGGAAGAGAATCCAGATATTCCTTAGAACATATTAGATCAAGCGGCACAAGTCCGTGCTGATTCGTTACCATATAAATCCAGCTTGAGATATGAACATGAGTATCAACTTATTATGAAACGGGGAGATATTCTTCCAGTTTATTTCATCGAAAAAGCCAACAACATAAAATTTTCCACGTTATGGAGTCGATTTTCTATGCTAAATAGTTGTTTGGATATCAAAGAAAATGCTGGTAACTTAATCTCCAAAAACTATTGTTCTTTCGAATTGTCAGACTATAGACTATATACCAAAAAAGTTCTGAGTACTAACAGTGGAACAAAAAACTTATGTGAAGCTTCAGATGAAAAATGTGCAGTTTACCGTAAATATGCAGATCTATAGCCTAAAATATGAACAGCAGAAGATTATTTATTACATAACGAAATCGTACGTGTTACGCTCAAAATGTTGGATGTCACCACCAGAGGTGTCCCGACACTAAATAAAATAAAATACCTGAAAATAAAGAATCTTGAAGAATATACCGGACATTGGTAAAGGCGTTCTTTAGGCAACTGCGGCCCCGACTTGGTAACTCTGAAAAGGCACGGAGGATGGCGTTCTTCCAACGTAGCAGAAGGCTACATTGAAGAATCTATACAAAGAAAAATTGAATTATCACAAAAATTGGGTATTCCCAAGCGGCAAGTTCATCGCAGGTTAGTTTGTTAAACTTTTGACGAGTTAGTTTTCTAAATCCTTCTTTGAGCAGTTGTTACTTCTTTAAGAAAATCTGAACAGATGAAGCTGTCATCACAAAACATGTATGTCCGATGGCCAGCGATCGAATTACTGTTGAAATACGAAACTCCAAGCGGCAAGGTCATCGCAGGTTATTTTGTAAAGCTTTTGAAATGGTTGGTTTCTAGAATCCTTCTTTGAGCAGTTGTTCCTTGTATGAGAAAATCTAAGAATCTTAACGCTTATTATTGTTGATATATAATTTAAAGATTTGAGGATATAATAATCCTATCACTCAGATTAATTATTACAGTTATAAGCAGTGATTGAATAATTATGAGTATACGATGGTTATGACATCTAAGTAGCTATAGTTGAAGAAATCTATTGTTTTTATGTGATATGGAATGTTTTTATTTAGGAGTGTTTGATACCTAGTTCCTTCGGTGCAACAAAAAAATCGAAAAATAAAAAAGTGAGTACAAGAAAATTCCTAAAAAGGCTACTAAAATATCAGAATTATTTGTATGAAAAATTATTTGTGAAGAAAATCATTCGGCAATTACATCTTGTATAGTTTTCTTTAAGAAAAATCCGTAGCACCCTACCAATCTCAAAGTTACTTTGGAAAGTATGTGTCAAGGATGAGGTAAAGGGAATGCTTCTGGTATAATATATAAGATAATAAGATTAAATTATAATTAAATAGATAACTCACTAACAGGTTGGTTTTATTTATGATTCTGTCAGTCGGTTATGTTACCTCCGATTGTATGATCCTTCAGTAACATTTAGTCCACCAGCATTTACACATGGAAAATACAAGTGACGTCTGTGACGTCCCATTAGGATTAGGAAAATCAAAACATCTAAGAAATGAAATGCCGAAAGGGTTCCTGAATATACTAATTATGTTGTTGTTGTTTTCAGGAAAGTATCATCAATAATTATTTGTTTTTCTGATAAATGATTTTATTAATTTTTTTGTAGTTAGCGCATGGAAAAGGAATCGGGAAAAGTGCGCTGTTTTGAAAATGTCATCTTTACATGAATTAAATAAGGTGATTTAAATAAGTATAATAAAAATATATTCTAATCCGGAAAATTACAGATCACAGCTCTCAGTCAGTCACGTTAAGGGTTGCTATGTATGTTGTTGTAATTTTGTTTCGAAAAGATTGAACTTGGGATGAATAGATGATCTTCAATTCCTCCAGAGGTTTATTTTTGTGGAAACATAATACTTCAACTGTGATCAAAGTTTGGTATTTGTCAACGCTATAGCACAAGCCTGCCCAACTCCCAATAGACAAAGTTTTTGGTTCACCAGGTTGAACAGTGACAACACGTCCTATAGTCTCAGACAGCTGTTTAGCCCTTCTCAATGGGCTCGTCAGTGAGACGAGGCAGACGTGAAGTCACTGAACATGATCAATCAACTCCGAAAGTGATTTCAATAAATCACCTTCAAAGTGTTTGGCGAATCAGAAGTTCCAACACCATCTGCCGGAAAGCAGTGCATTCTCAGTAGGACATCTGATTTCCGGCAGATGGTGTTGGAACTTCTGGTTTGCCAAACATTCTTCAGAACTCTTAGAAGAATAGTTTACCAGTTACAAAATTCTAAGAATTATCTACTATGGGTTTTTCCTCTTTATGACAAAATCCAGTAAACTTTAATCACAATTTAATAATATATTTGACAAAATTTCTTCACCAGGTTGAACAGTGAAAATACGTCCTATAGTCTCAGACAGCTGTTTCGCCCATCTCAATGGGCTCGTCAGTGAGACGAGGCAGACGTGAAGTCATCATCATCATCATCAAAAGAGGGTGGGAGGCTAAGCCCCCTGACGCACTCAGGCCACTTAGTTGGGCCCATTGTGCGCCCCGTAGTCAGAAGCCTATTCTATTCTAGCAGGTTTGTGGCCCGCCCTGAACCCAGAATATTGCCAGTGCTGGCTTCCATAAGTTCTTCTGGGAGCAGTTTTAATTCTCCGAAGTGTCGGTGCGTGAGGGATGCCAACGCTGGGCATTCTAACAGGATGTGAGAGGCAGTTTCTTCCACCTCTCTGCATTTCCTACATATTGGGTCATCTGCGATGCCCATAGTGTGGAGATGTTTGTTAAGACGACAGTGACCGGTTAGGATTCCAGTCATCTCTTGGATGTCCCTTCTGTTCAGAGAAAGGAGTTTCTTTGAGAGCCTAGGCACAGGCTCTTTGATGAAAAGCTTGGCCTGCCTCATGCGTGGTAATTCTCGCCACAGTTTAGACCACTCTTTATTCAGTTGGTCCAAAAGTAGGACCCTGTCGGAGCAGTGGCGGAACTTCAATTTTTTGGCCCCCCCGCAAAATATTATTCGGGCCCCTTCTACAAAAGAAACACAAATTTTTCTAGATATTTTCATTAAAAAATAACAAAAAGGAACAAAATTGCATTATTAACAATTAAAAATTAACAAAAGAAAATATGTTTAAAATTTAAAATCCTTCCTCCTGGATTTCAAATTTGCAAAATCTCTAATCACATCTTTTATTTCCATATTTGAATTAAAAAATAAAGCTGAAAATATAACTTACCTACTTTCACAGTTCACACTTAATATTTATTTAATATTTTGTAACGAATTCGAGTTGAATGCAAATTTCAAAGTTACCCACAGATTCACAAGATATAGATATCTTAAAATTAACAAACTTAAAATCTAATAGAAAAGTAGAAGAGGGTGGAGTTTACAAATTGGTAGGTTTTTATTGGTGACAGGAAGGAAGAATAGATAACTCTACTACCGTAGAATGAAATGTCTTATGGAAGGGACCAAAACCGTCAAGTATTTACGCTTCCAAAACACGGGAGGGCGCGTCAAGCGTCCGAAATTAATAGGAATTATAATGCGCATGCGGTTGTTATTGTTTTTCAATAGTAGCCATGTTTAATTCATTTGTGGATTTTGTTTCCATAACAACTTGTTGCTTGCTATCATACACGCTATTTCTACAATATTATATATATTATATATATATATATATATATATATATATATATATATATATATATATATATATATATATATATATATATATATATATAGCTAATCATGTACAGGTAAACTATAGGCGAATGAATAATAATAAAGTGAAGAAAATGAAGGTATCTATATGTGCTCAAGTTTTGAGTAGAACTGTTGCATCGACTATTTACCTTATGGCAATTAATGGTAAGTTTAATTTGTGTCATATTATATAAAATAAGTGTATATCTAAATCTTCAAATTGCAGAACAACTCATTGTAATTAGTCTCGATATTTAATTGTATTTATATGTATATTTTATATATTTTTGTTTTAACTCATTGTAATTAGTCTCCATATTTAATTGTATTTATATGTATATTTTATGTATTTTTGTTTTAACCCATTGTAATTAGTCTCGATATTTAATTGTATTTATATGTATATTTTACGTATTTTTTGTTTTAACCCATTGCCATTAATCTCAATATTTAATTATATTATTATATTATATATAGTCATTTCTATTGTTTTTGATGGTTAATTGTATTTATATGTATATTTTATATATTCCTGTTCTAACTCTGTTGTTGAATAAAAACTATTGGTAAAAACTATCGACTTTCATTTCCTACTTAAATTGTAAGAAAACAAAATTTGCATTTATGTGCTGTGTAACTTCGAATTTCCCTCCAAACCATCATTTAGTACGCTTCCAATCCTCACGCGGCGCTCTTGTCGTGGTTTCGGTACCTAACACGGAACATTTCATTCTACGGTAGTAGAGTTATCTATGAATGGAATTGTCGATGCGCCAAGAAATGGTCATAAATAACATCTTTAGAGGTATCATAAATAATAAATATTTGGGTTTGTACAGTTCTGAAAACATGAAACAAATGAACGTACCTACCGGAGGGGACGAGACGGTGATGAGACGGTTGTAAAATTGGGAAGTACATACATAATTAAATAATATAAAATAATATATAGTGGCGTTAATTAGCGACGTAACACTGTCACTGATCAACCCACCCAAACAATTTTCGACAAGTGCTCTGAAGAGTGTCAGAGAGGGGCCTTTTTCTTTGTTTTCAGGCAGCCGAGTCAGTGCGTCAAAACAAAGTATTGACAAACAGATGTGGGAGGTTGGAATACTTGCTAAGGGTTTTAAAATGTTTTGTATTAGAATTGTTTGTTTTTTTTTGCGCTTGCTGGTAAAGTCGGTTATCAGTTTCGAGAATGTTTCACTCTTTTCATGATGCATTTGGGCCCCTATAGCTCTGCCCCCCCCCCCCGCGTTGCGGGGTCCCGCGCATTGTAGTTTCGCCACTGTGTCGGAGAAACTAATCTTTGGTAGTGTGCCCAGCTTGCGTTTCCTTGTAAACAGAACAACTTCCGTTTTGTCAGGATTTACCCTTAGCCCCTCCGTGCGGCACCATCTGTCCACTATGCTGAGCAGCGTATTTTGCAGCTCGCACAGCGTCCTCAAGTGCCACCCAAATGTGACGCCAGCCAAGTCATCGGCATAGGCTTGGGCATAAATCAGCCTCTTCCAGTTCCTCCAATAATCCATCGACTATGAGGCACCACAGAAGTGGAGATAGGACATCTCCCTGTGGACAGCCTTTTGTAGCGGTGGTTTGTACAACGCATTCGTTATGTTGCGCCTTTATCGCACGCGTAGATAGCATGACCCCAATCCACCGGATCAATGTTGGACTGACTCCATGCTTCTCAGCGGCTGAGCAGATAGACTCGACGGACGTGTTATCAAATGCCCCCTCGATGTCCATAAATACCCCCAGGCCCCAGGGCGTGTTCCTCACGGGCCATAGCACCATCTATTCTTGTGACTAGATGATGCAAGGCCGTTTTAGTCGAGAGGCCAGCCTGGTAGGCGTGTTGACGACAGTGTAAGTGGGCCTTCAGTGGGCCATCTCTCAAGTATCGGTCAATCAGTCTCTACATTGCCTTTAATAGGAATGAGGTTAGACTAATAGGGCGGAATGTCTTAGCTTGGGTATAATCAGTTTTACCTGCCTTTGGAATAAACACGACTTTCATTGCCCGCCATAGCTTTGGAATAAAGCCAGTGGCTATGCAAAATCGGAAGATTTTCACCAATAGCTTGATGATAATTTCCTGTCCCTCTTGTAGGAGAGCCGGGAAGATTCCATCTTCGCCTGGTGATTTGTACGGTGCGAACCCGGATATGGCCCACTTTACCTTGTCATAATTGACTATGTCGGAGGACAGATGAAAGTCACCGTTATGACGTGAAGTCACTGATCAATCAACTCCGAAATTGATTTCAATAAATCATCTTCAAAGTGTTTGGCGAACCAGAAGTTCCATCACCATCTGCCGGAAAGCAGTGCATTCTCAATGCGACATCTGCTTTCTGGCAGATGGTGTTGGAACTTCTGGTTCGCCAAAGATTCTTAAGAACTCTTAGAAGAATAGTTTGATAGGTAGAAAATTAGAAGATTCATCTACTATGGGTTTTTCCTCTTTATGACAAAATCCAGAAAACTTTAATCACAATTTAAAATACATTTGACAAAATTTCTTCAAAATATGCTATCTTACACAAAAATAATGAAATTATGTCCTAACAGTAAAGAAAGGCCTGAATATATTTTTTCATATGTTCTTATGTTAATACATATTTCCCGAGGTCTGCCAATCACGTTGTCACCCGGAACTGCGGATTATAAGTTGTTATTTCAAATGAAAATACTTGTACTTATCTGTGAAATTCTTCTAATTTCAGTGTGAGGACAGATACCATTTTCTATTGTAGATAGACATGTACATTACATTCCACTTCATATGTCATACTCGTCTAGGCGTGAAATTTTAACTGTATTCTTTAACAGATTAGTAATGCAAACAGTGAAAGTGAAAGCATACCTGCTGGATTGATCCAGTTATCTGGATGATTAAACACAAGTAGAAATTTTAAGTTAACATAGCAGTTATATTTGAATATTTAATTTATCGCCGGATTATTATATTTCTTAATTGTATAATGATTTCCTTAAATCAAACTAACACTCATCAATCAATCAATTAATGGGAGAAATTGATTATGTTTGCTTTTAAGATCTTATTCGGTCTGAATACGTTGTTGTTCTATTTATTATGCAACAAATTTAGTGATAAATTGTAAATAAAATACAAATTAACACTGGAATAAAATATATTGAAAATAATTCCAACACGCAGTGACATCCTCTCATGAGTTATTGACATAAATTAATGTAAACTTAAATAAAATATCTATTAAATCAATGATTACAAAGTATATTGTTAGCGAAACTATACAGTTACTTTTATTTATTGAATTGATCAATATCAAACTTCAAATAGTTATTTTATTCATCGATGCGAGTATTAGATATAACGTGTCAACATATACTGACCGATGTGCATAAAACAGTAGTTTTTTTTAAGTGTTAAGAAAAACCTAAAAAACGTTACTCTCAACATGAAAAAGGAATTGGTTACAGTGGAAACACACCTGCAACTACGAGGGCAAGGTGAAAAGTCCCTGAAAAATGTAACAAGAAATGATTTATTTGGTCAAAACTTATTTTATTTCTCAACGTGATTACCTTGTAGCCCAATACAATTCCTCCAACGTTTTCCTAATTTAATCCCTCAAAATAGGCGTTTGTTTCAGCGATGACCTAATCGTTGGAGCCAAATCTCCTTCCGCCGAGACATTTCTTCAAGTTTGAAAATAGATAAGAATCGCCGGGGCCAAAGCTGGAGAATATGGTGGATGACGAATCAATTCGTAAAGCAATTCATTCGATTTTGCCATTGCGACTGCAGACCTGTGCGCAGGTGTGTTGTCCTGGTGGACGATCACTTTTTTTGGCCAAATGCGGCCGCTTTCGCTTCACTTCGGCGATACCGTGTGCATTCCAAAAAACTGTCGCCATGACTTTGTTGGCCGATAAACCCCCTTTGGCCTTTTTTTTGGCTTCGATTCGCCAGGACAAGTTCAAAGTTTCGACTGTTTTTTGGTCTCTGGTGTGTTGTGATGGATCCATATTTCGTCCACGGTTACGAAACGGCGCAAAAAGTCCTTCTTATCGCCCTTGAACATCACCAAACACTCTTTTGACACACGGTTGCGCTTCTTGTCAACAGAGAGCAAATGCGGCACCCATCTGGCAAATAGCTTTCTTTTATTCAGAAATTTTTGCAAAATGCTGCGTGCTCGTTCGGTTGAGATGCCCATAGCCTCAACAATCTCTTGCATTTCAACTCGCAGATCTACAATATCATATCATGAATTTTATCGACGATTTCTGGCGTTGTTACCTCAATTGGACGTCCCGAACGTTCGGCGTCCTTTGTGGTCATACTACCACAACGAAAATCAGTAAGCCACTTGTGAATCGTTCCAATCGATGATGAGGCATCCTTGTAATGTTCAGCAAGCGATGCTATGGTTTGCGTAATGGTTTTTCCACCCAAGAAATAATGTTTAATCAAGACGCAAAATTCACTTTTTTCCATGTTTCGTTAATATGCAATTTACTGACAAACGGACGAACACTGTCATAGATGAAACCCTCCTACTTGAAATAAATATAAGAAAACGCTAAAAGTAATACAGTAAAATATCGTTTTCGCTATAAACGACTTACACATCAAAACTAAACCAAATCCAACTATGATTCTCATTTGAAAAATACAACTTCAGTCCATAGCTCGAAATTGAACCTTTTTTTCCAAATTTCCTCGACACCATTGGATTATAAAAAAAGTGCCTGAATAATGTAAAAGTTATTTCCTCCTAACTTCACAAACAGTCACGATATACACAAGTTTAAAAATCAAAACTCTTGTTTATAAGTCGAAAACAACAAATGGTAGCAAATTTGGGTTTCCACCAGTGAATTTGTCTCTAAAAAAGAGATCCAGAATGTGACTTCAATTTTTTTGTATCTCCTATAGTTGCCGAATTACCCTAATACAAATATTTGAAATTTGTATATCCTGTACATTCGCATAAAATCTCAAAAGGAACTGATTGGTTATAAGAAAACTGACCTTTATCTCACATTCAATTTTCATAATATGTATCATAATAAAGATTCTTATGGATTATATATAAATTCTCGGGAAATAGGTCACATTAACCCTTATGCTATATAGTTTCTCGTCTTTACGCACGTTTCGGTCTAACGACCATCATCAGGAGACTTATTATGTCTAAAACCGGATTACTTAAAACTAATTGTATTACCACAAAGCGTCCTTAACGCACCAATTTCAATTAAAATGCCCACGTCGCCGAAACGAACAGAAACGCGAATAATCGAAATTGTAACACATAAATGTTATACCAAGTATAATATATCAAGAATCCACTGTTAAGCAGTACTCTTAAAAAATGCGAACTCATGTCAAAAGTCTGTGAACAACTAAAAACGAGAACATTAGGTTCAAACCAGATGTTGGATTCACGAGCTAATAGAAAAAGGTTTGTCAGTCATTGGAAATATACTTTTGACATTCCACCTAAAATATTCTTTTAACATTATAAAGAGGCATGTAGGAATTTGCAAGAGTTTTAATTAATTAGGTTAGAATAAATCTGACTTAGTGTCTGAATATCTGGCCTATAATTTACAGATTTGGAGTCACGTTTTATGTGAATCACCTCCAGAATAGATCTTTTATAATAATTGGTTTCCTCAGTTAAAATATTGATACTTTTGTAATCGAATTGATGGTTATAATCAAAGCAGTGCTTAGCAAGGGCTGTGAAGTTTTTGTTTCTTGTGCTATACTAATGGCCATACATTCTTTTTTGTGAATATTGTTTAGAGATTCCAGTAGGTATAAGTCCCATCGCAATCTAAACAATTTAATTTGTATACTGTGTGGGTTTGTTTATCTTTAGGTATTAAAGATTTAAAGGTTTTAGATTTGAGAAATATTTTCCAACACAGTTAGTAGGCTTATGCGCAACATTTATATCGTACTTTTTCAAACATTTCTTGCATTTTTAGAATGCACATACTTTCAGTATGGTGTTCAATATTTTGGACAAATATTCGGCACAGCAATGGGATCTCCTATTTCAGCTACCATTGCTAACCTCGTTATGGAGTGCCTAGAGGAATCTGTTATAAGTTCATTAGATTTTCGGCCTGTATTCTTTGAACGGTTTTTGGATGATCGCCTTATGGGTGTTCCCAACAATAAAATTCAATATGTAATTGATAAATTTAACAATTTCCACTGTAAACTACAATTCATTTGTGGATTAGAATCAAACAAAAACATAAATTTCCTAGATATGAACATTAAGCATGATTCAGATTGAAAAACAAAAACCTCTTGGTTTACTAAAGAAGTTTGGTCTCAACGTTATCTTCACTTCAATTCCGTTGCACCAGCTTGTCATAAAAAAAGTGTCATAAACAGCCTCACAGACCGCGCGATAAAATTGTCCCACGCAGAGGACCGTCCCAAAAATTTAAAAATTGTTCGTAATACACTAGAAATGAATGGCTACCCAAAAACTTTCTTCAATCCTATCATTGAAGACAGAATAAACAAAATCTATAATGGTTCGTCATATAAGAATAACATAAAAGGTAATACAGACAATTTTATAACTTTACCATATATTCCGGAGACCTCAGAGAAAATCAAGAATTGTTTGAAAAAGTGCGATATAAATGTTGCGCATAAACCTATAACTGTGTTGGGAAATATTTCTCAAATCTAAAACCTGTAATACCTAAAGATAAACAAACCCACACAGTATATAAATTGAATTGTTCAGATTGTGATGGAACCTATACTGGAATCTCTAAACAATATTTACAAAAAAGAATATATGGCCATAAATATAGCACAAGAAATAATAACTTAGAAAATCACACCACCCTTGCTAAGCACTGCTTTGATTATAACTATCAATTCGATTACAAAAATGTTGATATCTTAACTGAGGAAACCAATTATTATAAAAGACCAACCTGGAGATGATTCACATAAAACGGGATTCCAATTCTGTAACTCATAGGACAGATACACAAAATCTAAGTCATATTAATACTAATTTGATTAAATATGATTCTTATGGATTATATATAAATTCTCGGGTAATAGGTCACATTAACCCTTATGCTATATACTTTCTCGTCTTTACGCACGTTTCGGTCCCACGACCGTCAGGAGACTTATTATGTCTAAAACCGGATTACTCAAAACTAATTGTATTACCACAAAGCGTCCTTAACGCACCAATTTCAATTAAAATGCCCACGTCGCCGAAACGAACAGAAACGCGAATAATCGAAATTGTAACACATAAATGTTATACCAAGTATAATATATCAAGAATCCACTGTTAAGCAGTACTCTTAAAAAATGCGAACTCATGTCAAAAGTCTGTGAACAACTAAAAACGAGAACATTAGGTTCAAACCAGATGTTGGATTTACGAGCTAATAGAAAAAGGTTTGTCAGCTATTGGAAATATACTTTTGACATTCTACCTAAAATATTCTTTTAACATTATAAAGAGGCATGTAGGAATTTGCAAGAGTTTTAATTAATTAGGTTAGAATAAATCTGACTTAGTGTCTGAATATCTGTCCTATAATTCACAGATTTGGAGTCACGCTTTATGTGAATCACCTCCAGAATAGATCTTTTATAATAATTGGTTTCCTTAGTTAAAATATTAACATTTTTGTTATCGAACTGATGATTATAATGAAAACAGTGTTAAGCAAGGGCGGTGGAATTTTCTGAGTTTTTGTTTCTTGTGCTACACTTATGGCCATACATTCTTTTTTGTAAATATTGTTTAGAGATTCCAGTATAAGTCCCATCGCAATCTAAACAATTTAATTTGTATACTGTGTGGGTTTGTTTATCTTTAGGTATTAAAGATTTAAAGGTTTTAGATTTGAGAAATATTTTCCAAGCTTATGCGCGACACTTATATCATATTTTTTCAAACATTTCTTAATTTTCTCTGATGTCTCGGGATGTATGGTAATGTTATAAAATTGTCTATATTACCTTTTATGTTATTTATATATGACGATCCATTATAGATTCTGTTTTGAATAAACGGAATTTCACTTCTTATGTATATCCTTGAAGAGAACGGCATATTTGTCAAAAATGCTAATGTGATGATTCATCGTGTTTAAAGGGACACAGGGAATATTGATATAAAAGTATAGATCGCTTCAAAGAAAGAACCTGAGGGCACGACAATGTTGGAAAATTTATGTGTGAGAATTATGAATGTTTAGATTTAGCAATAGATGGCTGTATTATCTGATGTGAATACGTATTACTAATGAGGTGAGTTCAACGCTCGTATTGCATCAAAAGAAAGTAAACTGAGAAAAGACTTAAATATTATTGCTACTCCAATAGTCTTATCTACATTCTTTCCGAAAACGCAAGAAATCGAACATTCGGATGCCACAGCCAAAGGAAGATTAGTGACGTGCCGGAAGAGGGTGTGCAGTTCTAAAGATTGTTTCCACTGCTATACGATCATAACAGTGACGCCACACCTGTTGACCTTGTGTGTATAGAAGTGAACGTAAACCCAACGCGATCACGATTGTTGAATAGTTGACTCTCGAGAAGAACCTGCTGGTCGCTGCTCCTTTCGTTTATAGGTTAGTGAATTTAAGCAGAATCAGCCTATTGATATTGGATAATGGCCAATTTTTAAATAATTTAAGTGTTTGTTTTTGGTGACAGTGTTTTGAAACGTTTTGTGCTGGGATACACTTGTGCTACAAATAATTATTGCCACTGACAATAGGATATAAAGGTGAGTACCTACATTCGAGATATTATTTCACATACAAAAAGGAGTGTGTACAGTGATCTATTTAGATGATATCGTTGCATTATCCAAATCGTGTAGGTGCTTTTTTTTGAAATTGATAATAGAAACATAATTACGCTAGGAGATAGTTTATTAAAGAAAGCTGGTGCCCATTAGTTGATTCCTCTTCATCATGAAAATCATAGTTATTCAGAAACTTGCATGTATAAGTTGTATGTATCAAGTACTCAATAATGTGACGAAATGACAATTTAAAAAATGTCCCATTAACCTAATTTTCAAACCTTAGTTGCACGGTAATCAACAACGGCAAACTAATCTCAGTATTGCTTATATTATGTGTGTGATCGGCCATAAATGATAAATTAATTAAGAAAGATGATCCAAGATTCTGCAAATTGCCATAATGCGGATATAATATACGTTTTTGTTTTTTATCGTGTCTTATTTGCTGTAGGTAATTTCGGCTTGGACATTTCTTTGTCGTCATATGGGTTAAGTACGGGTTTTCAACCAATTACATTGAACGTCTTTTTCGGAAACAAGAATTTTTACTAAAAAAATGTTATGGTAACGGGAGTTATCCATGGTTATTGAACGATGGGTAGATAATACCTAAGTAGGTAGCTATATACTAATTTTTCTTTTTCCTATTTTTCAAATATAATACCGCTCATTCCGTGAGAATAACAATATTTTTCTTTTCTTGAAGGACCTATAGGTTGGATTCGAATGAAGTGTTCCCCATTGTAACCTTTTAGGTTCACGAATGCTTACAACCATGAAATTTTGTCATGTTGTGGTAACGAGCATTATCTATTATCATAGGTACATAAAAAGCTAATACCTACAAACTCTTCTTCTCTCTACTTTTCAAATATAATACCACTCATTCATACTTCACGTTGTCAATACTTTTTCAATCCCGTGGGAATAACAAACTTCCTTCTTTCTGGGAAGACCTATTTGACCTATAGGTTAGATTCTAATGGAATGTTTCACATTGTAACCTTTTAGGTTCACGAACGCTCAGAACGATGACATTCTGCCATGCTGTGGTAACGAGCATTATCCATGATCATGAGCGATAGGTAGATGAAAAGCTAATACCTACTAACTTTTCTTCCCCCTACTTCTCAAATATAATACCGCTCATTCCTACTTCATGTTGTCGATACTTTTCAATCCTGTGGGAATAACAAACTTCCTTCTTTCTTGAAAGACCCATAGGTTGGATTCTAATGAAGTGTTTCCCATTGTAACCTTTTAGGTTCACGAACGCTTACAAACATGAAATTTTGCCATGCTGTGGAAACGAGCATTATGCATGATTATGAGCGATAGGTAGATGAAAAGCTAATAACTACTAACTTTTTTTCCCCTTACTTCTCAAATATAATACCGCTCATTCCTACTCCATGTTGTCAATACTTTCCAATCCTGGGAGAATAACAAGAAACTCCCTTCTTTCTTGAAAGACCTATATGTTGGATTCTAATGAAGTGTTTCCCATTGTAACCTTTTAGGTTTTCGAACGCTTACAACAATGAAATTTTGCGACGCTGTGGTAACGAGCATTTTGCATGATCATGAGCGATAGGTAGATGAAAAGCTAATACATACAAACTTTTCTTCCCCCTACTTTTCAAATATAATACCGCTCATTCCTTCTTCATGTTGTCAATACTTTTCAATCCTGTGGGAATAACAAACTTTCTTCTTTCCTGAAGGACCTATAGGTTGGATTCTAATGAAGTGTTTCCCATTGTAACCTTTCAGGTTCACGAACGCTTACAAACATGAAATTTTGCAATGCTGTGGTAGGTAACGAGCATTATGCATGATTATGAGTGATAGGTAGATGAAAAGCCAATACCTACTATTTTTCTTCCCCCTACTTCTCAAATGTAATACCGCTCATTCCTACTTCATGTTATCAATACTTTTCAATCCTGGGGGGTAATTACAAACTTCCTTCTTTTTTGAAAGACCTATAGGTTGGATTCTAATAAAGTGTTTCCCATTTAGGTTCACGAACGCTCACAACGATGACATTTTGCCATGCTGTGATAACGAGCATTATCCATGATCATGAGCAATAGGTATAAGAAATGTTAATACATAATTCGAGAGTTATGTATCAAGTTTCCTTCTACCCATTTTTAAAAGTTATACCGTTTATTCCTCCATGGATACAAATCAATATTTTTGAATACTATAAGAATAGGAAATTTTTTCCTTGGAAGATTTAGCTTCAATTCTAATAACCTTTCAGTACACGCTTAACGATGAAATTTTTTCAAGAATTATTCAAAGAATTAATCCTATACTAATTACACATATTCTGGGAATTATAAATTGAGTTGATTTGCCAATGTGATTTTTACAATTTCTCAAATTTATCGAATAAATCTTTCTTCATATTTATATGAGTAAATATTTATATATTATCATTGCTCATGTATAACTTGATGATTGATTGAGATCGTAAATATTAAAATGAGATAATATATTATAGGGCTTAGTTAATTATTTATGGGAATAATATGGAATTATGAACACTTCACTTCGTGGTAAGTCATAATATGGTTGAACGAAAATCAGTTTATTTTCAACTCTTTGTTAACTTTTCATTTGTTGTTTTGAAGGGATTAAACTAGGGTTGATGAAATTAGAAGAATACTCCTGTGGGTCAAATGTAAATGTCAGGTACACTTATGTTTACGTAGAGGGAGAAATTGTTTCTATAGCTTCCATTAGTTTTGAAATATTTATTTTACCCTATATACCGTATTTGTCTCTCTCAAGAGACAGAACCCAAAATGGAGGATAAAGAATTTCTATTTATATCCACCCGATTATGAAAAATTTAAATATTATTATTTTGAAAGTATTTCATCAGGGGGACAGTGAAAGGGTTAAAAAGTTTCAAATCTTCCACAGCTATTGTTTGAATGAATGATTAGGATTATGCAGTACGTATGATGTACTCATTGATATTTTATTATTACGTGAACACGGTTTGGAATAAAATTATTTCCAGAAATATTAGATTAATAATTGAATGATTGATGAATCAATCATTTTGTGATGATTTAATCTCAGGCCGCCAGTACCTTCTAGTGGGTGGTCCTGTGAGTGTATATATCGCCACTATTTCTCTCTATAATCGGCCAGATAGATCGCGCAGAAAAAGACGCGTGAAACAGACCGAATAGCGTCGAGTATTTCGACGGACCGCTCAGCTCAGAAACTCGAAAACTTATCAAAGTACGACTGCAAATTTTTATGCCAGTAAATTTCGAGCATCATATAGTTTGGGTCAAAATTTCAAGTGGATTGCATTTGCCGTTTTGCCGCTACACGAAAACACACCTTGGATCAAATAACCCGATTCAAGAGAAGACCTAATCTTGAATAGATTCATAGTGCAATTTTTAACAACGCAGGTTAGTTTGAGAATTATTGTGGATTATTTATAGGCTAAAAATATCAAAACGCAGAAAATAACCAGTATTAACAATTAATTCCATTGAAACTGCGGTTCATAGAGTTCCTCTAAATAATAATGTGACCTAGTTAAATTTAAGATAACTTCAAACACGTAAATCATTTTAGATATTCTGATTGTGGAATGAAGTATTTGGGTCCTGTTAGGAATAAAATATTAATTAATATATGATTTCACTATATTCAGATCCAAAGAGTTTCTGAAAGTATACTGATATTGAATAGAAGTTCATTTGGACTAGTTTTCTTATTTTCGTATTGTCTTTTCCCGATCGGAAAATAAGTCCCTATATTTTACGCTTTTTCTGAAATATTATGAAAATGTTCTGTAATAATTATCAATTTTCATCAATCCATGAACAATCAAATAAATCCAATAATATTTTCACATAATACAAATTCAGCAACAAATTTAAAATTGGCCAGTCTATTACGTATGTAAAGCCGAGTCACGTCAAGAAAGAAACGACGTACCTGACAAATGAAATAAAAAATTTATTTATTTCTCAACACTATCTCCTTGTAGCGCGATGAATCTCGTTCAACGTTTTTCTGATTTTTAGATCCCTTCCAAGTAATACGATTTCGGCAATCCTTCGAAATAGGCGTTTGTTTCAGCAATGAGCGCTCTCCGCCGAGCTATTTCTTCTTTGGCCTCTTCAGCTTCGATTTCCGAAAACATGTCTACTGTTTCGACTGTTGTTTGGTTTCTGGTGTATTGTGATAGATCCATGTTTCGTCCACGGTTACGAAACAGCACAAAAAGTCCTTCTTATCGCGCTTGAACATCGCCAAACAATCCTTTGAAGTTGTCAAACGGTCGCGCCTGTTGTCAACAGAGATCAAATGCGCCACACATTTGGCAAGATGGCTTTCTCATATTCAAAAATTTATTAAAATATTCCGTACCCGTTCGGTTGAGATGCTCATAGCCTCAGCACTTTAACTCGCTGATTATCCAACATCATACCATGGATTTTATCTACGATTTCTGGCGTTGTGAACTCAATTGGACGACCAGAACGTTCGGCTTCCTTTGGGGTCATACTACCACAACAAAAATCAGTAAACCACTTGTGAATCGTTCCAATCGATGATGAGGAGTCCCCATAATGTTTAACAAGCTATGCTTAGGTTTGCGTAATTTTATTTCCACGCAAGATGTTTAATCAAGACTCGAAATTCACTTTTTTCCATGTTTACAAAAATCTTCAAGGTTGCTTGCTTTTGATGGGTGTCAAAACAGAACTGAATGACATATCAGTCAGTTAATGATGGCACATCACAAATGTCTCATGAAATTTTCGATTGTGGCGCCATCTGTTTTATTTTTCATGGACTTTCCACCTGGTCCTCGTAGAAATGTCAGATTGACCAGGTCTTCCATGTTTTTGAATACAAGTAGCCTAAGCCGTTCTTAAAATAAACATGCAGCTTATTGCACAATGAAACTCAGCAGTTTCAAAATCAAACTGATTCTGGACTTCTTCAAAGAGATAGGACTGAAAACCAGTAATCACATGGGAACAAGCACAAAACATATTTCAGGTAATAATGCTTTGTCTTCTATCAGAACCACTCCAAACGTCAATAGTAATAAGAATGCCAATTTCACAATTATTTGCAATCAATTGTTTTTTATCTGTGTTAACTAAACTTTTAGTCCGTTTACGGATAATGAATGTAAATTGGACACTTTTGAATTTTTATCGCTTTCCATTTATTTATGAAACAAACGTCTATTTACATAAAACATGTTAAAGTGATGTGACCTACTTACAGTTAATTATTAATTAGTGAGCCATTAAGTTTTACCTACATCTCACGAGTGTTATCTACAATAACAAAATCCATTCATACTTTGAATCAATGATATGCATCTTTTATGTCACTTCTTCTTAGATATGTACAAATAAATTATGCATAATTGTAGCACAATTTCAATTTTGAAAAGGATAATTTAAAATATATAAATATATATTATACTGTCATTACGCTTCAAATTGTGCCCTGAAATATCATATCCGGATGAGGATACAGCAACTATTCGTTTCATTTGTTGCACCATTGTTTTTGAATGTTTGTGACCCATTCCAAGGAATAATATATTTTCTCCAACATGCTTTCAGAATCTATATTTTTTATGATTAAAAACTATATTGTAATGTATATCATTCTAACAGACTGTATATATGGTCTGTATCAGTTTCGACCAATCGGAAACGGCTTAGCTTGAAGCAATTAATCATCTCAATTCACGCCTTGTCGTTGAATACAGCGTTCATTTGACGACCTTTGTTCCGGTTGCTATGGTTACATAGCGTTTATCACGTTCATCGTTTCAAGTGACAGTTTGCACTGTTCGCGAAACATTTAGTTTGACAAAACTATTATTAATAATTGACAAAAGGTGGTTAGAGAAAGTATAGTCATGAGGCATTCCAAACTTGTTGTAGAATATACTATTTTACTGAATATCATACCACCGTACCATTCATTATAAGTTCATTTCAATAATTTCAGCGATATGAGTTGTGATAACGAGAATAGTTGAATTGATAATTTCAAGTAGTTCTTGATCAATTGAAAGTTATACCTACCCATATTGTTTCGAAATGAGGATATAGCATTTGCGTTTTTGTGTCTTTAGCAATGGAAAAAAAAATCAGAAATGTTTTCTTGTCATTCTTATGCAATGTCAATTGAATTAGGTTCTCGGAACTGATATTCTGACAACTCTTCAACCTGTTGTTGTCTTTTGAAGAAATAACGAAGTACTAGAAATTACATTTGGAACATAATCTATTTTGCTAAGGTAAGCCTGCTAATTTCTTTAGACCGACTGGTAACACGACAACCAAATCTGCGGAATAGCTATTTCGTCCTCTGGATGGTTTGAAAACTTAAAGTAAATACTAGTATAATAGTAAAGCGAACCTACCAGGCTTTTTCTTAGCGTTTGGTTTTATGGCTTAATCATTTCTTGAAGTAATCAACAATGAATCCAAAACATTTTCGCAGATTTGGAATTGGATTTGACTCACTAAGTATTTTTTATGTACTTTCATATCCTATTATTCTATTCTCAATGGTGCATTACGTGAATTGGTTCTTTTTCATAGTCCGCAATAATCAATGAACTGATAATCTGATTGAACAAATATATAATAACAATAACGCGATATACGAGACTCTTTTTTCGCTAAGTTTTCCACTAATGATTAATTATATATACATTTTCGGAAAATAGGCCAAACTAACACACATGCTTATTATTTTCGTCTTTACGTACGATTCGGTCTCTCGACCGTGATTAGAAGACGTATCAACGTCTAAAACGGGATTTCTTAAAACTAATTGCAAAGGGTCCTTATCGCAAAAATTTCAATTGAAAATACCCACGTCGTCTAAACGAACAGAAACACGAGTAATCGAAATTGTAAAACATTAATGTTTTAAGTATATGAATATGTATTAAGAATCCACTGCTTAGCAATTTTCTTATAATTAGTCCAAGCAATAGACGACGGCCTAATGTAAAATTTGAAGAAATTAATAACTGGAAAAAAAAATATTAGCATATAGGAAATTAAATTTGAAGGGAGCCACTGTTTCATGTAACTCGACCCGAAATGGCGAGCATAACCTAAAAAATTGGCAAAGTTGCAAAAAGCGGTTTTTCTTAAATAAGTAAAAAACTATAGCTCGGATCGAAAAAGTTGAATGTGAAAGTTGTAGGTATTAAATAGATCTATCGATTTGTTTCGATGATAATTATTGATATCTTTCATACTTTTCGAGTTATATTGAAAAAACCGTTAAGAATCGGGGAGTAAAAGTTTTGTTTAGAATGCACCTTTAAATACGGTGAGCAATCCTATTTCAGGTACTATTTCTAACCTAGTTATGGAATGCCTAGAGAATTCTGTAATAAATTCATTATATTTTCAACCCGTATTCTTTAAACGGTATGTAGATGATTGCCTAATGTGTGTTCCCAATGATAAAATTCAGTACGTGATTAATACATTTCCTAGATATGAACATTAGACATGATGCAGATGGAAAAAGAAAAACTTGGTGGTTTACTAAAGAAGTTTGGTCTCAACGTTATGTTCAGTTCAATTCCGTTGCACCAACAAGTTATAAATTGTCCCACCCAGAGAACCGTCCCAAAAATTTGAAAATTGTTCGCAATACGTTGGAAATGAATGGCTATCCAAGAACATTCTTCAATCCCATCATTAAAGAAAGAATAAACAAAATCTATAATGGAACGTCATATATAAATAATATAAACGGTAATACTGTTTATTATTACCATACATTCCGGAGACCGCAGAGGAAATTAAGAAATGTTTAAAACAGTATGATATAAATGTTGCGCATAAACCTATTAGCTGTGTTGGGAAATATTTTTCAAATCTAAACCTTTTAATACCTAAAGATAAACAAACCTACACAGTATACAAATTAAATTGCTTAGATTGCGATGGAACTTATACAGGAATACAATATTTACAAAAGAGAATGTATGGCCATAAGTATAGTACAAGTAACAAAAACTTCCACCGCCCTTGCTGAGCACTGTTTTGATTATAACCATCAATTCGATTGAAAAAATGCTAATATTTTAACTAAGGAAGCCAATTATTATAAAAGATCTATTAAGGACATGATTCACATAAAACGTGACTCGCAAGTCTGTAAACCCTAGAACAGACCTTCAATCATTAAGTTAGATGTATACTGATTTAATCAATTAAAACCCTTGCAAATTCCTACATGTGTATTTATAATGTTAAAAATATATTTTAGGTAGAATGCACAAACAGCAATATTTCTATCTATTACCTCATGAATCTTTAACATCTGGTTCGAAAGTGGATACTTGAGCGTTATATTTTTTGGTTTCAGTCATATACAAACATTGTTTGACATGACTTCTTACATTATAAGAAAATTGATAAGCAGTGGATCCTTGATACATATTCATATACTTAAAACATTAAAGTGTGATAATTTCGATTACTCGTGTTTCTTTTCTTTTCGGCGACGTGGGTATTTTCAATGGAAATTGGAGCAATAAGGACGCTTTGTGCTGATACAATTAGTTTTAAGAAATTCCGTTTTAGACATTGATACGTCTTCTCATGATGGTCAGAAACGTACGTAATGACGAAAATAATAAGCATGTGTTAGTGTGACCTATTTCTGGAGAATTTATATATAATTCATATCTGGGTCAAGAATCATTATCAAGTAATGATTGATGTTTAGTTTATGCGTAAACTGTTGTTCCCTATCTCTATATTTTAATTCGAGCATATAATGTTTCTCCAACCTGGAATAAGTAAATAAAATTGAGTCGTTGAACCCCTTCATATCCTCTTTACGTGCAAATTTACCAAACTTCGCGTGGTTCTCAAAATTCGCACTTAAATTCTAAAGTTACTCATTTCCATGTTTTACTTTCGAACCTGTATTGTTACTGATTTACTGCCGAAATCATTTTGCCTTATTACACCTTTCTCTAGCACAAACGATATTGTACTAACATTTACAAGGCATTTTATCATCCGCAGCCTGCATGGGAAAACATTCAAACAATTTAGTGAAAGTTTTGAACCGTATCAAATGATTGTACAATTGCCTATCGGCGAATTGATGGAGGTTGGAACGTTTTCGAAATCGGCATACAATTGAATTGTAGATATGACGAA
Source organism: Endomychus coccineus (assembly GCA_958510875.1). Taxonomy (NCBI): domain Eukaryota; kingdom Metazoa; phylum Arthropoda; class Insecta; order Coleoptera; family Endomychidae; genus Endomychus; species Endomychus coccineus. The sequence continues at coordinate 53,077,909 of OY294068.1, read as the reverse complement.
TTGAGAACATATTATTCCCTGTTTGCTATACCTGGAGGATATCAACCAGAGTAGCTATTTTGTAATTTCCTACTTTTAAATATACCTGGTGATACGTACAGGATCTTGCTTTAGCGTCTACTATAAAATTCGATTACGATTAAGGTTAATAGCCGTTAGGCACTAAATTATAATATTCCTGTTTTTTCTTGAAATAAGTGAAATAATTTAATAAAAAATATGTAGAATAGATAGTAAAATGAAACACAATTTTAAATTTACATGAACTAAAAAGTTCACTTGCTGACAATATTTTCATCACATAGTTTCAATATCAACTGTTGAAACTCGCTTTGATAATGTCCCTGTGTGACGCAACAATTGTCCGAATTGTCCATTGCACTGGATTCAAATTTAAATTTATGTTTTATTTCACTATTCTTTTTTTACACCAATAAACACCGATTCCATAATTATATAATTATAACTAGAGAAACTCATATAATACGTAATGTGCATATTTTGCATATTCAGCATATAAAAGACATTTTTTGAAATATCTACATGTAACCTCAAAAAACAGCATATGGTGCATAAAATACATCAAAATTGAAAGAATTACAAAAAAATTTAAGTCATATAAATATGTAGGAGACATTTGTATTTCCAAAAGAAAGCCATTACTTCGTGATAATTTATAATATCGATATAATAAAATAAAACCTTTTTAGTTTGTTTTTTATCACATATATTATAGCAACAAATCGTGACTATAGTTTCGACATTAGCGTGTCATCTTCATACAATAGTATCGTTAGAAGATTACGCGCTAGTGTCGAAACTATAGCTACGATTTGTTTCTATAATAAGTAAAAGTGTTTTATTTTATTATAACATTTGTATTTATTCATAGTTTGGGAATTCAACCCGAAAGATGGTGAAAGAGAATCGCTATATTTCAACGTTTTTGACAGCTCTGTATGTAACGTAACGTTAACATGACAGACAGTTCATAGATACACATACACACATGTCCGTGGCAGACCTACACATAACATATAAGACATAAATTATAATTTGATGTTTATCAACGCCATATACATGTATTGAAAGTATTTGAAACTCACTAATAAACTATAAAAGAGTTCATACTGTGGGTATATTATAACACTATATTGATAAGAAATAATCACTTATCCATTAAAAATACTATTAAAGTAATGAGGACCTTTCGGCTACGAAGTAGCCATCATCAGAGGAAACTGAATTATAAATCAAATGTGCAAATGGGGGTGTGTAAGTTACGTACTTTATGATGGGGACCGAGTTTATTATATCTAACTTGCGCACCGCGTGTCAGGGATCAAGGGTCAGGTAGAAAATATTAGGTAACTCGCTAACACATCCCCCCTCCTCCACGCCGACGCTCGGAAAATAACTCTAGTACCTAGGGTCGCAACAGGTAATATGTCATAGGAATATGAAACAGCATCAAATCAATTGGTCAAGTTTCGGACTTTTATAGATTGATATTTTATCTTTGAATTTTGTATACTGATTGATAGCTCGAAAAAACCAATTAAATCCATTTTTTGCAAGAAGTTTTGGTAAGTTCCATCAATTTCCGGTTCTAATTAGCCAATTTCCGAGCGATTATGAATGATCTCGTTATCTTTGAATTTGGTATAGAGATTGATAGCTCAAAAAAACCAATTGAGTTTATTTTTTGCAAGAAAATGGTTTAAATTATGGTGAATTCCATCAATTTCCGGTTCCAGTTGACCAACTTCCGGGCGATTATGAATGATCTCGGTATTTTTGAATTTGATACAGGGATTGATAGCTCAAAAAAACCCAGTTAGGTCCATTTTTTTGCAAGAAAAAGGTATAAATTATGTTAAATATCATAAATCTTCCGGTGTCAATTGGCCAATTTCCAGGTGAAAAATAAAGTGTATTTTTATATCCAAAATGGAGGTTACTTACAAAATCTTCTTATGGAAAACCCGAGGGAAAACCCTCATTCATCGTTTTGTTAAAATTCTGAAAGATGGTCGCAAATTTTGGAGATATACTACCAGCACCAGCAACTGCCAGGCTAACGCACATACGTCTGCCATTGATGATTCAATGTTGAAAATGTATGATCAACATAATCATGGTGTGATCAACAACAAAAATGTTTGCGAAATAGTTGTGAATAGTGCTGTTAAAAGAAAAGCTACAGATGATATATCTGAAAGACTGTTAAATATTATGAAGTGTCATGGAAGAGAAAGTTAGATAATTTGATTGAAAATTCTATGAAAAATATTTGTAGGAATATATATAACGCTCGGCGTAAACTTTTTCCAAAAATACCAGCATCACGTTAAGAAACTATTAAAAGATTTTACGAGAGTGATATAGTGACAATAAAAAATTAACTTTTTTTTTGAGTGGATAGATTGTGAAACATGTATTGTAATTCTTACATGTGCATCAAACCTACAATTTTTGTGCGCAAATAATAACATCTACTTGGATGGCACCTTCCAATTCGCGTGAAAATTCTATCAGCTATTCACGTTACATACGGTGTCAAATGTACCTGTTTAAATACTATTTGATGATAATAATGTGGACAATGGGTTATCCTCAGCTGGAGATGAATAGGAATTTAATATATTGCTTTTTCGTTTATTCATTCCCATCCTATCTAAATTACCTATATATTTGTATGTACTGTGTTTTAAAAGTGATACATTTTCTTGAGAAATGGTGTGCCCTGTAAATATGTTCGGCTACCGCTGATTTTTCACCATTACTTTTCTTTATATGGGCAAAATGTTCCTTATAACGAATTGAAATGTTCCTTCTAGCTTGAAGCCGTCTTGTTTGTCAGAGATAACCCATCTCTATTCCTAAACAACGCTGACAATCATTAGTATCAAACAAGATTCAAGGAAAATATAAAATGCCAAAAATTGAATAACACTTATCTGCAAAAAAATGTTGAGTTTTCGGCAGCAAAAATATTTAACAAACTTCCACAAGCACTTCGGTCTAAACCTATGAGTGTTTTGAAATCCATTCTGAAATCGTTTCTCATTACAAGGGCTTACCACACAATTGATCTTATGAATATATGAAATAAATTACTTACTTACTTACTTGACCCACGTAGCATTTTGAACACGACTCACAATTGATTTTGTAAATCCCGGATTTGTCGAAATCGGAAACTTTATTAAAGGTGTTGCCTAAACGGTTTTTCTTACATCTTTAAACTGGTTGTATTGCAAATTTAGAAAACAAACTATGGAATTTATTAATTACTGAAAAATGATAAGAGAAACTTTTGAATTTTATTGAAGTGTTTGAAGGTAATGGCTCTAATTTGGTTAGTTGGCTACGTTTCAATTTCCTTTTTTGTATAGAAATTAAATTATTGATCAAAGACTTGTGGTTTTTCAAACTGATTCAACTTTGATTTTAAGGAGGTTTCAAGTTTGCTTAGACAAATTTTGGCCAAAAAAGGAGAGAGTGGATTGCCCATGGCTCATCCGCTTGTTTGGTTATGGTAATTTTTGTTAAACGCGAAATAATTTTGCTCCATACATAAAGATGTAAGGATCACGTACTCTGTGCAGTTTCTATCGGGGATATTAATATTTGTAAGCCATTACTTCAGAATGTTTATCGACTCGGAGTTCGGAGTATTTGTAAATAGTGGAACATCAAATGGAACGAGAGTATCAATAGGTTCAAGTTTAAAATCTTTCAATTTTGCAATAAGTTCCAAAGAATTTTTTACAGGCAAACTTGGTGAGGCTTGGAACTTGCTAATTTCCTTTACTAACCATTTTTGCCATGTTATACGTAGGACAATTAATGTTTGAAATGATTGGTCTCATGGAATTACCCGGATTATGAATCTTAGGTAAACAATACAATTTCGGAAGATTGAAACTCAGCGAATGACATTGCGACGGGGAAGCCAACGGGTGTTAGCTGACGTCAGCGGAAATATGCTAAACACATTGTTTCGACATAGTACTGCTACTATTTTTACAAATAAATGACCGACACAAAATAAGAATATATGGCTAATATAGTACATTGTCTTCACTGGGAAGCACCGTTCTAATAACGAATGTGGAGTTTTGAGATAATTGCGCATGAGCGAGAACTAAGCAGTTAATGAGTTTTTATTCACTTTGATTTAATGCACAGAACGCCGAGCCATATTTGTTTCGATTTTGTGGGAGAGGAAATTATTTGTTGATCTGATTATGCTTTTATTTGTGTGATTTAGTTCTCTTTCATTAGCTACTGGACTTTGTGTTTATCGTGAATATGGTTTTTGGACACTGTTTTCTTTATAGTCATGAGTCATAAGCAAACTAAAGGAGTGCCTTCTGAATACACATAGCAAAGAAACTAATACGCTAATATGCATATTACACAACTTCATAAGAGTCAGGCTACTACGTTTTTAATTACTATCTTGATCGATTTATGCAAACTAAATGAAGATGAATATGTATCTTTCATTCTAGTTTTCTTACGTTGATGTTCATATAGGATGATTGATATTTTTAACGAATAGCAAACTGTTTAGCGGACATGCGTTTTACACCCAAAATTCCAAAACAGTTGGGATATCTATCCTCTCTTACCTTTGTAGAAAAAAATAGAATATTAGTCATAAGTCTTATTAGATAATGCCTACATTATGTAACCTGAGGAATAAACTTAAAATCACATTCAGCATTCTTGTCACAGATGATGAAGGTTGTCTGTTATGACTGACTAGGAGGTATTGCACAATTTCTAACAATGTAACTACTCAAATGCTTGCAACATACTCGGCCATGCAGATTAGTGAAATTGTCACTGTACTACGATAACATTTGGATAATTCCCACGTACAAACACACCAAATAGGTGAATAAAAACCTCATAATTAATATTGAAGGTAACCGGTTTTATAAACCATGTACTATACTACAGTTTTTTTCTTAGGCTTCCACTATAAATCGAATTTTCAATTACATAATTGACGTTTGTAGTTCAGATTTAATAGAAGCAACCTTCACGTATATTGACAATTGGGTTAAAGTAATTTTCTATCTTAGATGATTTAATTTGAGAGTGATGATATTGTGCATTTCTAAAATGAGAAAATTATGTTACGTTGTCTGGCGGGGGGTATCCCATTATCTCATTTGAAGGAACGTGTTCCTACTTTCAAGAATCAGATTTCCGACTGAGCATTTCTTGTAAATTTGCAAACGCAACTACGAATTTTCGGATCAATTATGGGTAACACATAGAAAAAAACTTATGAATTGAAATAAAACAACTATTAAAAGTTTGATTTTCACTAATTTAATAAATAAATGCAACTAGTTTCGCAAACACCGTAGCTTCAACAAACAGACATTATGAAGTACTGTGTTTTATTTAAATTTGTAATTTATTTTCATCACGTTATGGCTAATTCTATTCACTTTCGTAAAAAACTGATACTTAGATACTTTTATAGAATCATGAATTGCTCAACATTTCTTTCTTCATCACTGAATATAACATTCGATATCAAATTGGTATGTTTTCCAAAATAACTTCCTAGAAATCAACAATGACCGGCATTTCAAAAAGCTGTAAAATTGAAATGCTTATCCATGGGGATATGCATACGAGGGCAAGGTGAAAAGTCCCTAATGAAACAAGAAATGATTTATTCAGTCAGAACTTATTTTATTAACCAACATAATCACCTTGTAGCCCGATACACTTCGTCCAACGTTTTTATAATTTTTCGATCACTTCCAAATAATACGATTTCGGCAATCCTTCAAAATAGGCGTTTGTTTCAGCGATGACCTAATCGTTGGAGCCAAGTCTTTCCGCTGAGCCATTTCTTCAAGTTTGGAAATATATAAAAATCACAGGAGGCCAAATCCGGAGAATATGGTGGATGCAATTTTGCCATTGCGACTACGGACCTGTGCTCCGGTGTGTGGTTCTGGCGGAAGAGCACTTTTTTTTGCCAGATGCGGCCAGTTTTGCTTCAAATCGGCGTCGAATCGATCCAGCTCTGCATAATATACGCCTGCAATCGTTTTGCGTTTTTCAAGGTAATCGATATGGACGATACCGTGTGCATCCCAAAAGACTGTCACCATGACTTTGTTGGGCGATAAGCCCACTTTGGCCTTTATCGGCTTCAATTCGCCAGGACCACTGTTCTTGGTATGTTGTGATGGATTCATATTTCGTCCACAGCTACGAAACGGCGCAAAAAATCCTTCCTATCGCTCCTGAACACCGCCAAACACTCCTTTGAAGTTGTCTCAGAGTGGAAATGCGGCACCCATCTGGCAGATAGCTTTCTCATATTCAAAAATTCATGAATAATGTTCCGTACTCGTTCGGTTGAGATGCCCATAGCCTCAGCAATCTCGTGTACTTTAACTCGCCTATCGTCCAATATCATACCATGGATTTTATGGATGATTTCTGGCGTTGTAACCACAATTTGACGACCAGAACGTTCATCGTCCTTTATGATCATACTACTACAACGAAAATCAGCAAGCCACTTGTGTTCCAATCGATGGTGATGAGTTCTCATAATGTATAATCAAGACGCGATATTTACAAAAATCTTCAAGGCTGCTTGCTTTTGTTGGGTGTCAAAACAGAACTAAATGACATATCAGTCTGAACATTTCAATGCGTTCTAGTTAAAGATGGTAAATCACAAATTTCACATGGAATTTTCGGTTGTGGCGTCATCTGTTTTTATTTGTGAGGAACTTTTCACATGCCTTCGCATTTCTCTTCACTTCAATTTATTCATTTATTTATGTGAATAAGTATCTACAAGATAATATCCTCAACTATATATATATATAATTAATTAATAATGTGTTTTATACACTAAACATAATATGAATTTGAATAAGAATTAAACCAAAATTCTCTTATGTTTAGCAGCGCTTATATCTATATGTGAAGAAATAAAAGAGATAAAAGAAATGAAATAGGTTGTGCATGGTTTGGTGATCTAATAGTGACAATAACATACTATCTATAAAATAAATATATAAATTAAATGAAAGTGCAATATAATTGATTACCTACCCGTTTTGAGAATGCGTTTTGAATGATTTAAATTGCAATTAAAAATATCGACCTTTTATGGGAGCGTAACATCACGTTTTAGTTATTTGAGATATATTTCTAGACCACTATATAAATAATCATTATTTATAAAGTTATAACTACAAAAACGGCTAGCAGTAATGGGAATAATGTCTTTACGTCGCACAATTTCCATCCATTTTTTCGTTGATGCAGCATTTTTAAAGGAAAGGAATCCTAAGAATCAATAGTTAGTGTATTCTCAATGACACTATTTATCCTGACAATTGTTATCTACACGACAGAATGTACACAGAAGATATTCTGTATCTTCACACTTCGATGACATCATTGAATCATAAATTGAGAATTTAGGACACTTTCGCGGGTTAAAATGTATGCGTGTGATATAAATTTATAACCAGAAAAACACTGTTGTCATCATGGTTCAATAAAATATTATAACTTCGTTTGAAAAACTGAAGATGGATGCCAACAGTACCCCTTGAAACGAAGCTACCGTGCTCAAGAAAAGTTCTATTTTCAACATCTTAAAGCGATTGCAAAATTTCAAAGCCATACGACCAATAGGAATGGAGCGTTCACAGACTTCATCTCAAAAATAGTCTAGATTGATTAATAAATGCTAAAAACGGAAAAAAAAATTTGAACGATTACAATACTTGCCGTACACTATACAGGATGTTTCGAAAAAATAAGTGGGGTTTGTATATTAAAAAATTTCCGTAACGGGATCCGTATTAAAGATACAGGGTGTTGAAAAAAAACATTTCTTACGATTACGTTGGAACTACTGGCAACATCGTATAATGAAATTATGTACGGATATGTTTTGGAAGCGGACACATCGCATGAATGTACTTTTATATCTGACTCTCATATAGGGCGCTAATTACACGGTTTATACCGAGTAGTTTTAAACATAACTTTCAGGTGAAATTGATTTTTATTTTACACCAAAAAGGTACTCTTGGTAAAACTCGATACTGTGTACCATTTTCGAAATATTTTGATTTGAAAATGATGATGAACGTTATTCTAATGTTAAAGTTATTAATTAAACAAAGAATCAAAGGAAGAAAATTAAAATAAATTTGAATAAAAACATGAAATATTTCATATAAATTATTCAATCAGTTACAGTAAATGTTCAAAATGTCATCAGTAAAAAAGTTTGTCGCAAACCTCAAAATGGTTTTGTCTGAGTTAGCTATGGAAAACTGACATTCAATGATAATTAAGACGGTAATGTCAATAACATTGTTGATAAATAGGTTAATGACTAATCAAAATGTATTCAAATGTTGTTTAACCTTTAGGAAACGTTAGTGCAGCTGTTGAGCGTTATGCAGAAAAGTTTCCTCGAAGGAACATACCAAATAAAAAAACAGTTAGAGCCATGGAACGAAGTTGTCGTGACCCCAAAAAAAATTAATTCTGGTAGGCCCAGAACAACAAGATTCAGAAAGAGACTATCATTTTAGATTCAGTTGATTTAGATTCAACAATTAGCGTAAGGAATATGGCGCGACAAACAAATACGTCTTTTGCAAGTACTTGGAGGATACTTGAGCAGCAGCTACATCCTTATCACTACAGACAAGTTCAAGAGCTATTGCCAGACGATCTACCGGTTAGAGTGTTGTTCTGTGGAACGTTACAAGAAAGGACAGCCCTCAATCACAATTTTTTTGAAAGTATTCTTTTTACCGACGAGGCCACCTTTACGCGACAAGGAATGTTTAACTCACATAATGCACACTACTGGTGTGATGAGAATCCACATGTTACAACACTCGTTTAAAGTTAAAGTTTGAGCAGCAACTTTAGGTAACAAATTAATTGGTTATCACATTCTGCGTGGAAATTTAAATGATAACGTGTGCCTCGACTTTTAAGAAAATCATTTATTCGAGATATTAGAACACTTGACGCTAAACGAGCGAAGATCTCTCTTTTTTCATACATGATGGAGCACCCCCGAATTTTGATAGAAGGTGTCGTAATTAGTTAAGTAATGATTATTCGAATCGATGGATTGGTAGAGGTGCAGAAGCTCCTATTCATTGGCCTCCTCGGTGATGCGATTTCCTTTGGACTACACAGTTTGGTCGTATGTTAAGGAAAAAGTCTCTTCTACAGAGGTAAATTGACGTCAAGAGTTGCAAGACAGAATTGGACGTCACTTTAATGACCTCATAGCTTATCGTCAACTACTTAGAAAATTAATGCATTCTTTAGAAAAAAGGATATAATTGTGTATTCGTGGAAACGGAGGACATTTTGAACACTTACTCTAACTGATTGAATATTTCATGTTTTTATTCAAATTTATTTTAATTTTCTTGTGATTCTTTGTTTAGTTAATAAATGTAGAATTTATTTTAATTTTCTTCTTGTGATTCTTTGTTTAGTTAATAAATGTAGATTCACATTGGTTGTTATGTTTTTAGTATTCTTTACTTTTGATCTATTGTTTTTATATTTATCAGTTTAGTGGTTAACAAGACAATTATTGATTTAATTATCATATAGATAGGTACTATCGAACATAGTCAAAGTATACCAGGTCTGCCGGAGCCTCCCTTCTACTCTTTTTGAAATTTTAGTGCAATCTGATTGGTCGTTTATTTCGTTTATCTAATGTTATAGACGAGGACATAATATGATGTTGTTACGTGCCGGCGACGAGCTGGTGAGAGCAAGGCTGTGATTGGAGGAGCTGGGTGACGTCACCCAGCGCGAGAAACGATGGAAGGGAGGCTCCGGCAGACCTGGTATACTTTGACTATGCTTTCGAAGAAATAGAGTTGCCCTTCATTCAAATGATTAGTTAAATATATTTTCTCTTTTGTACGAAGGAGAATGATTCAAAGACATTTTAGCTTTGAAAAAGTAGAGTCGTAATATTTTGATTTGTTGCATAGTATTCTACGAGCCAAGTAATAGACCGACTATTTTTTATAAGCATTTTATTTTGCAATATTTGAAGCTTCGTTGAATTATATAACCTTCAATTGGCAAAGTGACACATTCGAGGATTGCACTTTAGAACTACACCTTCGACTAAGAATTGACTATTCTAATTCTCTTCTGTGAATGCCTAATAGAATAGCTAATATAAAATTGTTCTATGAATACCTACTACTCTCTATATAACCAACAACTGTCAAAGTGACGTCTGAAGGTTACCACGCGCTATCCGACTAAACCTTTACTATGCCGTTGCACATAAAAAAGAGAAGGTGACAAAGGCGTTGTACATAAAAAAGAACTGTATCTTACCCACTGATTGTAAGCTGTTCGTCGGGTGTAGCCCGGGAGAACAGCTAGTACCAGCATCAATTACTACTTCATCATTTTCAATTTAAAATATTCCGAAAACAGTACACAGTATCGAGTTTTATCGAGAGTACCTTTTTGGTGTAAAATTGAATGATGTTTAATCTTACATAAAATTTGAATTAGAAAATCTAGCCTGAAAAAACTTATGTTAAAAACTACTCGGTACGATCCGTGTAACTAGCGCCCTCTATGAGAATCAGATATAAAAATACATTTATGCGATGTGTCAGCTTCACATATTTATACAAAATTTCATCACAATGTTGCCAGTAGTTTCGGGATAAACGTGGGTTTAAATTTTTTTTTACAACACCCTGTACTCTGAATACGAATGCCGTTACGAAACTTTTTACTAAGCAAACCTCACTTATTTTTCAGTGTTCTACCTATCCTAGCAACGGGGCCACCTTTTTTTGAAACACCCTGAATATCCTACGTGTATCGAAGAAAGTAATAAGCAAGTATGACTAGTGTGATCAAAGTCATTAACTGCGAGTAAAAATATACTGTTAGCTACAAATTGTGTGAACGTATTTGAAAATTGAGGTAGTTAAAAATCTTGCTACATGATAGAAATTTAAATGGATTAAGTTACTCGATTATTTAACTTGTTGAGATCTTTCAATTCTAAGTCTATGGCCCTTATTTCGTGTAAGTGCTTATTCGTGTACCTATTCTTTCTATATTCAAATAATAGCCTAATATAATCAATTTCATCATTTTTTATTAACAAGTATTTGACCTCAATTTTCGGTCACTCCCAACATTTTCCATACACACACATACAGGTGCGCACTTCCTAGCCGATCTGGTCACTGATCCTGCCATTGATGAGCGTTAAATCAAACTCATCGTGTAATGTTGCGTCTATTAAACACCGTTTTGATCGTGAGTTGATTCATGATTCCCATTACAAATCGAAATGTACAAATAAACAACCTGAATCGCTTCGCACCAACAGTTGCGGAATATTCGTCGAGCATAAGTTATGTGTGGTTTGGTGTAGTTTGTAATACTACCTTTTGCATTACTTGCAAGAAGTGAATGGGCTTGAGTGTAAGTTAATGGTAAGATGGGAACATGCTGTTTTCTAAATGTACAAAATAACGAAAATTTGATGGTACTTCTGAATAAGAGAAATATACACTTAGTTGAGGAAATAAAGCACTAAAAAAGATCAAACCTTCCAAAACCGGCGCAGTTGGATGGGAGATGCGGTTTTCTGCATTTGATTCAGAAAGTAATTTAGAAATGTTGTGCCGGGTTTGTTTTTTGCGGAAAAAATGTATTGCAGTTCTATATCTAAAAAAATGAAGTGCACTTTTTGAGGTGAATAAAAAAACGAACTTGAATTGGTTTCTCGCGGGATATCCGGGGGTCCCGACGCCCTGGATATGCATGAATTTCATTAAAAATTATTGTTTAATTTTTGTCAACTGTCCGAGAGAGGATATAAAAGTCGCTAATGATGATTACGACATGCAAAAACTTTCCTGCATAATCGTGATCGGCGACTTTGGAAACTTCCGAGAGCTAGAATTTCTTACATATTATGAAGAAAAATTAACAAATTTCTACAAGATGACGTAGATATCTGGTCTCCGGGTACCAGCAGGTATCTCAGGATAGTTTTTGCATGTCGATATCATCATTAGCGACCTTCATATCATTTCTCTAACAGTTAACAAGCATTAAAAAATTATTTTTAATAAAATTCATCGATAACCAGGACGTCTGGACACCATATACCCCGGAAATGGTCCAAGGGGACCTTAGGGAATTTTTTTGAGAAACCCCTCGAGAAACCAATTCGAGTCCGTTTTTTCATTCACCTCAAGAAGTGCACTCAGAAAAATGTTTTTCTTGGCTGTAGAGATGAAATAAATTATCTCTGCAAAAAACAAACCCGGCACAAACTTTTTAAACTACTTTCGGAATCAAATGCAGAAAACCGCATCTCAATCCATTCAACTGCGCAAGTTTTGGAAGGTGGAATGCTTTATTTCCTCGACTTAGTTTCAGCATATTATCAGATCCAGTAAGTGAATCCAGGAATTTGTCACGTGTGGAAGGATTTACCTATTATTATGAAAAATAAGTGTCATTATCATGCTCTATTACATTGAAGTCTCCTTATTTTGAGAATTACGAAGAAAACAAAGCTGCAATGGTTAAAAATAATCTTAATCTAATATTTAATATTTTTTAACACTACCAGTTATGAAGAAAATTCTGTCAGACTTTTTAGATCTAATTAAAATTCCATATAACCATCGATATTGAGGAACCTCTCCTTGATTTTGATAATATTTGCATTGCCAGTGCGGATCCAAAATTTCTGTTTATAAAAATATGCGGAAGGTAACCTTAATAAAAACGTAATATTTTATCTTTCCATAGAATTAGAAAGAATCTCTTGTAAATATTTTTCATCTGTTCATTCTCAAAATATAGATATTAAAATATTTTCGTATGGAAAAATGTCGGAAGTAGGAGTCTATTTACCTATGTGCCAAAAATAAAAAAAAATATGTATTAAAGGAGATATTCGTTCAAAACTTTCAAAAAATATCCAGCTAATTCTAACCAAATGGCCAATGAATTTTTTTTTGAGTATGAATAAATGCTTGTGCGTATAAATTCTTCTTACTTACTTTCCCGTAAAGTAGATATTGTCTTATATGTATACAAGTCTAATGCTCTAATATTTTATAACATATTGCACAAGTATTAAACTACTAAATATCCGTTTTTAAATCAATGCTTTTTCTACGCAGCAGCACAGCATGTAAGAAATTCAGTACCTAAATGTGCAAAGTTGTGTAGAACCTTTGACTGGTTTGTATGATATATACATTATAAGTATCAAATAATCATATATGTTTGGAGCTGTTCATAATGTATTAATCATTAGTTCAGCTCTTGAATTATAATACCATAATCTGAGGAGAAAGAATTGGGTTTTATTCATTTTGATATTACAAAAATTTCCAAAATAAAAACTCGCTCTTAAATATTCGAATATTTTAAACATGAAATGAGAAACATCACACATCGTAACAGGTAGGTACCCTTTATTTCTCAGAAGATCAAAAATTGTCAATTAATTGATTTTATTTAATATACATCATCACATATAATATATTAATCATTAGTTTATTTCTTAATTTATAATATCATGATCTGAAGAAGATGAGATGCGTTTCATTTATTTTATCACATAATGTATTAATCATTAGTTCATTTCTTAAATTATAATACTATGATCTGAAGAAGATGAGTTGTGTTTTATTTATTTTGATATTACAAAAATTTTCAAAATAAAAACCTGCTCTTAAATATTCGAATATTTCAAACATGCTGTTGGAAACATCACACATATCATAACAGGTACGCTTTATTTGTCAGAAGATCAAAAATTGTCAATTAATTGATTCTATTTAATATACACAATCACATTTAATGTATTAATCATTACTTTATTTCGTAAATTATAAAACGGCGATCTGAAGAAGATGAGTTGTGTTTTATTTATTTTGATATTTTAAAAATTTTCAAAATAAAAACTCTCTCTTAAATATTCGAATATTTTAAACATGCAGTGAGAAACATCACACATATCATAACAGGTACCCTTTATTTCTCAGAAGATCAAAAATTGTCAATCAATTGATTTTATTTAATATACATCATCACATATAATATACTAATCATTAGTTTATTTCTCAAATCATAATATCATGATCTGAAGAATATGAGTTGCGTTTTATTCATTTCAAAATTTAATTCAAAATAAAACCTCGCGCTCAAATATTCGTACATTTTAAAAACGTACTAAGGAACAACAAATATTCATGCACCATCACATACATTTTCTTCTGTATATTTGGTTTCCTTTATCAGGTTCAAAGCAAGAGAAATATTCTTGCGAAAATTCAAAATATCACATGAAACTGTTGTGGCTATGCTAAATTTGCCAGAACTGGAGGTCGGGACTACGTGGCGTCACTGCCTCTGTACTCTGTATATTCTGTATGTTAATTTTTTACGAGTAATTTAACAATTTGGGACAAAAAATAACTTTTCCTTACATTTTCCTTTATATCTCCTTTCCTGTGCATTTTTAGCATCATGCACTGATATAGTCTTTTGTTCCTTACTGAATTATCTACAAAATGAGACTTGGTGCAATATCCCAAGTGCCAATGTTAACCTGCAAATTGCCTTGAAAATTGAAGAAGCGTGTTTTTTCAAACATTCAATATCTCAACAATTGAATTATTAGCTGGGAATTTGAAATTCTCAGAATATGTTGCTATTACTAATATAAATGAATGCACCAAATTTCAAAATGATCGCTTCCCAACTTTTTGAGTTATTAACGATCAAAATTTTTTTCGAAGTTTAGTTGCATAATGCGCCCAAGTTGCTGTGATCGTCTGATTTTGATCCAGCTGGTCTCAAAAATTCAAAAAAATATTCAAATTTGATATCCTGTTGTAATTTGGAAAAAAGTTAATTAGAATCGATTTTATAACGATTTGTTTAACACTATATAAATTTAAAAAAAATTAATATTGATGATTCTTGTTTGCATAACTTCAAAGCTGATATTTTTTCACAAATTTAAAAAAAATGTCCTAGGCACAGGACCGGAGATAATTTTCTTTTATTTTAAATTCCTGAAGTTATAAAATCCATTCTAATTAATTTTTCTTGAAAATTTTAACGGGATATTAAATTTGAATATTTTTTTGAATTTTTCAGACCAGTTGGATCAAAATCAGACGATCACAGCAGCTTTGGCGTATTATGCAACTAAGCTTCGAAAAAATTTTTGATCGTTATTAACTCTGAAAGTTAGGAAGCGATCGTTCTGAAATTCGGTGCACTCATTTATATTAGTGATAAAAAGATTCTCTGAGAATTTCAAGCTCCTAGGTATTCTAGTTGTTGAGATATTCATTGATGACAAAAACATGCTTTTTCAACTTTCAACGGAATTTGCAGGTTAACAATGGCACATCGGATATCGCAACAGATCTCATTTTATAGATAATTGAGTAAGGAATGTTGAAAATGCACAGGAAAGGAGATATGAAGGAAAATGTAAAAAAGTAATTATTTTTTCACAAATAGTCAAATTAAAAAATAAAGCACAATTTTTACAAAGTACGGGTAACGATAGTTGTATTCTACGGCAAAAAATACATAAGAATCAATCGAAACATTGCTACCGCCCGGAAAATGCACGTTTTCGTATTATTTCGTCCCCGCCGACTGGTCTATAGTCCGATCCCAACAGCTTACCTTGGCCTCTTCTTGCCGTAAATGATAGTAATAAAAGTACGATAATTTCTTTATTACGAATGAAATGTATGCATGTGCCGCATGTGCGGCCTTGAATAATGTCAGATAAGGTGTTCAAAATAAAAAAACCAACAAATTTGGAAACATTATACATACTACTTAATATTAATTATTCCACCTCTTGAAATTAGTTCAGTGGAGCGGTGGTATAGGTTTGCATTTTCACTGAAAACATTGTGCCCAACTGTTTCTGTTTATTCAGGAAGTTGACAAATCATCGGTGTTCATTCATTTGATCGTAGAGGTAGATATGCTAATCGAAAGCAACATTCACGTTTTATATTTTCATTTCATGACATTGTCATAGTAAATCGCTAAGATTTCTTGGGGGCCGCGGAATTCCCTTGAATTTACGCTTGTCATTGAAATGAATCATTGGGTTATTGAAGCCGATTTACTAGTAGACTGTATAACTGTAATCGGTTCGCTGTATACTAAACAACGTAGATTCAGTTTGTGATTTGTTGTGCTACAACTTGTAGTCATTCTTCTGTTCTTAAGTGAATCGTTGTTACTGTTATTATTGTCATTTTCAATATTGAGGTATGTATTTAGCAATTTAACGAAATTTATATCCATGACTGGGAACAATAATTGAACTTTTTTTCCTCTCTTGACATGCAGACTCACAGAAGGTGAGACTACAAGATTCGGTTCATTACTTACGAACATGTAACGTTTCAACTATTTTTCTCGTACAATATTGCTGTCTATGGATCAATTGATGAAATGAGGTTTCTTTATATGGGAAGTCACTAAGAGTTGATTTGCAATGGCAAAATGACCATGTATATTGTGAATTATCTTCTTTGAAAAGGAATAAAAATACAATTACTTTGCTTAATAATACTACGTTTAAATTGATAAATATTTATTGCCACTTTTGCTTTAAAAGTACAGAGGTGAGAGTCAGCTTGAGATACATAGATAGCAATTAGACATTACAGATTTGAAATAGTGTTTGGAATAAAACAAAAATCCTCAATCAATTCACAGATCTTCATTTCAGTCATAAAATATTAGCGCGGTTTGTAATATTCTTCCATTTTAACCAACCTAACAGATGTATTATGAATTGTCATACTCATATGGTCTGGAGATTTTTGATAGCAGGATCTACAAATTGCATTAATTCTCAGTAAATTTTTATGCAGCAATGAAAACATTTTTTTGGGCCCATCATATCTCATATAAGTATATATTTACATTTTCAAAATTTTTTATTCTCTATTGTCTGCATAAGTTAAGGCTTATTATAATAAAATCAAATCAGTTAGATAGTTATTATGTTCCTAAAATTACACACGAAACATTACATATAATATAATCTAGAAATAACATAGGAAAAATATCGAAAAAACAATAAAACCTACTAACTAAAGAGCGACGGATGAACCGTAATGCAATATTATATATTTATAATGTATTTTAACGCACCCTTTCATGTTTTTATTTGCGAAAATTTATTTGCAACACTGTTGAAATCAATTCTTCGAGGTTATTCGCTTGCTTACATAAGAATTCCCAAACTTCTTACTATTTTTTGGTACATAAGGAATCAAGAATATTCTTGAGAGCAGTTATTAGGCTAAACAATCTTTATGCTTGAGCAACCGTCACGGGTATGCTGAGAAATATTCTCAAAGCCCCTTTATCATTTCGAATTTATATCCAAAATTTTATTCAGTAAATGGACTTTTTTGTCTTAGTTACCTAGAGGAGATGGTTCGAGTTTTGGTAATGGATTGAAAATTAATTGATGAATAATATACGTAATATGTCAATTTCATAAGACGAGATTGTTTCGAAGTGTTATATGCTTCTTCATGTATTCAATGTCTGCAAAATGAGTATAGATGGAACTGCCAAAAGTTTATTTCGGATATAAATTGGTTTACATGAGTCAAATGTTTAACATCAAATACTTTTTCTGTAAAGCACAAACTCGTCTATTATTTCCACATCCCCGTATCAATTTTCATTTATTTCTTTTTTCATTTGAACACAATTTTCAATAAAAAAGTGTAGGAAAACATAATAAGATTCCCACAGTTGACGGATAGAAGTATTAAAGTATTAAAAGATAACTTAAAAGTATGATGATATCATAATAGACGATAATTGAAAGAACAAATTTTAAGATATATAGGGATAATAGTAAACACATGGATTAAAACATTTCTCTCATAAAAAAAAATTGCATGATGCAATTGTTGAAATTATCAACAATGGATTAAATAGCTTGGTACTTTATGGCTTTATGACTGTAAGGTTTGAAAACGATTACGACACATGCTATGTGTCGTAATCACGTTGGTTCACATTGGTGAAAAATATAGTAAATTAATATTCGCTGACTTACTGCGAGTAGTAACTTTAGGAGCATATATATATGTATAGCTGCAGGGCCTGTCGGCATGTCCGGCAAACGCGGCCTCGGAGTACATCAATCGCCATAATGTAGCCCTACGAGTATACACCACTCGTACCATTTAAGGCACTAGTACGGAATAGACCAAGAGGCGGTGCTGCCTTACATGCCAGGAGATATTGAGTCCGTTGTCGGAAACGAAAAATGCCAGATCTACTGGAATTACCCGTTTCCGACCGTCAGGTCCATACACTCAAATAGACCTGCTGTTGTCTTCCTCGATAAACAAACAAGGACATCGAATTCTCTGCTCCGGCAGAGAACAACATAGTCTTGGAAGAGGAAGAAAATTGGACAAAGTATCAAGCTCTGCTGTTCGAGCTCCGCACGCTATACTCAGGCCACAAGGTTGCAAGTGTTTAATTTACTCAATACAGAAAATATATGTGTAGTAAAAATAATAAGATTTCTGTTTGTATTGTGAGTCATTGATGGGAGTTGTAGATCATTCGCGTGTAGAAGATATTTACAATTGATTTTCAACAAGATACCATTGATGAAAAGGACAAAGTATAAAGAACCAAGAGCGCATCCCTGAGGGACACCAGATTCCGAAATGAAGTACAGTATATAGCATCTACTTGATAACCATCATCTATATATTCAGATACGTATTGCTTAATTAAGTTGTAGATCTACCAGCCATGAATCCATGTTAATGAAAAGGTATTTGATTTTCAATGTGATTATAAAAAGAATCTTATAGAACTGACTAATAGAATTTACAGGGGATGAAAATTGGAAATTTGTGATGTTCCATCTACTGGGAAAGGTTTCGACTTCAATAACTAAGTTGAAACTAAAAGTTGACAGTTTTGCTGAAGCACCAGCGCTGTTCTTAAAGAAATAGGAGGGCCAGTTGCAAATTTTGATTTCTGATTTTTAAGCTCTAATAGAGAATGTTTTTCTTCTGTTTCAATTTTATGATTTATTTGAGGTTGTTTCAGGTATGCTACCAGATATAATATCATATTGATAAGCTACCACTAAATTCACATTTTAATACGTAAATAATTGAGCTCAATCCAGCTCACATAACATGTCGTATAAAAAACAAAAATTAGCACGCTTGGAGTAGAAAGTTGCTGTACCACTTAATCCAAAAGATTCATTGGTTTGTCTTATTTTGATTAACCGATCAAGAGATGGATGATGGGCGTCTTGATAAGAACTTTTCTCCACTTCTGGGTACTGAACAGTGTAGGTTACTGAATATAAGATCAAGTAATTTATCATTATCATTTACATCATTATAGATTGGTTATGTGGGTTGATTCCAAAGTTTAGTTGGATTTTGATAGAACATAATTATTAGGACTCGGGTATATTGAAATCACCAATTTCAATTCAAATCAATTGAACATTCAAATAGAGTCTCATATAAAGTTAAATTACACCTTGGAGGTATATAAACAACAATAACTGTCAAACTTTTTCCTAAATGAAACAGAAACTGCTAAACAATGTCACAATGTTATGAAACCAATATCTGCTCACGGAAATCAATGGAGTTAACGGTTAACACTATGAAAATTTCGGTTCTTTCGGAATATTAAGTTATCATTATTCAAGAGTTCACCCATCATAAAGACTACGCACCCACATTTATGTGAGAAGATAATACTATGATGGCCATAAGACCCTAAGCTGAAGGCAGTAGCAACAAGTCTAGTTGGGAGTAATTCGATTGCTTCGGTTGTAGACTCGGTAGGTGAATTTCCGCAAAATATAATTTCCTTCGCTATAGGTGCTGCGTCCCGGAGACAACGTGGTACACTCACGTGAAAAGCGGCTACCACCGTTCAACCAACCTAACCAGGTTTAATTATTTAACCTGATGAGTAGCATAATGGCAGTATATAGACAATTCTAGCCGAATGAGCCATACTTTCTAATGATGCATTTTCAAGGTCGAATTTCTAGAATAATTTAATGACATATTTCTTGTCATAGTTAAAGCATATTACTAGAAAATCCTTCGAATGATTTATAAAATACCGAAGCTTGTTAAGGTGTGGCAAAATCGTGACAAGATGATTATTTCATGTAAATAATAAGAATTCATTAAGTCCAGAGTAGTTAATTCAATAACAGTCAAGACTGCTTACTTTTCAATAATACGTGCTTTAATGACATATTATATTATTCTGATTTGGGTCAAGTTGCTGAATGTGATAGAGTCTCTGTACAAAAAAAGCTGTATTTCAGCTGAACTAGGTTACAATAAAGGCTTTCAAAGAATCAATTCAAAAATTAAAAATAATAACATTTCCATCTGTCTATATTTTAGAATGTTCAAAATATTTCAAAACATTCAACTTTTTATGATACCAGATTACTGTTATCTGTCATCGTGATTTGAATTTATCAGATTAATCAAGTTCAGGAAATTCACAAACTGTTATATTATTAGAAGTGATATTTAAAAAAATTCCATTCCCCTTAATGCGTAGGGGATTTTCTTTCAATAGGGTGATTGGAATGTTTTCTTCCCTTGTCCTTCTCAGAAAGTTTTATCTGAATCTGAGTTAGGAGGGTGACCTTTTTGTCAGAGTATTGGTCCTCATTAGCATCACTGTACTCCTTTTACAGAGGACACCCCTTCGGTGTGTTTCTAGATGTTTGGACGCCCTAGGTGTTGAACGAACAAGAATACAGCACTCGGAATGATCTGTCTAATACAGAATTCTTTTTGTCTTGGTTGCTGGTGCAGATTTATGATTTAAATACTGTTGCATAGGTTCCTACAGTTTTGTTGGTATGGTTTCTGTTTGATCAACACTGTTCTTCGTTATTCATTTGGCTGTTTCAATGAGATCTTCTGTCTGATTCTGGACCACCAGATAGTACGTTATCATGGATAATATGTCGCATAAAGCCAATAGATAGGCTCTATGTCTTTCCGAGTCCTTGCTGATACTTTCCTTTTTGCATCTCGCTGTGGGACGAGATCCTCATGTCAGCTTACATTCGCAGATTATAGCCAAATATTCAAACTTTGACGATATCGTTCCTTTTCTCGTGTAAAGGAACAACTCTGTTTTCGACAGGTTTAGGTATATATATAATATAACAGGCGCGACCGTGTGATAACTTCAAAGGAGTGTGTGGCGATGTTCAAGCAAGATAAGAAGACTTTTTTGGACCGTTTCGTAACCGTGGACGAAACATGGATCCATCACAACACACCAGAAACCAAAGAACAGTCGAAACAGTGAACTTGTCCTGGCTAATCGAAGCCGAAAAGAGCCAAAGTGGGTATATCGGCCAACAAATTCAACGCCGATTCAAAGCGAAAGCAGCTGTATTTGGCAAAGAAAAAAGTGCTCTTCCGCCAGGAAAACGCACCGGCGCACAGGTCTACTATCGCAATGGCAAAATTGCACGGATTGCGCTACGAATTGGTTCGTCATCCACCGTATTCTCCAGATTTGCCCCCTTTGATTCTTATATATCTTTAAACTTGAAGAAATGGCTCGATGGAAGAGATTTGGCTCCAAAGATGAGGTCATCGCTGAATCAAACGCCTATTTTGAAGGATTGCCGGAATTGTATTATTTTGGAAGGGATCGAAAAATTAGGATAGCGTTGGACGAAGTGTATCGGGCTAGAAGGAGATTATGTTGAGAAATAAAATAAGTTTTGACCAAATAAATCATTTCCGGTTTTCAGGGACTTTTCACCTTGCCCTCGTATCTATGAGGTGAAGGGTCAATTCCCAGTCTTTTCTGGGAGGAAGTTGAGCTGTAGCTTCAAGCCAACCTCATTCAGAGGCATCGAAACATCTTGGGAAGTACGTTTCTAGCAGAGTTTGGATAAGTGATGAATGCAAATTAATACTGATTGTACAAATAAATCACAATAATCTCATTTTATTCTCATATATCGTCTAAATATTCTTGCATTCTTGAACATTTGAACAATCATATTTAGGATGAATGAAATATCACATTTGAATATGAATTCGAGGATAATGAATACTCACCTGTTCACGATGTTTTCATTATACAGAATAACAATGGCTCTTTAATGACCGACATACAAAAACTCTCAGATATGAATAGAATAATAAATTTCCATTTGCAAGGTTAATATATCATAATAATAACAAAAATGAAACAACTAGTACTTAGTAGTAGAAATAAAAACTGTTTAATTACCAACAACATTAGATGAAATAATCACTACATAATAAGAATATTGCCACAAAACAGCGTTATACATTACAAGCGATACTTATATGTGTGTCATTTTAGACTAGCATATTTTGAACAGATTAATTCAAGAGATAATAGTTTCATATTAAACGAAAAAGAAATATAACAAAGTACAGATTTTATATAATGCTGTCATGCTGTACAGAATGACTCAAATTCGAGCCTCATCATTAAGATCACGGAAATGGTACAGGGCCGGTTAAATTATGGCAAAGTTGCACAGTTCACTTAACAAAAAGCCGTATTTGGGTATGAAGAATGTCAACTGCTTTCGAAGATATTAGGAAAAAGCAGAAATTTCATAACGTTATTATTATTTTTGCTGACGTTTTTATAAAAGATATTACAAAACAAAACACTTTGTCGTTGACACCTTTTATGGTCTGCAAGAAGGTACGTTCAAATTGTAATTGCGTTGTTTCGTCTTTCAGAAAGTATCATCAATTTTTTTCAAAATACGGACCTGGATTTTTCAATTTTTGAGCTCTCTAAGAACTGTGACCTATCACAATGTTTGATTTTCAAACGTTTCGATGTCAAAGGCTGGCGTTTGTTGCGGTTTCAAAATGATTATAACTAAAGCACTTATTGGTAATATTTTAATAAAAACCCTCCTAAACTATTAGGAAAGTTAATTGCAATTAATTAACGACTTGATAAATAAACTAAAAAGTTGAAGTAAATGCTCGAATGACCCCCTACCATCTCCGGAATGCAGCTACTAATAAGTGAACTATTGATTGATGACGGACTTGAATATCAAACTAATTATTTTATTTCTATTGCAGATCATGCTTCTGGTTCTCTTACTCCTCTTCGCGTCTTCCGCACAAGGGCTTCCACAAGGTGCACCATCAAGAGTATGTGAGTCTATGTTACCATCTCATGGTGGCGTTCCTCCACAAGCGAACTTGTCACCTTATTTTGTGAGTTCAAGACGTTATGCAGGTTCGGTGATAGTAACCTTGAAGTCGTCATTAGGAATACCCTTCCAAGGCTTCATGTTACAAGGTAGATCTCCTACTAGAGAACTCTTGGGACTATTTGAATCGGTTGGAGAATTCGCTCATACTCTCGACTGTAGTGAAACTAGAGATACTGTAACTCACAATAATCCCAATCCGAAGAATATTTTAGAATTCAAATGGCTTCCACCTACAGGATATGAAGGACCTGTAATTTTCAAGTGAGTCATGCCGATACTTTTATTGTAATAATGAGAAATATTTGGACTTCTACGAGGGGTAAATATCTGCCCAAAATTGTATACACCACAAATCCTTATAAATCCCCATAAATTCTGGTAATTCAACAATAAATCCCAGCAAATCACCAAAAGATCCTCACAGAATACCATAAATCCTCAAAAATTTGCATAACTCTTCATAAATCACTATAAACCATTATGAATCGTTGATATATAAAGACTGAACTCGTGTTTACCCTGCACAGTTTTCAATATTTACCTGGAAATTCAACTAATAGTCATATTTGTACAACAACCCCAGAGACAAATGTAGGTCTGTATGCTTATCTGTCCAACCTCAAAAACGACTTATGCACTATACAATTTATCGCAAGACAAGTTGTGCAACCCGTGTAGATTCCAATTGTTTCGTAGGTCGAATCGACCCGGGTTGTGAGACTTGTCGTACGACAAGTAGCGTTGTGTATGGGCCCTTTAGGTATTCTGAGAACTTATTTACTTTTATTCGTGCTTTAGAACAGAGTACAGTAAAATTTGAATGTATTTGTTGGTATTTCAAAAAGCTACTTTAAATCGATTGTGTGGAAACGGAGCCAGTCAGAGTATCAAATACGTTTGATTGGCAAAATAATATCGCAAGCATGAAAAAATAAATTCTTTACAAAACTCCTACTGAAAAAGGGTGGTTCGTAGTTCACAGAGCTAGTATAATACAACAATAAATCATTATAATGACCAATTATATGTTAGTATGAGAAAGATTACAAAACTGTAATTTTTATGAATGAACATCGCTCTCGGAAAAATCTTTCTTTTGAAATAATGCTTTTGGTTCTGCTTACTCCATATCGGTTGGCCATTCTATAACAATTGAGGAAATAGCACAGAATAGAACACAGTGTAGGTAGCACTCTGTAGTAGTAGTTTCCAGAAATTCACGTACTATATTAATTACATCGTAAAGAGTTCTCAAACATAAATTAAATATGTCACGTCTCGGATTGATGAACTCTGGTGTCCAGCATACCATAGAAGTACTTATTTGGTGTTTTTGATGATTCTGTGTAATATAAAAACAACATATCTTTTGGACCCATCGTTCGTTTTCACAATTTTAAAAATTAAGGTTATAAAGCGCCCCATCCTCATGTATTTTTTAAATACACAAAATTTCAAATTATACAATTTTGATTACAATTTTCGATTTGTAATTAAATTGACATCTGGGTGTCACTCCTAAAATGGTTTCACCCTGGGCGCACCGCCCCTCCTGCATCCCTAGCCCCTTACCTACGCCAATGATTGATGAATAAATAAATTAGATTGAGTCTTCTTATTATAAATTATGATATGTGGCTGCTTCTTATGATTTGATTAAATGTTGACTCGCTATTTCGACCGCAGTTATTCAGAGGTGAATACTAATGTTCATATGAATCATTCTCTTGCGAAATTTCCTCTGTCGTATCTTGTTAATGTTTCTGGAACAATTCGCGTATACATATATGGTTGAAACTTGAATAAGTTACAGCATTTTTGAAAATATCAACAGAATAAAATATAATTAAATTCATGTCTTCAAACTCTTGAAGATAGAGACTTTAGGCCAACTAATGAAGAGAATGAATAGTAGTTTTCTGACAAACGTCTACATCACGTTGAAGAAACTTGTTGAACAACTTGCATGTGTTTCCTATCCGAAATGAATATGAAATTTTTCTTTATTAACCATTAAAGTTGCACAACCATATTATTTATAATGAAAACTAAGGAAACTACCTTCGTGCCCAAGTGGGAAAAGTTGTAGAAATTGGAAAACCTTTAAAAAATGACCTATTATTCATGTCAATCGGTCAACTTTTAAACGAGACAATCGAAATGACCGATTGTTTTTTCAAAAATGCATAACTCCGTCAAATTTCAAGTCCTTTCTTAAAAACGTAACTGATAATATGTAGATTGTGTGTGCAAAAGATGGTTGCAGTAGGATCGATAGTTTTTCTTATATCGATTTTTGAGTTTTTTGGCGTATAATTTTAAGTAACAAATTGCGTACCGCAGCCTTGTATTATTCGATTTTGATTTTGGAAAGGATTTGGATACTCTCAATTCTCTCTAAAATTTTCAGAAATGGGTGAAAAATGCATCTGAACATGGGATTAAATGCGAGAGCAGACGCTAGACGCTGAGTGGAGGGGGTAACGAAGGGCGACGGAGGAGTCGCATACATAATAAAGCGCGCTGCGCGCTTGAAGATAATTATTTAACTCAATTATCTCGGCAGCTATTTTTGGGCAGTTCAGTAGCTTCAGCTAGCAACGTCCTTTTCGCGGGTCTCGACTGAAGTAACCCCTCGGGCGAAACTAACAGTTGCCATTGCAAAACTTGAACGAGGCCAGCGATGGCTCGCAAACGTAGCTTAGTCTAACACGAGTAGGCGAGTGGGATTATACCTCGGCAGACGGTTGTGAATGGTCAGTAGGCACGATGCCTACTGCAGGCGAAGCGGGGCGAAAAAAGGTGCCTCTGCGAAACGTCAGGTGAACGGTGCACCACATAACGATTACCCATAAAAACCACGGCTCAGTGTTTTCCCATTCCGATGACTGGTCGCAACGGATTCACGGCCATGGTAGACTTATGTCATATGAGTAGGGGACCAGATGGTTCAAATAACCGTCTCCCCCCCAATTGAGGCGTTGGTTTCTGCCTGGCAGTTAATAAATGTGGAGGGCTTTAAACCCCCTGCCTTCTAATCTAGCGAACTTTAGACTTATCACGTAGTGCCCTCTCGTACTTTCAACAGCACGCCGACTGCCCGGCAGAGACCAACGTCTCAATTGGAAAGGAGACGGTCTTTTGAATCATCTGGGCCTCTCTCCCTTTGCCTACTCGTGTTCAGCTTTCGTTTGACGAGTAGCCGTCGACCTCATCTCATCGGCCAAACACATATCATTGCCCTGGCCGCGAATCCATTACCCAGAAACCTGGGATAGGAAGCACAGACACCGGACTTTAGGAGTGAAGCTATGTGGTGAAGCACTTTTGCGGACTCACTACGGGCACTGCTTGCTAGATCATATTATTGCCCCTTTTGGGTTATAGCCAACTCTCACCTGCTCGTGTTACCTGTTTTACCAGGTAACCGAGTAACCATTCGGCTTCGTTCAAATAGCCTACCCCATATGTCTACCAAGCCCGTGAATCCATTTCGGCTAGAGTTCTGGGATAAGAAGGCACGACATCATGGTTTTAGTGGTGAAATGTATGTGGTACACAGTTCACCGAATCTTTTGCAGTGACAACTGTTAGTTTTGCCCCGAGGGGTTGATTATCTTGAGACCCGCAAAAAGGACGTTGCTTGCTGAAGCTACTCCCGGAGTCATCCGGACCATGGTTCTCTCTCGAGTTTCTGCAGGGCAGTGACGTACTTTTTGATTACAGGGAAGGGCAAGTACGTATACCTGTCCAGAATCCACTGGACGGGCAGACAGGAGGATTAAAACCCCTCAGTTATCATCGTGTATGTATGTACACATTCATACTATTTGCTGGTTATATTAGGTGCACCGCTCATCAATACAGATGTTCGAAATTTCGAAGTTTCCCGCTCTCTGTAAATAATAGTTCAAGAATATTTTCTTAATGTGGAGTTAGTTCAAAGAGTTTGTAATAAAATACACTGAAAAATAAGATTTATGCATAACATATAAGTTATCAGTTGCTTACTATTGAAAATAGTATCAAAAAATTCAAAAATACATGAAACAAAAAGGATTCATCTGGCAATCATTTTTCACGAACGTAAAACTAAAAAACAACACCGTTCTGCAACAATTTTTAATGAAAATTTTTTTTCCGTTCATCTCGAGTAGGAAACACAGCTTACTGTTCAACGTTGTATAGTTCGTTTGTGGTTGGCAGTTTTTCATGTTGAAAACCTCCAATGATGTATTATCACAAAGGGATATATTGTTTCCGGACTATGATATGAATGATAGTGTTTCAAAAAATTGACTCTTTTTTCTAGTGCTACTATTGCTCAAGACTACAATACATTCTGGGTTGGGGTCGAATCAACTCCAGTGCTAATAAAACGTGGGATCCAAGACGACCCAATTCCGACTTTCTCGAATCGACCACCAATTACAACACCTCCAAATTATGAGCCTCCAAATTCCAAACAATCTTCCACCGACTTTGATCCATTTTATACTGGGTGCACTGCCAACAAACAATGTTTCGGAGCACCTGCTGGTTGTATAGATACCAAGAGCTGCTTAACGGCTGTAGCTGTTACCGTTGCTGGAGACAAATACGATTTTGAACTTATGTCCAAAAATAATGCCGCATGGGTTGGTGTTGGTTTATCCGATGATGAGAAAATGGGTGACGATTCTGTGATAGAATGCGCGAAGAGAGGCAATTCTGTAGCGGCATATCTCAGTTGGACTGCCGGGGTACCAAACTATGGAGCAGAGAGATCTAGAAATGTAAGTTGTCAAAATTAAAATATATTTGAATATATATATATATATATATCAACAAATTCGAAGACAGATTTAATCAAAGTGATAATAAAACATGATAATACTACTGTGCTGATGTGCGAGTACGAAATACTCGTAACTTCCAGTTTGATATATAAAATGTTTATTTCATTATGGAGTTTTCTTTTAGACATGCGTTATACGGGAACACGGTATAATATAATGGTAATGCGTCTCGTATACTGTTATACATGACGAAAGCGTAGGCCAAGTCTATGAACTTACAACTCTTGCCGCAGGGTAGCTACGGTCGGATGTAAGAGGAGCTAAACGGCGAGAACGATGATAAGCTGGTAATTTTTTTAATTTTTTACCGACATGTAATGTAAACAAAATCATTATGTATCTGAGCTCTGATCAGGATTAAACTCTCGAAAATTATTAAAGTTATCTAAGTTATCGTCTATCTCTATATTTCTACAATGAATTATAGAATGTGTATTAGTTGCGATGTCAGATTTGACTTGAGATGCAAGAATGTAATTTAACTTTTCATTGCGATTTTTTCTCGGAAGTTTCAACCACGCTTGAAAAAATTTTCTTCTTGTAATTCGAAATAAAGAGTGGGCCATCTGTTAAGTTTATTTTTCTTTTCTTTTAAATTATTAAACACACTTTTAATGATTTTTTGACAAATGTCAAGTAAAAGTAAAACAATTGTATGCATGGATAGCGCTATTAATAACAAAACAATTCATTTCAATCGCCCAAACTCACTACGAAAACTTAAACGAAAGTTCAGAGTTCGCAAAATTGTCGAATTTCATCTATAGAAAAATGCAATTCAATACCTGAAGAACAACATTTGTTTAGAAATTGAAGAAGTGAATTCATTTTTATTGGGAAAAGTCATCGAAAATCTCGACTTTCGGATACAGGCCTGTAAACAGAGTGGTATGAATGATATAGTTTCCACATCTAATTGTAAAAGATTAAACAATTGTAAAAGATGCCCAATGAAAATTTCCGATCTTTATTCAAGATAAGTTTTTTTTTTTTTGAAAAAGAAACTAATAAATGAATCACCCTGCACAATGTTTGAAAAAATATTCTATATCACCCAAAACGCAAAAAATCGCAAATAATCTGTGCAACATTAAAAAACTAGAAAGAACAAAAAAAAGTGTTCGGGAGGTCTTCGGGGTTATAGTTTTTCTTTATTGAATATGGGCATAAACTTACAAATTGCTGAATTAACTCTACATATAGATTACAATCTAGATCAAATATAAATATGGAAATATATGGTCTTATCTATCTCAGTAATATAAAAAATGAAATTAGGTCTGGTTATGTGATATTGGACTCGATTTCGGACATTTCCAACTTGATGAACACGGATTTGATGATTTAATAATTGCAATAAATTGTTTTTTTCATTTGTTAGTAAACAATTTGTTAATTAACAAATAAACGAAAAAATGAAATTAGGTGTGGTTATGCGATATTGGACTCGATTTCGGACATTTTCAACTTGATGAACACGAATTCGGTAATATAATTGCAATAAATTGTTCATTTTATTTGTTAATAAACAATTTGTCAATTAACAAAATAGCGAAAAAATGAAATTAGGTCTGGTTATGCGATATAGGACTCGATTTCGGATATTTTTAACCCGATGAACACGAATTCGGTAATATAATTGCAATAAATTGTTTATTTCATTTGTTAATAAGCAATTTGTTAATTAACAAATAAACGAAAAAATGAAATTAGGTCTGGTTATGTGATATTGGACTCGATTTCGGACATTTCCAACTTGATGAACACGGATTTGATGATTTAATAATTGCAATAAATTGTTTTTTTCATTTGTTAGTAAACAATTTGTTAATTAACAAATAAACGAAAAAATGAAATTAGGTCTGGTTATGCGATATAGGACTCGATTTCGGATATTTTTAACCCGATGAACACGAATTCGGTAATATAATTGCAATAAATTGTTAATTTCACTTGTTAATAAACAATTTGTTAATTAACAAATGAACGAAAAAATGAAATTAGGTCTGGTTATGTGATATTGAACTCGATTTCGGACATTTTCAACTTGATGAACACGAATTTGGTGATTTAAAAATTGCAATAAATTTAGATCAAATATAAATATGGAAATATATGGTCTTATCTATCTCAGTAATATTCATTGTTAAGGAAAAACTATACTTGTATTCAGCAGAAACAACTTGTACATAATAATCAGACAGCGATTAAAGATATTCTAACTGTAAGGACTGCCCATAGTCCAGTAAATGAAGTCCAAAATCGACCTGAATATTTAAATTTTTTTGTTATGAGCCGATTTTGATCTGTGAGGGCTCATTTTCTTCGTAATGATGTCTAGAACAAAGTGCGGGGGTTTATTTTTCTGACTAATTATTTATATTGTTGATAAACAATAATTGTTTATATTGTTAATAAACAATAATTAGTGTTAAACAAATGCGTGTCTCAGAGCATTATACGAAAAAATTAAAAAGTACAGGTTTTAAGCAAGTAATTGAATATTTTCAAGTGGTAGAGTAATAAACAAAGGTTCACAAAGCTTACTCAATGTTCATAAACAATTTGTTAATGAACCATTTGTTAATAAACAATTTGTTTAACAAATAAACGAAAACATGAAATTAGGTCTGGTTATGCGATATTGGACTCGATTTCGGATATTTTTAACTCGATGAACAAGAATTCGGTAATATAATTGCAATAAATTGTTAATTTCACTTGTTAATAAGCAATTTGTTAATTAACAAATAAACGAAAAAATGAAATTAGGTCTGGTTATGTGATATTGGACTCGATTTCGGACATTTCCAACTTGATGAACACGGATTTGATGATTTAATAATTGCAATAAATTGTTTTTTTCATTTGTTAGTAAACAATTTGTTAATTAACAAATAAACGAAAAAATGAAATTAGGTGTGGTTATGCGATATTGGACTCGATTTCGGACATTTTCAACTTGATGAACACGAATTCGGTAATATAATTGCAATAAATTGTTCATTTTATTTGTTAATAAACAATTTGTCAAATAACAAAATAGCGAAAAAATGAAATTAGGTCTGGTTATGCGATATAGGACTCGATTTCGGATATTTTTAACCCGATGAACACGAATTCGGTAATATAATTGCAATAAATTGTTTATTTCATTTGTTAATAAGCAATTTGTTAATTAACAAATAAACGAAAAAATGAAATTAGGTCTGGTTATGTGATATTGGACTCGATTTCGGACATTTCCAACTTGATGAACACGGATTTGATGATTTAATAATTGCAATAAATTGTTTTTTTCATTTGTTAGTAAACAATTTGTTAATTAACAAATAAACGAAAAAATGAAATTAGGTCTGGTTATGCGATATAGGACTCGATTTCGGATATTTTTAACCCGATGAACACGAATTCGGTAATATAATTGCAATAAATTGTTAATTTCACTTGTTAATAAACAATTTGTTAATTAACAAATGAACGAAAAAATGAAATTAGGTCTGGTTATGTGATATTGAACTCGATTTCGGACATTTTCAACTTGATGAACACGAATTTGGTGATTTAAAAATTGCAATAAATTTTTTTTTTCATTTGTTAATAAACAATTTGTTAATTAACAAATAAACAAAAAACGAAATTAGGTCTGGTTATGCGATATTGGACTCGATTTCGGACATTTTCAACTTGATGAACACGAATTCGGTAATATAATTGCAATAAATTGTTCATTTTATTTGTTAATAAACAATTTGTCAATTAACAAAATAGCGAAAAAATGAAATTAGGTCTGGTTATGCGATATAGGACTCGATTTCGGATATTTTTAACCCGATGAACACGAATTCGGTAATATAATTGCAATAAATTGTTTATTTCATTTGTTAATAAGCAATTTGTTAATTAACAAATAAACGAAAAAATGAAATTAGGTCTGGTTATGTGATATTGGACTCGATTTCGGACATTTCCAACTTGATGAACACGGATTTGATGATTTAATAATTGCAATAAATTGTTTTTTTCATTTGTTAGTGAACAATTTGTTAATTAACAAATAAACAAAAAACGAAATTAGGTCTGGTTATGCGATATTGGACTCGATTTCGGACATTTTCAACTTGATGAACACGAATTCGGTAATATAATTGCAATAAATTGTTCATTTTATTTGTTAATAAACAATTTGTCAATTAACAAAATAGCGAAAAAATGAAATTAGGTCTGGTTATGCGATATAGGACTCGATTTCGGATATTTTTAACCCGATGAACACGAATTCGGTAATATAATTGCAATAAATTGTTTATTTCATTTGTTAATAAGCAATTTGTTAATTAACAAATAAACGAAAAAATGAAATTAGGTCTGGTTATGTGATATTGGACTCGATTTCGGACATTTCCAACTTGATGAACACGGATTTGATGATTTAATAATTGCAATAAATTGTTTTTTTCATTTGTTAGTAAACAATTTGTTAATTAACAAATAAACGAAAAAATGAAATTAGGTCTGGTTATGTGATATTGAACTCGATTTCGGACATTTTCAACTTGATGAACACGAATTTGGTGATTTAAAAATTGCAATAAATTTTTTTTTTCATTTGTTAATAAACAATTTGTTAATTAACAAATAAACAAAAAACGAAATTAGGTCTGGTTATGCGATATTGGACTCGATTTCGGACATTTTCAACTTGATGAACACGAATTTGGTGATTTAAAAATTGCAATAAATTTTTTTTTTCATTTGTTAATAAACAATTTGTTAATTAACAAATAAACAAAAAACGAAATTAGGTCTGGTTATGCGATATTGGACTCGATTTCGGACATTTTCAACTTGATGAAGACGAATTCGGTAATATAATTGCAATAAATTGTTCATTTTATTTGTTAATAAACAATTTGTCAATTAACAAAATAGCGAAAAAATGAAATTAGGTCTGGTTATGCGATATAGGACTCGATTTCGGATATTTTTAACCCGATGAACACGAATTCGGTAATATAATTGCAATAAATTGTTAATTTCACTTGTTAATAAACAATTTGTTAATTAACAAATGAACGAAAAAATGAAATTAGGTCTGGTTATGTGATATTGAACTCGATTTCGGACATTTTCAACTTGATGAACACGAATTTGGTGATTTAAAAATTGCAATAAATTTTTTTTTTCATTTGTTAATAAACAATTTGTTAATTAACAAATAAACAAAAAACGAAATTAGGTCTGGTTATGCGATATTGGACTCGATTTCGGACATTTTCAACTTGATGAACACGAATTCGGAAATATAATTGCAATAAATTGTTCATTTTATTTGTTAATAAACAATTTGTCAATTAACAAAATAGCGAAAAAATGAAATTAGGTCTGGTTATGCGATATAGGACTCGATTTCGGATATTTTTAACCCGATGAACACGAATTCGGTAATATAATTGCAATAAATTGTTTATTTCATTTGTTAATAAGCAATTTGTTAATTAACAAATAAACGAAAAAATGAAATTAGGTCTGGTTATGTGATATTGGACTCGATTTCGGACATTTCCAACTTGATGAACACGGATTTGATGATTTAATAATTGCAATAAATTGTTTTTTTCATTTGTTAGTAAACAATTTGTTAATTAACAAATAAACGAAAAAATGAAATTAGGTGTGGTTATGTGATATTGAACTCGATTTCGGACATTTTCAACTTGATGAACACGAATTTGGTGATTTAAAAATTGCAATAAATTTTTTTTTTCATTTGTTAATAAACAATTTGTTAATTAACAAATAAACAAAAAACGAAATTAGGTCTGGTTATGCGATATAGGACTCGATTTCGGACATTTTCAACTTGATGAACACGAATTCGGTAATATAATTGCAATAAATTGTTCATATTTATTTGTTAATAAACAATTTGTCGATTAACAAAATAGCGAAAAAATGAAATTAGGTCTGGTTATGCGATATAGGACTCGATTTCGGATATTTTTAACCCGATGAACACGAATTCGGTAATATAATTGCAATAAATTGTTCATTTCATTTGTTAATAAGCAATTTGTTAATTAACAAATAAACGAAAAAATGAAATTAGGTCTTGTTATGCGATATTGGACTCGATTTCGGATATTTTTAACTTGATGAACACGAATTCGGTAATATAATTGCAATAAATTGTTTATTTCATTTGTTAATAAACAATTTGTTAATTAACAAATAAACGAAAAAATGAAATTAGGTCTTGTTATGCGATATTGGACTCGATTTCGGATATTTTTAACTTGATGAACACGAATTCGGTAATATAATTGCAATAAATTGTTTATTTCATTTGTTAATAAGCAATTTCTTAATTAACAAATAAACGAAAAAATGAAATTAGGTCTTGTTATGCGATATTGGACTCAATTTCGGATATTTTTAACTTGATGAACACGAATTCGGTAATATAATTGCAATAAATTGTTTATTTCATTTGTTAATAAACAATTTGTTAATTAACAAATAAACGAAAAAATGAAATTAGGTCTTGTTATGCGATATTGGACTCGATTTCGGATATTTTTAACTTGATGAACACGAATTCGGTAATATAATTGCAATAAATTGCTTATTTCATTTATTAATAAACAATTTGTTAATTAACAAATTAACGAAAAAATGAAATTAGGTGGTTATGCGATTTTGAACTCGATTTCGGATATTTTCAACTCGATGAACACGAATTCGGTAATATAATTGCAATAAATTGTTTATTTCATTTGTTAATAAGCAATTTGTTAATCACCAAATTGCTTATTAACAAATGAAATGAACAATTTATGGCAATTATTAAACCACCAAATCGTGTTCATCGAGTTGAAAGTGTCCGAAATCGAGTCCAATATCGCATAACCAGACCTAATTTAATTTTTTCGTTTATTTGTTAATTAACAAATTGTTTATTAACAAATGAAATAAACAATTTATTGCAATTATATTACCGAATTCGTGTTCATCAAGTTAAAAATATCCGAAATCGAGTCCAATATCGCATAACAAGACCTAATTTCATTTTTTCGTTTATTTGTTAATTAACAAATTGTTTATTAAGAAATGAAATAAACAATTTATTGCAATTATATTACCGAATTCGTGTTCATCAAGTTAAAAATATCCGAAATCGAGTCCAATATCGCATAACAAGACCTAATTTCATTTTTTCGTTTATTTGTTAATTAAGAAATTGCTTATTAACAAATGAAATAAACAATTTATTGCAATTATATTACCGAATTCGTGTTCATCAAGTTAAAAATATCCGAAATCGAGTCCAATATCGCATAACAAGACCTAATTTCATTTTTTCGTTTATTTGTTAATTAACAAATTGTTTATTAACAAATGAAATAAACAATTTATTGCAATTATATTACCGAATTCGTGTTCATCAAGTTAAAAATATCCGAAATCGAGTCCAATATCGCATAACAAGACCTAATTTCATTTTTTCGTTTATTTGTTAATTAACAAATTGCTTATTAACAAATGAAATAAACAATTTATTGCAATTATATTACCGAATTCGTGTTCATCGGGTTAAAAATATCCGAAATCGAGTCCTATATCGCATAACCAGACCTAATTTCATTTTTTCGCTATTTTGTTAATTGACAAATTGTTTATTAACAAATAAAATGAACAATTTATTGCAATTATATTACCGAATTCGTGTTCATCAAGTTGAAAATGTCCGAAATCGAGTCCAATATCGCATAACCAGACCTAATTTCGTTTTTTGTTTATTTGTAAATTAACAAATTGTTTATTAACAAATGAAAAAAAAAATTTATTGCAATTTTTAAATCACCAAATTCGTGTTCATCAAGTTGAAAATGTCCGAAATCGAGTTCAATATCACATAACCACACCTAATTTCATTTTTTCGTTTATTTGTTAATTAACAAATTGTTTACTAACAAATGAAAAAAACAATTTATTGCAATTATTAAATCATCAAATCCGTGTTCATCAAGTTGGAAATGTCCGAAATCGAGTCCAATATCACATAACCAGACCTAATTTCATTTTTTCGTTTATTTGTTAATTAACAAATTGCTTATTAACAAATGAAATAAACAATTTATTGCAATTATATTACCGAATTCGTGTTCATCGGGTTAAAAATATCCGAAATCGAGTCCTATATCGCATAACCAGACCTAATTTCATTTTTTCGCTATTTTGTTAATTGACAAATTGTTTATTAACAAATAAAATGAACAATTTATTGCAATTATATTACCGAATTCGTGTTCATCAAGTTGAAAATGTCCGAAATCGAGTCCAATATCGCATAACCAGACCTAATTTCGTTTTTTGTTTATTTGTTAATTAACAAATCGTTTATTAACAAATGAAAAAAAAAATTTATGAAATTAGGTCTTGTTATGCGATATTGGACTCGATTTCGGATATTTTTAACTTGATGAACACGAATTCGGTAATATAATTGCAATAAATTGTTTATTTCATTTGTTAATAAACAATTTGTTAATTAACAAATAAACGAAAAAATTAAATTAGGTCTGGTTATGCGATATTGGACTCGATTTCGGACACTTTCAACTCGATGAACACGATTTGGTGGTTTAATAATTGCCATAAATTGTTCATTTCATTTGTTAATAAGCAATTTGGTGATTAACAAATTGCTTATTAACAAATGAAATAAACAATTTATTGCAATTATATTACCGAATTCGTGTTCATCGAGTTGAAAATATCCGAAATCGAGTTCAAAATCGCATAACCACCTAATTTCATTTTTTCGTTAATTTGTTAATTAACAAATTGTTTATTAATAAATGAAATAAGCAATTTATTGCAATAATATTACCGAATTTGTGTTCATCGAGTTGGAAATATCCGAAATCGAGTTCAAAATCGCATAACCAGACCTAATTTCATCTTTTCGTTTATTTGGTAATTAACAAATTGTTTATTAACAAATAAAATAAGCAAATTATTACAATTATATTACCGAATTCGTGTTCATCGAGTTAAAAATATCCGAAATCGAGTCCAATATCGCATAACCACCTAATTTCATTTTTTCGTCAATTTGTTAATTAACAAATTGTTTATGAACATTGAGTAAGCTTTGTGAACCTTTGTTTATTACTTTAACACTTGAAAATATTCAATTACTTGCTCAAAACCTGCACTTTTTAATTTTTTCTTATAATGCTCTGAGACACGCATTTGTTTAACACTAATTATTGTTTATTAACAATATAAACAATTAGTCAGAAAAATAAACCCCCGCACTTTCTTCTAGACATCATTACGAAGAAAATGAGCCCTCACTGATCAAAATCGGCTCATAACAAAACAAATTTAATATTAATACCTTCATTTACTGGACTACCAATGTAGTTGTGTAAACAGGAGTCCTTTACTCATTTTACCATGTATTAGTAAACACAGTAAATAGTTAATATTAATATTATGCAACTTTCCAAATAATAATAATAACATCTAACACTCAGAAATTCAAAATTTTTGACTTGGTTATTGTTCACCTAAATTCGTGAATTTACCAACTGTTCGCCGTATAGCTCCTCTTACATCCGACCGTAGCGACCCTGCGGCAAGAGATGTAAGTTCACAGACTTGGGCTACGCCTTCTATACGAGACGCATTACTATCATATTATATCGTGTACGGGAACAACTTGGTTATTCATTGTAGCCGCTATATTTGATATTGGTCTTCCCTATATGTTCTTAGCAATATATTATGCATTGTTTTGTACTAAAATTAATATGTTACCCCTTAACATGCATCGAAATATAGTTTTGATGGACTAGGAATATTTTCAAATTATAATATTCGTCTATCGCGGTATCAGAAGAACAGTGCAGAACAATAATTGATTCCCTATTTGGCTAAACTTTATTTGGTTATATTTATGACCTAGTTATTGATTATAAATAATTCCGGTAGATTCAATTTAAAACTGGTAATAAAGTATTCTAATTTTTCATTTTTGTACCAATCATGAAACGGAAAAAACTAATTTCACCTACAATGTCACCATTGAAATCCGCACCATATGGGAATTAAAAAAAAAGCTTTGGTTAGAATTTGATGTCTGGAACAGGTTTAGGTTCAACTTAGAGCAAAAATGACATTGACAGTTGTCGCTCAGCGATCTTCGTTAACTGTCAAATTTGACATTTGTTGCAGAAAGTGGCAATTCTAAATAATCGAATTTGAAAAAGAAATATTGAAGCAGATGTTTCTACTGCAATTTTATGTAAGTGTGCAAATTTTCAAAAGTCTAGGATGAAGTTGCGATTTTTGATATTTTTATACTTACCGTCACATTTCAGTTCCATGTTAAATATTTAATTTGATTTCCATATTTTTAAAAACTAAAATTGCAACCATAATAATAGTTGGCCCGAGTGTTGCGATGTTCCAAAAATTGTATCCTTCTTTTGAAAAGACACGAGTATTTAATCTTATAAAATATTAAATGCATGTAAGATATAGGGAAACTGTCAAAAGAAGTCATTGTTTTGAGTTGACTTTAGTTCTCCCACCTTTTCTGAAAACATATCTTGTAATTAGTAAATTGTTAAAACAGCAAGTTGGCCATGGTAAATGAATTGCAAGTTTGCTGTCACATTGTTAGTCACCTATCTACTAAAATCACTTCAAAACTAGAAATATCATTTAATTCAATTAAATTTCAAAACGAAACATTAAAAATTATTTAAGCACTCAAATAATAGGTGAACAAAAACTACAGAATTCAAATTACATTTCAGTATGGTGTCCTTCACGCTCACTACAACCAATAGGTAGTTCGTCTATCAACTTCTTTCACTGCGTTTTTCTTAAATTCAGGTTTAATGTTCCTACAGCACTGCCGAATGGTATTTTACAATTCTTGGATATTAGTGAAAGACCTCTTCTTATAAACTATCTGTTCAAGATAACTCCGCAGAAAGAAATCGATGGGAGTCAAAATCAGATGACTTAACTGTCCAAAAATATTCCCTGTCGCGTCCTATAACTTTTCCTCTAAACATTTAGTTTGAACACTTTTTTACTACTTGTGTCTGTTGTATTGGTGCTACGTCAAGCTGACACCAAACGTTATATCTATTTTCAGGGACATATTATCTAAAACTTCACTAATCTAGTTTTGTAAAAAATGTTGGTACATTTCGGCTGTTAAATTCTGTCTAAATGAATATGGTTCAACTATTTGATCATCAATCTCACACCAAACATTAATTTTAAAAGAATATTGGTCACGACATTCAATTAAAAAGTGAGGATTTTCTTGAGATCACCATCGACAATTCCGTCCGCTTACAGTGCCATTTGAAGTGAATGTTGTTCCATCGGTCCATAAAATTGATGAAATTGATTTTCTTTTTTTTTCACTCCCTGATACCATAGAGAAAATCCCAAACGAGCATTAAAATTCCTATTTTGAACATTTTTCCCTGGATGGGGTTCATTAAAAATATTAGCTACTTGCCGTATACTTGGTATATTCTCGCCGCATATTAGGACAATTTCAATTTTTTCTTGAAGGGGTAACATCGTATATGGTTACTACACTGAATATTTTGACTTAATTATAACAATGTCAATGTGACAGCTAAATTGCAATTTATTTACCATGACGAACTTGCTATTTAAACAATTTACTAATTACAAGATATTATGTTTTCAGAAAGGTGCGAAAACTAAAGTCTAATTAAAACAATGCCTTCTATCTACAGTTTCCTTACATCTTAAATGCATTTAATATTTTATAAGATTAAATAATCGTGTTTTTCAAAAGAACGATAAAATTATTGGAACTTTGCACTGCTCGTGTCAACATTTTTTATGGTTGCAATTTTAGATAAAAGAATATGAAAAGTAAATAAAATATTTATAACGGAACTGACATGTGACGGTAAGTAATACACAAATAAATTAATTTTTACCAGTTAAGTAATTGCAACTTCATCCTAGACTTTTGAAAATCTGCACACATAAAACTGGAGTAGAAACATCTTTTTCAATTAATTTTTTCTCAAATTTGATTTAGAAATTCCACTTTTCGCCACTTTCTGCAAAAAATGTCAAATTTGACAGCTAACGAAGATCGTTTGGATCTAACTGTTAATGTAATTTTTGCTCTAATTTAAACCTAAAACTGTTCCAGTCATCAAATTTTAACCAAACCTATTTTTTTTTTAATTCTCATATGGTGCGGACTTCAACGGTGACACTGTATGTATAAGCTTATGAAATATTAGAATTCTGTTAATCTATGAAACCAATAATTGGTTGGTTTGAAGAACACCATGCAAGTACACATAAAAGTGATGCCCGTGAAGGGAAGAGAATGTCACTCCTGCTATGGAACCTCTTAGAAATACTTATTCTGCAGGAAACGCTGCAAAGGATATGCAGATGACATACTTTTAATAGTTCTATGCGGCAAAAAAGGTCTTAAGATCATATAGAAATCCTGTAAATCAGCCGAACTAGGAATCAACCTTAGTAAAACTATGATAGAAGCATCTCCCAGAGAAAGGAAGATGTATCCTATGAAACTAATTGGAGTATGAGAAATCATCATCAAGCTGAAATATGAGGTTGTATCCATAACACTGGATATGTCACCCACTCATAACCAGTACTTAAAACATGTGAGTAAGAAGGCGATACGTTCCGTAATGGTGTGCAGAAAGATGGCAAGAAGAACATGGGGGCAGTTCACCCGAGATACTGCTCCGGTGTACACCATGATGGTGAGACCCATCCTCGCATACAGGGCAATCGCATAGAGTAACAAAACAAAGCACATTTCTAAGCAAAAAAATGTTGAGTAATATTCAAAGTCCCGCATGTATTTGCATAAAAAGATCATGACACGGCTAGTATGGAGAAAATATTGCATCTAAAAATAAATTATGCATGCTTCGTATCTTACGTCGCTATGGAGGTATATAAACCTAAATCACGTTATTTACCGCTTTTACGTCCCGCTTGAAGGTAATATGTTTAAAGTAAAGTACACGTTTATTACCTATTCCAGCATCATAACTTTTTCTTATGTGTCGGATTTTCTTATACAGCAGATTAAGGATGTTTCTAACAAAATAGGCAATTTTGATAGAAGTGAATGTATTTACTATGTAATTATATTATACATACCTATTTCATAAGGGTACTCAAAACAAAACCCTAATAGTCCAGGCAATAAGCACGGAAAAAGACCATAATAAAAAAAAAATTATAGTAAGCTAGAATTGAAATTTTTTTTTGCATTTTGTTCCAAATACCCCATAGATCATTCATGACTATCAAGACCGCGGGGGTCGACCTTCCTACCCCCTCAAAACGGGGTTTTAACCCCTCAGAGGAGCATTCTTGTAAAAACAGTCCAAAATTAATGAATTAAGAGCCGAAAGCGACCCGTATGTTTTTTGCTTCGCTGATCACGATTCCGCAGTTAGTTTTCTCGGAAAACTCTCTCCAGATGGGAAATTTGGAAAATTTAAATATAATATATAACTTATAATTTTGTTGCAAAAATGACCTCTAGTAGATTTTTTGGGTTGCTGATCACGACTCCGCTGTAACTTTTCCCAAAAAAGCCTCTCCAGACGGAAAATTCGGGAAATTTGAGATTTTCCTGAGACGGTTATGAATAATAAAGTATAATTTTGTTAAAAAAATGACTTCTAGTATGTTTTTGGGTAGCTTATCACGATTCCGCTGTTAGTTTTCTCGGAAAACTCCCTCCAGATGAGAAATTTGGGATTTTCCATCTGGAGAGAGTTTTTTGGGAAAAATAACAGCGGAATCGTGATCAACGACCCAAAAAAGCTACTAGGGGTCATTTTTGTATTAAAGCTATACTTTATTATTCATAACCGTCTCAGGAAAATCTCAAATTTCCCGAATTTCCCATCTGGAAAGAGTTTTTGGGAAAAATAACAGCGGAATCGTGATCAGCGACCCAAAATACCTACTAGATGTCATTTTTGCAACAAAATTATACTTTATTGTTCAAAACCGTCTCAGGAAAATCTCATATTCCCCAAATTTTCCATCTGGAAAGAGTTTTTGGGAAAAATAACAGCGGATTCATGATCAACAACCCAAAAAACTTACTAGAGGTCTTTTTTGCAACAAAATTATAAATTATATATTTTATATATATTTTCCAAATTTCCCATCTGGAGGGAGTTTTCCGAGAAAACTAACTGCGGAATCGTGATC
Organism: Endomychus coccineus; assembly: GCA_958510875.1. Lineage (NCBI taxonomy): Eukaryota > Metazoa > Arthropoda > Insecta > Coleoptera > Endomychidae > Endomychus > Endomychus coccineus. The sequence goes on along the minus strand of OY294068.1, from coordinate 53,035,348 downwards.
AGTGACCCAAAAAACGTACTGGGGGTAATTTTCGGCTCTTAATTCATTAATTTTCTAAACTTTTGGATTGTTTTCATAAGAATACTCCTCTGAAGGGTTGATACCCCGTTTTGGGGAGGTAGAGAGTTCGACCCCCGCGGCTTTGATAGTCATGAATGATCTATGGGGTATTAGGAAAAAACTGCAAAAAATATTTTGAAATTCTAGATTACCATATATTTTTTTATTTTCTGGTTCGTTGCCTGGACTATAAGCAAGATTTCTTCGGTGAAAAACTTACATTTTAAAGTTTTATTGAAGAATGAATCAATTTTCGTTTTTTTGGATGGTAGACTTTCGCGGATAGCTAATCTTGAAAAGTGTTGATTTCCGCATCAAAATAGCAGTTTCAGTTCAAGCCTCAAACTGCCCTGAAGATGCCACCTATAATGGTTGGCGAAACGTCAGCAAGTTATGAGCTCCTTTACTGGACGCCAAAACCAACGGATTACTAACCTTTTCGGATTAAGCAATAGCAGATTAATAAGCGTGTACCTACTGTATATATATACAAATACAAAGAAAATCAATCAATCACAAAAACAAACTTTCAAATATCGTACTTACCTAGTATTATTGTCGCTTGGAAGTAATATCATATACAAAATTGTAATGAAAAATAATTATTTCGCATCCTGTAAGTTTCGAACCTAAGCTATTAGAAGCATAAGAAAATCGAACTGAGGTTTTGCCGCCTGCACTAACACGGCTAATGCAGAATCAAGTTTGAATACGGCATCAACTGTTAATGCGCTCACCTCTTGGGGCATTAGGATGACGTGCTTTCAACGACTAATCACATCTATGTCGAGTTGCAACTTTTACGGTATTCTATATACAAGATTGCAAAGAAAACCATGTTCAAAATAAGCAAAGTAGAATCTGAGGGAGGCATTAAACTTCGAAGGAAGGGCAAGGCACTTCTGATGGTAGAACAGTCAATACTCATGGCTCAAAGGGACGACCTGTGTAAAGAGTTCGAGTTTGGTGACGAAGAAAAGTGGAAACAGGGCTAACCTCCTCTGTTAAGGAAGCAAAAATCTTTTGGTACACTGATGGATCGATAACAGTTGAAGATGCGGGAGCTGAATTTTATGCGCCTAGAACCAAATACTCATAACCCATGGGTGTATACACCAGTATCTTTCGAGCAAAAGTCCACGGAATTGAGAGATGTGTATAAAGACATGCCGATGAGGTCTAACATCGTTTGTTCGAAAATCGTCATTACCTCCAAATATATACAACATATGATTAGAATCACCCTCTACTGGGTCCCAGAACACAAGGAGTTAAGCTGAACGAACGAGCGGAAGTCCTTACACGAAAAAGAACTGAGTCGCCGCTGGGAGGACCGGAATCCTTTTCATATATCACGTCTACACACTATACTAGTAATCTTGAGAGAATAAAACAAATAAGTAAACGCTCAAATGGGGATCCATTCAAGGACATGGACATTACAAGATACTCCTTGGCCACTTCAACAAAAAGGATACCTTGGAATGTATAAGAGGAAACAGGAACCACCTGAGAATCATGACAGCATTCTCGAAAGTAAGCTGCAAACTCTTTGGCGAATTGAGGAAGATTAGCCTCGGGAATGTGACGTTTAGATCCTGTTAACCGACAGCAAAGCTACAATGGCTCAAAGGAGCAATTATTCCGGGATCCGCAGCACAACAAAAGAGAAAACCATGCCACTGAAGCTGGGCGAAATCACAGTTTCTCTAAAAGACCTAAACGGCTTACAGTAAATCAGTTCTGGTACTGAATTGAGTTTATGAAATAGGCTTGTACTGATTTTATTGATACTGCTTTCAATATCATTAATAATAAATTTTAATTCCAGCAATTGGGGATTCGATTGCTGAATGGTAGTATATCTGAAGGAACATTATATTGCCGAGTGCGACGAGATGCTCGGACTGATTTCAACGGAAGAACTTTCGATCTTGTCAATGACAAGTATTATCTACTTGTAGCAGCAGGGAAGAAACTGAAAAGTAAGTATCTCAATATTATAAATCATGGGAGAAAATTTGATACTATGTATGTAATAATAGGAACCTAGTTACCTTTTTCAAAGAAAATGCAATGACACTGATGGTTGGAAGCTGTTTGATCATTTTTTAACAATCATATCACAAAGCATCATCAAATATCATTGAAAAAATCAGCATAGCATTTATTTTCATACCAGAACGGCAGTGAGAAATAAATATAATATGCCTTTTCATATTTATTCATTGATGTTTAATGAGGATGGAAAAGGACATGACTTAATCTAGGGTGTTGAATTTTTTGAAACTCAAGAGGGGTTATTTGATCATCTGATAATGAGCTCATTACCTGGATATCTAGGTAATTTAGAAGGGATGGAAATATATAAGGGAAAAAGCAATTTGTTAAATTTTAAAGTCGACTAATTACATATTTTACTCCAGCGAATGATGTAGATTTCCACGATATATCGTACCTAGCAAGTGGTGTACAACAATCATTGGCCGATGTCTCCGCATTAACTGCTGCTTCCAAATTGCTGGTTAGGCTACATGGATGCTTTATGTTAGCCGCTTGGATAGGAACAGTTTCTATCGGCACACTCCTTGCAAGATACTACAGGCAAACCTGGGTTGGAAGCTCCATTTGCGGGAAAGATGTTTGGTTCGCAGTGAGTCTACTTTATAATTAGTATTTTAGTACAATAAATCTGGCTTTTGTGTAAAAAAATTACAGAAGATATTTTTTTAAATCGTTAGCGAGGACATGTGATGAGCTTAAAACCAAAAGGTTAGGACCCCCGTCTTGGGCTACTTTGGAAAAATCGAAATGTTTGTGTGTTTGATTTTCCGCCAGAACGGTAGGTCGTACAGAAAAATTGTATACAACAATAATATTTACAATTTATCTCATGAGTCCAAAAATGTAAAAAGCAGAAGACGCCAAAGTTGCCCAAAATAAATGTTTTCTCTTTTTCGAGGTAAAAAAACATTTTTACGCTACAGTGCAAATATAAAAGCAGTGGAGCCAACAAAAACCTACTAAATGTGAACGCACTTTTTTTCTACGATGCACTGTCACGGAGATATAGCTGTTCCATTTTCTAATGTGTACTAGATTGGAAATACGCACCGATCCTTCATTGCCAAGGCAAATGAAAACTCGTAGTGCTACTCTCATATGATGAGATTTTGCCGAAGACTGCAGACATCCATCAACAATGCGTCGAAGCTGCAGGACAAGTGATATTTGTAGACTCGTCCGATGGTGCCACTTGCACAGACAAGCTGCCTCAACTCCCTTTGGAAAAATTTCACTCAATCTGCGACCAAAAGTGAAGTTTATCTGTGTTCATTACCACCTTCATCTGATGCGGCAAATCTCCATAGCTGAAGAGTCTATTTTCAAGTGTAGGCTTGGTTGGGCAATGCCTTGAATCCCTTTGATTGGAATTGGAAAAAGACGGTGCATGGACATGGAGTACAAGGGAACCAGCGCCTGAAAATGTCATGAAGCTAATCACCTGCCGTTATAAAACCGATTATTGTGGTGCAGCTTGCGGATGCAGAAAAGTCCGTCTTGTGTGCTCAGTACTGCAACTGATGTGAAGGGGAAAAATGCAGCAACGTGCCTTCATTCGATATAAAGGAAACTAAGATTGGTGAAGTGCTCACAAGGTCTCCAATTTTCCTCTACATCAATCAGACAATGTGCAAGATGAGCCGACGGCGAGACAATCTTGGAAGTTTATTGAAGCCATTGAAGATCCGCCAAATTAGAGGAAAAGCTAGAAAATCATGAAAAAGGAATCGGTATAGATTGCAAAAGTTCTCAATCAAAGTAAATAGTAGAAAGAATATCTCCCACAAGTAAATTTAATTGATGGTTAATCTTCAAATTGGATATTACCGAAACTTTGCATATAAGGCGATATTTTATACGTCGATTTTAAAATAAATATACTTTCCCCTCCATTCTAACGTCTGTGAATTCTCATTACCGTGCATTCGGGGAGTATTTCGAAAATGGAAGCGCTATATCTCCGTAACAGTGAATCGTAGGAAAAAAGAGTATAATGCTTTTTTCTTCTAGAAAAAGGAGAAAAGCGATTTTTGCCAACTTTGACACCCTCTGCTTCTTTGACTTTTGATTGTGGTGCAGCGACTTCATGAGATGAATTGTTTTCGCTAATATTTGTAAACATTTTTCTCTATGATCTACAGTTCTCGCGAAAAATCAGATTCAAAGGATTTTGATATTCCCAAAAATGCCCAACTTTCGTCTTTGAGCTCATCACGTACCTCGCTAATGATTTATTGAAAAAATAGGTTCTGCGATTTATTGTTCGTCGTATTCATTTAACATGAAGCCGATTTCAATTTTGAAGAGCTTGACAAAGTTAAGAAACTGTCTCGGAGAGTGTGATATTGATTTTTAGATTGCACACACCAATTTGAAATTGTGTTTCGGAAGAAATAATTGTTATAACCAACTTAGATAGGCATTTTAGTCATCACCAAGTATAGATAATCTTAGAACTGTTTCGAATTATTAATGATGGTAACATCATTGATTCATTGTTGCTTCCCTATATCCTGGGAACTACCTAATTGAAAAATACAAGATGAAGATAACTGTTCCAAATTTGGACTAATGATGGTCCATTCCAAAATGCAAATCGAGTTGGTTAATAAGCAAAATCCAACCAGTGGTTGAGGGTTCTTGCGATGTCTTTAAGCAAGAAAGACTTGTAAAACTTGTAAGTGAAATTTCAACAAAATTGAATCGAGAGCATACTAGGTAATCCGGACGATATCAACAGGTACTACCGATCACTTTGAAGGTTCACAGCAAATCGTGTAGGTTTGGTCGAAGTGTAGCATCGGGAATTTCACATTTCATTTGATTATAATTATTCGTCATTGTAAAATCTGAAATGTTGCTTATTATTTCAGTGGCACAGATTGCTTATGTTATTAACGTGGGCATTAACCATGGCAGGATTCGTGCTGATTTTCGTAGAATTGCGAGCCTGGTCAGCGGAATATAATCCTCACGCAATTCTGGGTACTGTCACAACTATCCTATGTTTTGTGCAACCCATTGGTGCATTCTTCAGGCCACATCCAGGAACTTCCAAGCGTCCTCTGTTCAATTGGGCGCATTGGCTTATTGGGAATGTGGCACACATTTTTGCAAGTAAGTATGAGCAACAGTTTTTGATATTCATTCGTGTACAAATTGGTATAATATCAGTATTTTCTAACACGCGTATTTTTGGCAAGACATATTTTCAAATTACGTTAAACATCTGTTAGAACATGAACATAATATTACCCTCAGTTTAGATATGTTGCACGTGCAGCAAGGAGGATCATATTAAACTTAATAGTAACATCATTTTGAGATTATCAAATCATATTAACAATTCACCAATGATGGAAAACTTTGACAATATAACGTTCTGGAACGTCATACCAATTTGTAAGGCTTCTGGTTAAAAAAACAGAAGAAAGAAATAACATCTTAGCAGCCTGTGATACAGTGTTGCCAAGTTCACCAGATTTCTAATGTCTTCAAATATAACCAACCGTTTGATTTAATAAACTGAGTTACAAATAAGATTAACAGTTCTCCATTTATAATATCAAATAATTCAAATTATTTGTAATCTTAAAGGTAATTCACAAACTGTGTAGTGTTTACCGAATATTTGAAGAGAAAAACCTTGCATGTAATTAGTCAAAATAGGAAAATGAGGTACCTAGTTACTATTTATACTTGCACCAACAATAACTTAATTTAATAATAACTGTATATTATCAAAGCAGCAGGTATCCACAATTTCAGAAGCACTATGAATGTGGTATGTCTATAATAAATAAAATATTCAAGTCGAATCCAAATTCAACAGCATACCTTACCTACTAAAAGAAATACATTCTGTTACTAAATTCACTTATTAAATGACGGAAAGTAAGTGAGCGGCAAAATGAAGTATTTTTCAGAAAATTAATTCCCGATATTATTTATCCATTTTTCATATTGTGCCGTTGAAATATGTGTTTTATTCATCAAAATACCTGATTATCCAAATGTTCAAATCTATGCACGATTCTCAAATCCACTTTCGATTTCCAAATCTACATTTGATATAACACTATTATAGTAGGATCGATATAATATTTCAACAAATATTCATATATAATACCACAAGAGCTTCAAAATTATCGGGTATTTCCAGATAGGTTCGTTGCAAACAAATGAAGGAGTCAAGTTTTTCAGGTTACAAAATCACGAGCGCGAAGCGCGAGTGATTTTTCCTGAAAAACTTGACGACTTTATTTGTTTGCAGGGAACCTTGAGGGAAATGCCAGATAATTTTGAAGCTCGTGTGGTATTCGGGGGATTATTTTTCCGTCCCAAATGAACATTTCCTTTGACTTTTTTATCGATGGTGGACAGAATTCAACCTGTCAGTTTGAAGTGTGGTTAATTTGACTGGCCGTCCCAAATGAACATTTCCTTTGACTTTTTTATCGATGGTGGACAGAATTCAACCTGTCAGTTTGAAGTGTGGTTAATTTGACTGGATCATGTTTTGTTTTTTATATATATCAACTACCAGAGAAAATTTTCAAAAAATTATCAGTATAATTCCATGTAGGTTGTACCACGTGACGTCGAATGGTGCAATTCTATTGGTCGATATTTGGGTCGGAAAAATAATCATGTTGATTCCATTTCTAGTATCAAATGAAAACACATTACCTACGATATTGGATTCACTCGTTAGTTGAACGAAAACGAAGTGAACGTGAATAGAAAGGTTCATTTCGGTTACATATTACATCATTTTTACAAGAGTTTCATTAATCAATATAAGAAATGAAACTATTCCGATGACAGAAAGTTTGAAAGGTCTGAAATATTGTTCTTCAGAAGAGCTTTAAATCGATATTAATTATTTGTATTACACCATTTGCAGTTGTTTTAAATTTGATGTTGTAATCTGAGGTTACAACCACGTTAAAATAACTAGGAGGTCGGTCGGTCAGTAAGTTGCGCATATGCCCAAAGGGTTGAGACGGAGTAAGTAAGTATGCTGAAAGGATCGGCTTATGCAAAAGCATAAGCGCGAGTCGCAGTCTAGACTTGAGGTAGTGAATCGGAGACACCGTTCGACCGCTTTGTAAAAACCAACAACGTGTCATATGAGGTGAAAGAAGGGAAGACTTCTTTCGCTACGCCCACGCTGTCTTTCGCATAAGCCGACCAAAAGCACAAGCCGCAGTCTGTCTAGTTGCTCTATTTCTCTACAATCGGTTAGACAGTTAGTGCACGAAACTAAGCAAACAGCGTCAAGTATTTCGACGGATCGCTCTGCACAATAACTCGAAAACGGCATGAGGTACGACATTAAATTTACAAACCAGTAAATTTAACGCATCATATTTAGTTTGTATCAACATTTCAAGTGGATTGCATTTACCATTTGACCGCTACACGTGAATATACATTTCCAAATAACCGTACTGAATCAAGAAACTACTTCCTTTGCTACGCTCACTCCAACTTAATAAATATCGCTTCACAGCTTCAATCACTATTGAACATTGCACATTAATAAAAATACAAAATTATTCGTTTTATCAGTATGTGGAACAGTTATTGCTCATATTTCTGGTGTTGCTTTTCCTGAGCCCTCTCTCCATATGGCCACTGATTTTCCACCGTACTAGTATCTGTACTGACGTCATCCTTGTAGTAGCTTCACCATGATAATCGAAATCCTTTGTTTTTGAAGAAAATATCAGTTTTGCAAAAACCGGCTGTACAACCAGGACATTTCAAGTTCCAGATATTTTTATTTTAGTGTGTTTAAAGTTATTTGTTCCTTCTTTCTGTACATCTAGTTCAGGCATTCAAGGGGGAACATTGACGATTTCTGTCTGAATTTCCGCGGGGTTTGAATCTCATCTATTCTTATGTATTTTGATACGCTGAACACGATGATGTAGTTTAAATTTGGATTAACCCTGTGCTCGAAAAACTATGGTCATTTTTTGGACTTCGGCCATTTTTCGATTTCTTGCGTTTTGAGACAAAAGTATGAGTTATATCAAAAAATGTTTGAACAAAAGTTGTTGGAAAATTTAATGCGCGTGGGCTCAAGATAGGGCCCAATTAGTGTGTTTTTTAGCACGCTAAAAAATTGAATGTATGTCAAGGAGTTTTTGTTTTTTCATATTCTCTTTCAGTGAAAAGATAGTATATCCATTTCTCTTCTTGGTATTTTGACGTACCTTATTTTTTGACGTCAAAATCGGCCATTTTTAAAAATCAGTATTTTACGTATTTCACACGAAATATTCATCTTTTCGATCTAAATCCAAATTCTTTCGAAAGATTCCATCATTCTACACCTAATATCCAAAATTTAAGCAGTTTGGCCAAAGACATAACTTTGGCGCTATTTCGAAAATTTAAAATTTTTGAGGTTAGAAATTTTTCACGGAATCCAAATTCTACGTTCTATTAGAAGTTTCCATGAAAAGTATTTTGAGTCCAAGCAGGTCGATTTGGAAGTAGAAATGAAGCGATATTAATAAATATGTTTGGGCCTCTAGATGGCCCAATTTTTGTCTCAAAACGCAAAAAATGGCCATTTAGGGTTCAAAAATTGCGTTTTTCCAGCACAGGGTTGATCCAAATTTAAGTTACACCATCGTGTTCAGCGTGTCAAAATACATAAGAATAGACCAAAATAAGATCTCGCAGAAATTCGAATAGAAAAATTCCTTAAATGCCTGGACTAATAACCAAAATAACATTCAAAATTACAGTCTACATATAGAACCACTTTAGCTCGATTTGACTGTTGCGACACTCAGTTGTAAAACTGTAGCAACTCGATCTCTAACGGCAGTGATATAAAGATATGGCCCTCGATTTTCAAGTAATTCTACAGAGTAATTTATTGTTGAGGATACCATTCGTTGAAGACTACATGATAATGACTCCAGCATTTTCCCATTTTACACAGCACATGCGTTTGTGTATGTAGAATTATAGTCCTGAGAAGAACTGTTTATGCACTTCTGGAGTTTAATTTTATTAAAATTTGTATTTATGACAACGAATATGTGGACTGTCAAGTGGATTGAATAGAGTATACTAAATATCCGGCAGCCTGGAAGGTGTTGCCAAATGTTAAAAATGAAATATTCCTGGTTTGATGAAGATAGTGTGGGATTTATCACTCAATTCATATGTACCTACTGTGTGCACAAAGTTACTACGATGCATTTCTTTTTCAGCTAACAGCGTATAGTACCTATCTTATTTTGCGTTATTCTTTGCAAAAAGTTTAATAAGATTGGTATCCTTATATCATTCAGGATTCAATATTATCATTTTGGAACCAATAACAATTGACTGACTACAGTGGAATTAGTGTATACAAAAAGTCTCTCGCCAAACTGGTCTCCTGTCGACCATTATCATTCGCTGATATAAGTAATTATTCTATTTATGACAATTAATAGTTTCTCTCTCTCTATTTATATCCATCGCTTTGAACCATTGGTTGGTCATTGGGTCTGGATGAAATATTCATCATTATGTTGGGAGGGGTACAATCCCTTCCAAGATATCGTAATTGACAAACATTATAGAATTATTTATATTCATTCCGTTAATTAACTTCCAAAGTGAATCTCTCATTTCATGTTTTCATTCACTTGACCTGAAACATATTTCAAATTGTACTTGCAATGTCTGCTGGTGAAGAATAGGTGATGCTAGACCCTAAAACAGATATTACCACCTAGAGAAACATGTTCAAATCATCATTGCTTCATATGAATGTAAAGTTCATATTCAACATTTTAAGAGAATTAACGTCGCACAGATATTAGTTTTGTTCTAAGAAATTATATCCTCATGCCTGGGTCAAGCCAAAATATTTGCGTATATCTTTTATAATGCCATTCGTCTGATGAAGATAATCAATGTAATTGAATTAATTATGTATCTATTCGTTTCAGTTGTGACAATATTCTTCGCAGTTAAATTAACCAAAGCAGAACTTCCCAAATTTGTCGATTGGATACTAGTGGCTTACGTGGCGGTGCATGTTGTCATTCATTTAGTTTTATCGGTAAGTTTATCATTTTTATCTTGATTTATTCATGGTAATTGTACCACTCTGCAGATGTATATTGATGAAACAATCAGCTCCATGTTATAAGAAATTATCATGATATATTTATTGGTTCAGTTCATTTTACAGTGATAATAGTGGAGATGTGGACAGTAACATTCAAGTGTGCTCTATATCATCACTAGTTCTTTAGTTATTAATTTCTGATATGTACGAAGGGATAAAAGATGAGATGAATATTATGTAATATCCATCAAAAACAATAGATTTCCACTTCATCCAGATAAGAAGATATTAAGCTAAATTTAGTGTCGATATCTAAGAATATAATATAAGAACTTACAATTGATCCAGAATCAGTAAATGCCATATAGTGTGTTCCTCCAGAATTGTTCTTTTTATAGTCTAAATGACACTGTACATTTGGGGTACATATATTTCTTTCTTGCTTATGTACCACTTCTATATGGATATAAGGGAGCATCTGCATGTCCCTACTACTGGTAGAAGGTAGATAGACCACAGTATGTTATTTCTAATACGGCGAATGGTGAGCAGATGAAGTCAGAGATGCAGAGAACTCATTGGGTGCCTCTCAAGGCGTCATATTGGGTCCACTTTTCTTCATACTATATACAAATGACCTACCTGCATCACTGAAGGAATACCTACAAAAGTTTGCTGATGGCAACTCAATAACGGTATCAACAGAGGATGCTATTCTACAAAGGAAAACATTCCAAATTATTGATACTGCTGAAGACTGGTTTCACAAAAATAACTTAAGAATGAATAAAGATGAAACCCAAGTACTCAAATTTGGATATACATCGACCATTAAGAGCACTTCGGCTGATACCGTTACTGATTTGGTGTGTGTAACTCATACCACGTTCTTAAGGTATAATTATTGATTCACGATTAGTTTGGTATGAACAAGTAAATAAAGTACTAAGACCGTTATCAAGATATTGCTTTGCCCTAGAAAACATGTCTTAGTGTCCTTAGTGAACACTGAGGCCAGCGTTAACTGCTTATTATGCGTTTGTGCAGTCAACATTGAGATATGGGATAATTTTTGGGGTAAGATGATGTAGAGCGAGTGTTCCGCACCCAAAAAAAATGTCTCAGAGGCATCTCCAACTTGTCTCGAAGAACAAGTTGCAAAGAAATATTTATAGGAAATAATATACTTACTTTAAGAATTCTATAAATTTATGAAGCAGTTATCTTCACTCATCAAAACCAGCATTTATTTCAGGAACAGGCCAACAATCATGAGCATAATACAAGAACAAAAAATAGCTACATCTACAATGAACTTAATTATACATATCTCCAGAAAAATGTACAATATAGCATAATGAAAATTTATAATGAAATTCCCCAATAATTGAAAAACTACCATCAAATCATCTCATGAACAATTTAAAATCTTTACTTATAAAACGAGCCTACTACTCACTGAATGAATATTTTACGGGCATGGAGATATTTGAGCTATTCGTCTTTCTAAGTATTCTATGTCACTTAAGTCATATCTGTATGTATCGTTTCCATTTTAATGTACTGGACCTATACACATTTTAATCTGTTTACCCGTTGTTATTTTTATTTACGATGACAAATGTATTGCAATTCATATTTATATTGAATTTTGACGTGGTCCACACCTTTCTGAGGTATTCTTCCATATATTTTTTGTATTTATATTGTATCGGAGCATGAAAGATAAACTAAACTGAACAAGAGCTATTAGAATAATTAGTAGAGTCTGGCAAATTGAATGATAAACAGTTTGTTCATCATGAAATTTATCATGTCCACATCAGATCTACAAGATGCATTTATGTTCTAGATAATGGGTTGCGTATCGGAAAGATCGTCAGAAAGCAGAATATCATCGTTCCCAATGAAAGATCTAGGTGGTTCCGGTAGGAATTCTTCTTACATGGATCGAAATGTGGATGCTCCGGTGAGTTACAAGTTCATCAGCGAAGGTACACATTATAATCTGATTCATTTTCAGTATGGGGGATTCCGAAAATTCGTACTAGGCCTGTATATTTTGCTGATACTCATACTAGCGATTGCGTTAATAGTGTTAACAGCTCTGGCACCTATAGAAGACACATGGAAACAGATCCGTGGTACAAAGTGATAAAAGTGATTTCTAAACTTAGTACTGTTTTTAAAATTCACGACTGAGAAGTAAGCCACAGAGCTGATACAGATTAATACTTCCGAATTTCATAATCAATAATCACGAAGAAGGAGAACATTATCAAGTTCAGTGTTTGACTCATGTGGGCACCATATTTACTAAATGATAAATTGAAACATTGTACAGTTTACTTCCTAATAATTTGAATAATTAATGCACAGGTGAATTGGATTGAAATTATGTAATTACGAAGAGAATTCAAAGGGTTCAAAGGTGCTTGATGAATCAGTAATCATAACTATTTCTTAACATTCAATGTACTTAGGGATACACCACTATAAATATGTCAAAGGAATACTGAATCGAATCCAAAGCTCAGGACATTTACTCGAAGGGGTAACAACCCAAAATTTATCTCTATTTTATTATAATTATATATTAGTGCTAAAAACTGCCATCCGGCAAAAACTGATAAACACATCAGGATTAGCCAAATTTGATTATACTGTTATACTGTTATTATATTGCTTATAAATGTGTAAAGTGGCAACCATGACGTGAATACATTCTGTGACCTAGTAAATTGTTACTTAAATCATTTATTAACAATTATTAAATCCTCATATATTTTAAACAAACCATTTTGTGAAATTGAAACCAATATTCTAATCAAGTACAAAAATCCAAAACAACAATTAAACAGTATTTGATTCTTCGAGTATTTATTAGTTATAAGAAGATGTTATTTTAATGTTTGTAAATAAATATTTTTAGTACTAGCGTCTCCCTTTATTGAAATATTGCAGGAAAGTATTTCTCGACTTTTGTCTTAATGGCATAAGCTGATATTCCGGGAGAGGCCAGAGAGAGAGAGAGAGAGAGAGAGAGAGAGAGAGAGAGAGAGAGAGAGAGAGAGAGAGAGAGTAATATTTGTGCGAGACAGTAGATGGCAATTTTTATAGTAGTTGAGTGTATGTATACACAGTGTCAATACTTTGATAGTTTATTATATGTCCAATAAGCTAGAAGATCAATGTCAGCAAAATAAAAGTTAACATAGCTGATAATTAAGTGCTGATTCTTTGCTAATTTAATGTCTCATTAAAAAATGTAATGCGTCCTATTTCCAAAAAATATTACATATTCTGCTAGCTTCAGATGAACTGGAAAACAGTTGAAACGGATGTTAACGAATGCAAATGAATTGAAAAATTAATTGCTAATTTAATGATCCGAAAAACATGAACATGTATCACATTCTAAGGTACATGATACTTGTGCGTGATTTTATCTTATGCCTTGCACAAACAAACAAAATAAATAAACAGAAAACTTGAAACATCCTTACCTATACATTTACAAATATATACCTACGCTTAAATATATGCACATACATACTCATACTTATACAAAACACATATACATACATGTAAACACATATACATACCTACACATATACCAATACATATACATATTCTTACCTATGCGAAAGAGAATACATATATTTTTATTTATTCTATTCACTAAGTAAGATCATATTCTATTTATAATAAATCATTTTTTAATTGACATTACATTAATTGGTTTTATATTATATACTATGAAATTAACACGATTGTACAGTTGTAAGCCAAAATATACACATCCAATATTGCATTTAAAACTAATATACACAGCAGAAAAGCGTACATGGTTTGCAGAAAGCTATCCACTGTGTAAATCATGAAAGAAAGACGTTTAAAACTTCCATATTAAGATCACAGTGGGTCTTAACATTACCATTCATCATAGCTTAGCATTCGTTTTCCGTCCTATATTGGATATTTACCTTGATAGGTTTATGATCTCCTTCAGAACAAGAAACTTGTGTGAAATTATTGATCATCTTGACGATGCCAGGTATCATATCACCTTCCTTGAAGCGGATGTGAATTGTCTTATATTCATTTTAGAAATTCTTTTACTTATCTCATGCTACCCTTTTTATTGATACTAAACTGGAAACATCTGGCAACCCCTAGATGTTCTTCTTACTTTACTGTTAGATATTTTAATTTTACATGAAATTTTAATTTTCTAACAATGATTCTGTTTTAAATATTGGAAATAACCTGTATTAAACCCTTATCACACTACTACTAATAATTATTTTCATGAATGTAAAACTCTCCCACAACTAATAACTGACATAATTAAATGTAAATGCAAATGCAGCAGAAATGTCTTTATTAACGAAAACAATCAAAGAGATAATAAATTGCTCAGGGGAATATACCAACTTAAAGGCAAACATTGATACAAAATTAAAATTAGACTATTTTAATGCTTTTATAATTTGCGGATTATTCAGTGTGATAATCATTCAACTGCAAATTATGAAAGCATTAAAACTTTTTCAGAGAATTTTAAATCTTAGGGAGTCTTAGGGAGCTCAAAGAACGCTGGACTGCTAATCCTACAACTCAAGCTTATCAAATTTACACCACTTATATTGTGGGTTTCATAGTAATTGCTAATTGTTTTGGCTAGCATATGTCAAACTCATCGTAGTGACGCATCCGCCGAGTTGGCTATTATATTCCAGAAAGTTCACGACTATGTAATGTTTTGGATATAGAGTTAGAGCGTCTTCGGCTAGTTGCTAAACACATCAAACCAACCAACCAATTATGTAGATAGTTACTTCAAGATATAAATGTTTATACCTTATTCGAATTCCAATATTATCTTTTTAAAAGCACAATTTTTCTTGTATAAATTTTCGCTCATGGACCTGCATCCGAAAACCATGGATCCAATGATAAAAACAAATATTGATAACAGGTAAGTCGACTGTTTAAGTTGAGGGTCATCAAATACAACCAATACAACAAAAATAAGAAGACTGTGCATTCATTGACCCATACTGTATTTAATAAAGAAACGATATTTTTGTTTTTTTATTTTTTAATGAATTTTTCTATGATAGGTCTTTTTAGTCTAGATCGATCAGTAAAATTACAAACTAATTTTTCTAAGCAGGTGTTTCGCTCACTCATGGAGCTCATCAGTAGAGGGAGGAAAAATACTGCAAAACCCAAGTAATAAAAGAATGTATTCATTTATTTCTCACTTGTTACATATTGTTATTGAGGCATTTTCATTATGTCCATGCATAACATTAGGTTCAATTTTACTATAAAGAATTCATCTATATAGTTTGTTCTAGAAGCAGTCCTTGAACAGCTATGTCCGTAGTAATATCTTGGCGGATATTGGATTGCTAAGGGTTACCATAGAGTTTTGACGAGACCCAGTAGGGCGAAACAGGTATCAACTCTTAGTGGCTTTTTCATATCATTTTGTGAACAGAGTTGATAAACATTTGTAGTTATTCAAGTATTATCCATTTCCCATGTTGGGACAGATGATTACAATCTAATAGTATTAACTAATGTATTCTAGTATTGTAGATATAAATTCTACCAGATAAAATTTAACGTAATATCACGTAGAAACGTTTTTCACTCTGGATGCTTTCCATTAACTTGTACAAAACTTGTCATAGAAACATCTGATGTTTTCATTCAAAATAAATTCATGCAATAAGAAGCAATGTTATCTGGGATTATATAAAAATTCTTGGGAAATAGGTCACACTAACACATACATATATTTACTATTAGTGTGTTAGTGTGCCTATTTTCCGAGAACCTATATATAAATCATACATGAGCCAAAATTCATTATTAATCGGTTATCTGGAATTAGAGAATCTCCCCAGATCAAGCCGCATCTCACTTCCCAAAATTGTAATTTGATGTGTGTTTGGGTGTTTTTAAAAGAAATTTCGGGTATTTGTTATCGAATTTCTTCTAGTTCGCATCTCAATACCAGACACCTAGTAGATTTCAGAATGATCTATGTCCAAAATCTCAAATAGTTCCAGAAAATATTCAAATAAGTCGAATCCAATAATAGATCAGTTAAGGCATATTACATGTAATGAGAAAAACTGGAAAAATAAATATTACACAAAAAATGTAGATTAGCACTTATTGTGGATGTGTCTTGGGACAGGCAATTCGTATTTTTATTTCTTCTACAACAATGGAAATGTCAAAACATCAAGCAATTCCAACACCACTGAATTCACCAAAAACGTCTTGATATTCATCTTTGACCGATACTCGTTTGTCAAAGTTCTCATCTGAATGTTCAATTCGTGTTGAGAATAACTTGTTAACGTTTCGCATGATCTTTTCTGTTTCAAAACATTTACCCTTTGTACGCTCATTTTCTTCGGTATCTGAAGATAATATTGATTTCGAAAATGCTTCCAAAGCTGGAATCAAACAAGTGTCAACTACTATTATAGATAGATTCATTTTTATATTCCACTTATGACTTCCATAACGATACGGAATTATAGTGCATTTTAGTATTTAGAAGTTTACAAACAGTCATAAGTATAATAGCATTATGTAAATTGATAAAAGTACGCGGTACGGGATATTGGTGTTACAAGTTACTGACAAAATTATCAACTATTTTCCTCTATTTGGGAGGACTACCCATCGTAACATCTTTGTTAAAATTTTTCAAAAATGTGTGAGCTCCATATAAACATATATTTGCTCGATTACATCAAAGCTTGAAAGAAAATGGCACCTTTCTGTGTAGACGAGCCGATTGTGGCAGATGGCGTACCAGATGAAAATGCAGAAGAACTTGTTTTTAATAGTGTGTTTGCTAACCCAGGAATTATACAAGGAGGCGTACCTAAGAGAGTATATTCTGTATTGAATGTTTTCCATGAGCAGTTGCTGAAGTCGTATCATTTACAATGCCTTCAAACTCCCTTTAGTCAATGGATGTCCAGCAAGATACCCTATTCATTCGGAAAATGTTGTTCACTGTGTATAAACACCTCCTGAAGTTTCGCATATGGATTTCCGGACATTCTGTATAAAAAGAGCACTGTTTGGGTAATACAAAAGGCATGATATAAATTTAACATGCCTGGTGAGACCTTTGATGAAAATTAAGAATAGCCTAGAGCTAGATTGGAGTTTCTGAGGATCGCGATGTTTGTAAACAATTACAGAGGTAAAGCTTTGTTGAAGATCATCTGTATCTGGGTCGCTCTCCATTCAAGTTGCTCCTCAGGGTTTCAATCTGAGTGGGCTAATACAAAAGCAAAATACTTGATAAAAATTGCGAAAGAGTTTGCTCAAATTTGAAGACAGTAGGATTCCAACATTTGCGTAGTGGTGCTCCAGTGAAGTTTCTCAATAGATGAAGAACATAAGTAAAGTATTAAGACGAGAGGAAGCTCCAAGACACTACTTTTTTGAATAAACGTTTTTTTACGTTAGGGATCTTACTCACTTCATAACGGATTCGTCAAGTAAAATGTATCACCTGCATATCCTTTTTTAAGCGCACTCATAATGTACTTGGTCAGCTGAACACTACAGTCGAATCTTGGTAGATCCGCGTCCTGTACTCTATCTCTCAAAGACTCTATTTCTAGCGATATTTCTTCCAATTTGGTAATAACTCGTTTCTTTTCAATAGTTTCTTGGTGCTGCTTGTCAATATTACCTTGAGCGATTGCCTGAAATTTTTGGATAAGTTACAATTTTTGGACTATTGAGTCATGATACCTTATTCATTTCCCTCTTATATACTTCATATTCATTCTGGTGCTTCTTTACTTCATCAATGATCGTAACTAAGGGGATTTTTATATCTTCTATCGAATTTTTTATTCGTGGTTCGTCTGACATGCTGATAGTTTTCAATAAATTTGTTTATTATTTATTACAACAACTTTTGAAGTGATTACAATATTTCTAAATTGGTATAAAATTTGACGCGACGTAAACTTGACGGACATTGATACTAATGTCAAAGCCGGGAGCCCCAGGGGCGTAGCAAGGATGGGATATGGGGGTATGACTATTGGTATTGGTTGATATGGTAGCCGGCTTGATAAAAAGTTTGGTGCATCTAGCCAAGAGACCGTTGTTCACAACGTCCTGCAACGTTTTTCAGCGGGTATTTGGATACCTCGCTGCTCGACAGCTGGAAGCTATAATATTATTTCTTTAATTATTGTATAGATCGATTTTTGATATGACAGCAAATTATATCTGGTATATTTGTATGTTCGTAATGGCAGGATACGAATATATGACTTCTACGATCGTCGTACATGGGATTGTTACTATCAAACAAAACATAAGAAATGCACATTCTCAATGTGCATTTAAGAACTAGTTTTTCACTCGAAATCAATTAGTTTACTAAACAAAATATAATCATACAATAGTAGTAGATCTACAATGATATATAAGGGTTTTGTAGAGTGGTTTTCAATTATAAGACAGTATTTGCATGTTGCACTGAACGAGTTTATATTGCAAGTATTTATATAAAAAAAAATTCTGTAAAAAATAATACATTGTGGAAAAATTGAAGCAGATCCCACATGTTTTTAGGTAGTAAATACTAACAACATGAAATTAATAAATGCGGTAAAAACAATCTAATATTATTTTGAACTAAACTAAATTGAAAAAAGTATGCATTCCCATAGATGTATTTTTCTCTAATCTTGCTCTCTTCGCAGAGCGTTGTACTTCTTCTTCGTCCAATTCAACAAAGCTGAACGATTCTTCAGTGTTTTCGAAAGTTTCATTGAGTACTGTTTCAGTTATAGTACATTGATCTGTTTCCATTTCTTCTGAGTCACTTTCGTCTATGGAAATTTGTGGAAAAATTTAAAAACCGAAAAATTGGTTTTTCACATTTTTGTCGAAAAATTTCGAGGTTAGGGTAAAAATGGTGGGAACAAAAGTTGAAGATATTTTTATTCCCTATAACTTTAATTTTCAACTTTTTTTGATAGAATATACGGTTTAGCCTGAAATCACGAAAAAGTGTTTTGAACCCCTAAAAACACACCCCATTCCACCCCAGATAGCAGCTGTCGAT